>JAYGXS010000004.1:15789523-15816768 GCA_036362985.1 Ligula intestinalis | reverse complement strand
ACTGCATGATAAACAGTATTGCAACCCTACTCAATGTTGGTTTGTGAGTGATTACCGGCCTTTTTCAAATTGCGGAATGTTTCTTGCAGCACTCGCCATACTGCAGAGACCACACTAGTAAAGAGCTATTGCATTGGGTTAATATACTAGTGAAACCTTTGTGGCTGCGATTTTCAGGACCGGTTCCGTAGGAGAAGAAAATTGAGACGCCAAGTGGAATGAATAGTTTACTGTGTACAGAAGTAGTGAAGAACAGGCAAGAGAGAGTTGGCAGCTGCACGAACGTGCGTCCGACCACGAAGGCCGGCACTTAAAGTGTGTCGGCACGGCAGAGCGGGGCCTTTGTGAGTCAACATTGTATGTGACTGGCCAGACCTGATTGGAGTAATCGGGCACTAGTTCTTACATATTTTCTAGCAGCCGCGAGTACACGTGCACTCGGATTTGGGTCACTACAGAGCCATTGAACCGGACTCTCGGTCCGCCATGGTTTGCCTAGTATTGACGCACCCAAACACACTTAGACCCCCTGCCAAGAGAAATGCGCTGATCCAAACTCAGGTGTTCCTTGCCAATCACCCGATTTATTTCCCTTTCTAGGTCTATGTTTTTGGCGCTCAACTTTTGCCTCATGTTCTTCCGTACGACAGACTGAACCCTGCGTAGGTGATAGTCCCTAGATTGCAGGTAATAGCGCAAGTCCACCTGCACTGGGGGATGGGGGCAGAAATTTTCATGTCAAACCTTAGAAAACTAACTGTACCGATCCAAATCCGATTGCACTCTCGCTTGCGCTCGGAGCTGCTTGCAAGTGCGCAAGCACCAGTGCCTGCCTACTCCAATCCAGTCTGGCCAATCACCTTCCAGGCTGAATCGAACAGACCCCCACTGTGATGACTGCCACGCTCGCACACTTTTGCACCGGCCCTCATTCGCGAGTGCTTGTGCACTCCTTCAACCGTCGCCTTCCTCCAATCAATTCTCCACTACCTCTGTACAGAATACATTATTCCTCCCATCTGGTGTCTCATTTCTTCTCGTCCCACGCGGAACCAGGCCTGAAGATGGCAGCTAAGGTCTGCGTTAATCAGTTTAACTCACTGCGATGGGACTTTATAGTCCGGTTGCTCAGCGAATGCAAATTTGGGCAACTTTTTGCGGTTCCGACAACTGTTGAATTGCCGCCTGGTGGAGAACATATGCCGTCAGGGATTATCAGAGGCAGGATAGGGAAGTAAATTCAAGGCCTCGTTAACTGCTTTCTACGTTGTTTGGGCTTAACTTAGGACAAAAGCATTTAGACAATTTAAGGATAGAGGATGGCAGATTTTGAAGAAGATTAGACCTCGTAACCTACCATACTAACAGCCTATGTACTTGCTAAAAGGCCCAGACAAGTGTTTTGCCGCTGCTTGACACAGCTGCTAAGGGCCCGGCTCATCAGTGAGTCCCCCAGCTTTCTCTGTTTGCTTTCTGGTTAAAAGTGAGTCCCAGGCCCCCTCGCAGCTGTGTCAATCAGTGGCAGAATACCGGCGAAACACGTGTCTGGACCCTTCAGCTTCTCCTTAGGCTGTTTGTATGGTAACTTTAAACGTCAATATATACTACTACAGTCTGCCCACTGGCAGCAATTGCATATTTACCAGTGCTTGATAGGTTTCAGCCCAAATATGCACTAACACTTTCGGCCTATGCCCATAGACCTTAAATATACTGATGCATACCACGAACAGAAATTAATTTCTCAGGAAATTAAAAAGCTGAACATTAGATCACTGGAACCTGAAGTGTATTGGACGAACGTTTCGGAGTCCCACTCAAATCCATCATCAGAGACAGTCGCATCTTATTTCGGAACTGCCGCCTGGGATTCGTTTCTTTACTTCTAGCAGTGGCAGCTTTGTTGGACAAGGCTCGGCTCAGCCAAACGTTTTTTCACTTGCATTCTTGGGAGTACATTATGCAAAAAGGACACAAATTGCCTGCTGTAGCGCGGACTCTTTACGCCCACTTTATGAATGGCTCGACGTGAACGAAGGGCTCTAAAGCTCACTTTCCCAAAAACAATCAATTTGACGATAATGATGACTTGTGCAGTCTTCGAAACCGGGCACGAGAACAGGAACGCCTATAAACTACTATACACCTCTAATCTAGTATCTTAACTCTATCCCTGTCCTGAATCTCTACCCTACAGTTGATACGAGCCCAAGCCTTAAACCTTAAGATAATCCTTAATTTTAACCTTAATCCTATCTCTTAACTTAACCGTTACCTGAACCTTGATCCTAAACCTAATTTCTCTAGTAGCTTGTTCAAAGACACGTGCATGCTGGTCGGTCCCTGTTCCCTAAGCCATACAAGCCTTGATTACCGGTTTTACTGGACCATGCATTGCAACAGGTTACCAAGGGCAACTTGGCGGCCATATCCTGAAGATGCTGGTCGAGCATAAAGTAGAGAATTCTGGGAAATTTCGTCTTGTCTACGATGTGGCATCCACTAAAATGTGGTCACTGGTGACCCTAAACAACTCTAATCCGCACTGGGCCAAAATTATATCCTAATAGGTTGAAGGCCCGCTAAAATTCCTTAGTCCTAAGTAATACTCAGAACCGACCTCCAGGAGGTAAACTTGTACCAAAAACTCCTAATTCCAATGCAATTTCTTCCAAGCCTGCCAAATACGGCTGCCCTCCTCCACTGAAGAGGCTGACCAATCTATCTTGGTAGAAACCCGGGCAACAACATATGTGTTTCATGTTCTAAAATTGTAGCGGTCAACGAAGTGGTTATATTCGGATCACTACAATCATCAGACCAAATCCCAAATTGGAAGAAAAAAGACAGAACTGGTCAGAAGGAGTGGTTTATTGTGAACAGAACTCCCAATTTCTGTCCCAGGCAGCTGTGGCCACTGGCAAGACCAGGGCTAGTGTTGACTGCGTCCAGCCAGACCTGAGTGTACATGAGACAGTGGTGGCAGCTGCTTAAGTTGGATTACAGAGTAAGTTCAAATGTTACATTATTGGTATGTTGCAGTTGCCTGAGAGGATGCTGCCTGCAAAGGTCCCCTGCTGTGCTGGCCAAAGAAGTGGCGTGGTAAGTGGCCCTTAGGAAGGCGTGCTTCTTTGGACGCGCGTGTATGCGCGGGTGCGTGCCTCGTGTATGCGTAATTGAATAAGCTGAGGTCAACTGTGGGGGCCGCCGAAATGCACCATGACAGGGGACGCTGGTGCAGCTGTTATCGGTTAGCCAGAAGTAACTGGGAGGTCAAGCCTCGGGGGCGGGGGCGCCAGTGTAAGAAAGCATAACTTTGGGGCAGAGTGCATTGAAGAACGAAGGGAGAACAGGCACTGTGGTCGTCCGCCACAAACTCCTCCGACTCTGTATCCAGTGGTAACGCGTACGTAAAACACCAAAGTTAACAACAGCCAACGTGGTATTATTAAACAAATAGTAAAGGATAAACGACGTACAAACTTCAACAATGGATAGGCACAGTCAAGAACAAAGAGAGTCAGCCAAATCGCTTGATTTTAGGCAAGGGAACAACGTCCGTTCAACACCACCTTTCAGAGCGAAACCACTCTTGGGAGAACGTGTGCATGTCAGTGGGAGATGGAGCGACCGCTGTTTTTATATTACTTCAAGAATCAGTTCACCTGGCATCCGACTGGTGTGAACATTTGGCTCGGAAGGGGTGGGGGGGGGAGGTTCGTGTACAGAGACAATATGCTGTGGCTCCGTTCGAGTCGCACTTGGAGTAATGGCGGCTATCTTGCACGTGAAGGGAAAACTGGGTTGAAATTTCCGGTAAACAGAACACGACAGCTGCTAGCTCGAGTCCGCCCGAGAGTGGGAGGTGACGTATTCAAGTGCCCCTCTGCTGGAGGTGGCTGGCTTTGGGACATGTTAAGACGGCCCAGCATGCGAATTATCACCCAGGTCATCCTGAAGGTACGAGAAAAAAAGGAAGCGACAGGCCACCGGTGCATGCAGAACTGACAAAAATAGCGACCTTCAAGAGCGGACATCCCGCGAAGAGGCAAAGAACTTACGCGCACGCGCCAAGTGGCGCACTGACGTCGTCGCACGATGGCCACTCGCAGAGGGGCAAAGATGGAACAAAGACGACTGGCCCTTAAATAGCGAGGCTGCGAGCAGAACGACATTCTGCTGCTGGGGACACGACACTCTGTTGCCGAGACACGCTACCGAAGACCCGAGATTACTGCTGCTGGAGACACGGGACTGTGTTTGCCGAGACAAACGACAGGACACACGCTGCTGAAGGACACAGTACAAGCTGCCAGACACACAGAAGACAGAGCTCATGTACAAGCAGAAACAGTGACAGTAAACTATTATCTGCTATCCTGTCTGCCTTCTCTTCCTTACACGCAACCGGGGGATATAACTTGTGTTGACACAGGAACACACACGGTTATAGCAAGACATGCGTGTGCATTCGAGTGGAAAGGGTCAAGGGGAGGGTGGCCACCATAATTAGAGGAAAAGATTTACGGGCACGCAGCTCAGAGGAAGGGTACCGGATTCGGAGGAGCGGAACATTCCTGTGTCAGTCGGACAGAATTTTCACTAGAAATGAACACGGAGAAGTTCAAACTTGTTCAGTCGAAGATGACAGTGTATCTGATTGGTGTGCGCCGATACAAGCATAAGAAAACCGATTTTTCGAACGGGAGTGGTCTGCGAAGACTTACAAATCGTATGCATCATCAGGACGCCAAGCAATCGTACTTCCGCTGGTCAGCCCACTCCAAATGCTCTCATTGGGAACTCCCACCACGAACCAGGTTGGGGTGGTTTGGATAGCACCTTATCAATCGAATTCTAGAAAAGGAATCACACCAGCGATCGTTCCAGATCCGTAGACACATTCTTGCCAGTCACGCACCAGCTTATGGACACCAGATGAAGTGCATGACTTTCCGTAGGGAGACGCGACACTTGACAGACGAAAACAGATCATTAGATTTGCAGATTGTCATAAACATCCCTTTTTGGCACGCGTTTTATATCAAAACATTTACCGACAAAGGCAGATACTTCAAGTCATTCAAACAATGCATGCAAAATATTGAACGAAGGGCGCACTGCTTAAACAGGAGCACGCGGAACCTTCGAGGTCCGGCGTAAAAATTCACAGGAAAGGTTACTTCATCTAGAACAGAACTAGAAGCCTAGATGCGTCATCTTTCCCAGAAACATTACGAACCATGAATTATGTTAAGATCAGAATTGCTCTCCATCACATCCTCCTGTCTGATTCTTTCCTTCTTTCTCAAACATGGAACATCCAGGGTCTGTCCCAGTTTTTGAAGCCACTGGTTCGCAAAATAAGACAAAAGCCGATTTGTCTAGCATGAAAGCTGCCAGAAGAGGCATGGGACTGAGCTTTCTCCGCTGCAGAAAGTGGACTAGTATTAGGGCGCCTAGTTAAAAGAAACAGTCAGCAAACAGACGACTGATTCTCCTGATGTCTTTAGAGTCTCCATTCGTCCCTTTAAAACCACGTGATCTATTTCATGGGATGGGCAGAATCCTACTTTGGGTCCCAGATCAGCATCCGAAGGCGCCATCCTTCTGTAATACAGGACTAGATGTAATAAAGAATATAAATTCCAGGCAAAACAAAGGAAAGGAAATATAAATAAAAAAATAAAGTTTAAAAAATGTAAAAAACAGGAATAATTGTTCAAATCATCTAATTTTTGTCAACAAAAAAGGGTGCCATAATTAAAATGTGCAATTATGTAATTAGCGGGAAATAACTAAGAAAAAACTAAAATAAACTAGCAAAAACATGTAAACTAAAGTAAGGTAAACTCATATAACCAAAAAATGATCTAAAACTAAAATAAAAAGAGTAAAAAAATAATGAACTGAAAACTGAACTTAAATATCGATGAGCACAATAAACCAAATAAAATACACTTACGTAAAGTTTTTGTGCATGTAAATTGAAGGTGAGCGTTGCACTTCGCGCAGCGAAATATACTAATCTAACTCCAGAACGGTAAGTTGGACCTCAGTTAAGTTGAAGTAGACGACCTCATAACCACCACACTTTTTCAGGAATATCAAGAAACAAGATAAACTATAAAGTAGAAGTAAATAATACGTGTCTAAATTTCTGAGGCCCAATAGACTATAAGTAAATTAGCAATGAAAAGTAAATTTCTGTGTTGATTTATGTTGCGCTATTTTTTTGCGAAAATGTTAGATAATTTAACACTTTGACTGCGACGCTCAAAGTAGCCTGTATGCCCCTGGGCGGCGTTTTCAAACCTGCATTACTTTAGGTCTAGACGTGTACCATATATGGTGCACGTCGCTGTCAAAGTGTTAAACTATTCCTAGGACCCAAAGTAGGATTCCACTGCGATATGTGCCAGAATTTACCAACGATTGCTGACCACTCTCGAACCGCCAAGAACGCATGGCCCGAACCCTTTTAATAATAATGAACGAATTTAAGCAAGAAATAAGAAGGAACATGTTACGTTGTTTAGAAATTACAATATTTTTAGAAGAGCCGAAGGTTAAAAATCGTTTAAACTGAGTATACTGAAGTTTTGAATATACAGGAAATCTGTATTGACTTAACTCACTGTGCAACGATTAACCTTCCGTCTTTCATGGCTGCTAGCAAGTGTACACGCACCAGCGTATGCCCACCCCAATCTGACCAATCACCTTCACGTCTGACTCAAACAGGACCTCACTTCGCCTACTCCCACGCTCACACACTTCGGACGCCGGGCCTTCTTGCTGCGGACGTGCGCTTGTCCTCATCCCAACTTACTCCAATCTATTCTTTTGTACATTATGCACTATTCCTTCCACATGGCGTCCAACTTCTTATCTTCCCCTTACGGAACCGGGTCCAAAGCTGGCAGCGGCAAGGCTCTTCCCCATTAATGCAACCTGCAGTGACTAGCTCGCATCGAAGTGAACTCAGCTAGAATCTCACTACTACGGCCTGGAACAGCCAATCACAATTGCCGCAAACCTGCGTTCTCGCACGGCTATGAATAGCAAGCCTGCACGCATGAATTTCTCTCTCTGCCCACTGGTCTGACTGCTGTCAAACCAGCACTTAGACCCAGCTGGCCCTCCTGGCTGGTCGTGTGTTCCCAAGTCACATTTCTTTAATCTTTTCTGCGTTCCTCTGCGCACAAGATATACTGTTCCTACTACTCTGGCCTCCACTGACTTCTTTACCACTAAGGAACCATGGTCTGCTAGGGTTTAACTTACTTAACCCCCTGTGATAAACCCACTGCGATGAGTATTTTCATGCAAAGTAATGAGTATTAAACAATGCAAATAAAATAACATTTGAAAATAGTATTTAAGCGGGGTTTTTCAGTTAAATATCCTTCAAGAATCAGGGTATTGACGAGTATGGTGGTAAGCCAACAGCCTACAGCTCGAAGATAGAGTCCGACAGGGTTTCACGAGAATTGGCTGCATATTTTTCCGTTTTTAAATTGTTTCAGATGTGATTGACAAAGAAAAGTAGGTTCTCACTGAATTTCGCTGACAGCAAGGACGAAGTCACTGGCATGCAAGCACAAATAGAACTTTCGAGGAATTAGGATTAATAAGCTTAACCCTTAGCACAACGATCTTCAGACCCAGTTCCTTAGGAGGAGCGACGTCATGTGGAGGCCAGAGTGGTGGGAAGAGTTTATTCTGTACAGAAGGAATGGAGAATAGGTAGGAGGAGATTTGACTATCAAACGAGCGCACGTCCACAGGCTAGCGGGCTGCGTCTGAAGCGAGGTCTTGCGGCAGCCATCCGAGCGGCCAACCAAAGCTATTGATGTCTTTATCAGTCTTGAAAGAGATAGGTCAAACAGGAAGGGGCCTACGGTGCGCGCGTGCTTAGTGGTTGTGTGAGACAGGCATGCGGACCGCTCCAGAAGCCCGCTGAGGATTGCAATGACGTGACTTCATGCAGGCTTGGCTACATTACCGTTTAAATTTTTTTACCAACATAGGCAAAGAAGAGGTGGATATTCAGACAGAACTGAGAAGACCATTATCGGCGTGTTGCATGAATTCGGACAAAAAATCACTCTGCAGTGACCATCCTCACCCAAAATGAATACCGTTGATCCGCGGAAGAATCCATACCGCATGCACGGCTCGGGAGTATGACTCGTGATGCACAGTCGCATTCATCATCTTCTGTCGTCCACATTCACTGACCTGGCAAATTTGTGTGCCAGAACTGACATACTTTTGCCTGAATTATTTGCTACCACACATTCCTTTGTTTGGCCTCAAGAGGTTGTGTCCCGGTTAATGTAGCAGCCCTTTGTCTCCGTGACAGAGTCATCAGTATTTTTACGTTGGGGCACTGCAATTAGGGTCGTAAATGCTAATTTTTGAGGCCAGGACTGACGGTGCTCATGTCAAAATCGCAGTCCATTGTCATTTTGTGGTTGCACAAATGGCCACCATGTTTGACTTCATGCCTGAAGCCAGGCCGACTGCTGAGAAAGTACAAGTCATGCTGGGATTCATCCTCAATAAAAGAATACATTTAAACGTTTGCTATCTTTTTCTGTCGAAATGGTAAATTTAATCATGATCTGAAGTCACAATTAGTTGGAATATCTTTGCGAAATTCCCATTGAAAATTTCAGAAGATAAATTGGCGAACTTACATTTTTTCGATAAATTCTCGTCAGGTCTTTACATTTATATGGTATGAATAAACTATGGTGGTTGGTGGACAGATGAAGCGTTCTCGTTGTCACCCCCCTTCCTTCCCATTACTCCCCACCGTGACAACGAGAACACTTCATCTGTCCACCAACCACCATAGTTGGAATATGCAAAACGAAGGAGCGATTTCGAAAAAAGGCACCTTGGTACAATAGCAACCTTTACTACCCCTCTCAGACTCTCTATCGATTACATTTTGTTCACCGGCAAGCTGCTTCTAATGTGAGAAAGGAAAATGATACAGGTCAATGATTGACATTCCTGGAACAAGAAGGGGGCCAGAGTTTATTCGAACTGGGTTCATCAGCTATAGACTACCTGGAATTAAATTGAGTCGGATTATTGTTTTAGTGAATCACATAGCACGCCGAACTCTAGTCCACAGCAGTTGCTCGTTCTCTTGTCAGCAAATAATAGAGCGTTTCTTACGTGGGAAGCGCTGTTGCGCTAATGTCGGAGGCTTGCTCCAGGGGTAGAACTGGAAGCCTATCGAGGTAAGATGGTCGACAACTTGGAAGTTAAAAAGCCAGGGAGACAGGTGGACAAAGTTGTTACGGTGGTGAAATCACACAAGAACATTACGGCCTAAAATTCGTGTAACATGCCGACATATGCGAAATATTGATACTCTTTGGCTAAACGGTATTAACTAGGGTTTTAATACTGATTATCGTGTGGTCTATTCTGAAGTCATTTCAGTCGCGATAAGATGCCGGCTTTTTAACGAGCTTCTTTCTGGTCACTAATAAAAAATATATACCGTAAAAAGAGGCTACATCCGCTACATTTTTATCATTAATTTTGACTGCGTTTATAAATTCAAATATTTTTTATGGAAAACATAAGCGATAAAAGTACTTCTTGTACTCTTTTGATAGAAAATTACGCTTTCTTTAAGTTTTATGCATTAAGAAACGGTATCTTTCGGTTCTAAAAAAGTTTCTTAATTGCCGAATAATTTTGAAACCTACTGACTGCTGCACTTGAATTAAAAGTTTACAAACTGCGCGCTGTGTACATCCTGTTTAAGGAGAATTACGTGTTCGCCTACAGTTTGAGGAAGAAGTCACATAGTTCTCAAAATATTGAAGCAGATGTGGACTATGCTGTACACATTATAGGCAACATTATTAATTGACGAATACGAGGTTATCGAGGTGTGTTAAGGCTAAGTAGGTTTAACCCTAACGGTTGCGATCTTCCAGGCCCGGTTCCTTAGGTGAAGAGGTAGATGGTGGGAGGGCCAGAGTAGTAGAAACAACATATTGTTTAAAAAAGAGTTCGGGGGAAAGTTGCCACTCGCCTGGCATGGCGTTCAACCGTGAGGGAGCGTGGCGCCGTCGCGTCGGTCCCTCAGGGAACGGAATCCCAAGTGTCGTCTCCCGGCATTAATCCCGGACGTCCGCCGAATGCTGCAGCCTTGGAGATCATTGATTGGACCACGTGTGGGCGAACCGGCCTGAGCGTATTACAAGGCCGCGCTTCAGTGCGTCTGGCAGTAGCCACGGCCTTGGGGTTTGTCCAGACGGATTGAGGTCACACCATTGTGGGTTGAAGCCAGAATAGGTGAGGCATAGTGCGTGCGTTTGGGTGCGCATCAGTTGCGTCTGGCAGCAGTGACCACTACAAGGTCTTATGAATGGACACCTTACAATAGTTAAAAAGCTCATAATAAGATGCGAGAGTACGATGGAGGAGTTTAACAGGCAGATAAATGGAAAGTGGTTCATGGTCAAGGATGCTGCAGTGCGTCTCGGCAGTTAAGCGTTTACTAGAACAGAAAGCTAGATCCGAGGCGATCAGTTATCTGACGGTGGGTTTGGTCGCAGTGACTGACGCGGTGTTAAGCCCCTGTAATGGTCGTGTCTGTCCAACGCCCTCCTAACTCTTGACGCCACAGACGAGGTCACTCAGACCATAGGACCTCGCGCGAAAGCAATGTTCCCGCGTGCCTCAGGCCTATGCGCAAACGGGAGCGCGTCCAGACTGTCCAGCCTTCGGCCATCTCAATGTCGCGCCACGAGCTCTAGTCTAGACATCAGCCGCGTGATTGGCCGCCGTAAAAAATGCATGCACTGACGTTGCGGCGAATTTTGAGGCTCTCGTCACTCCGGAATTGACACCCTGGCAGCCGGACTTCAGTCATCAGAGAGTCAAAACTCGTTTCTTTTATTCTCTTATCCTTCTGTAGAATACCCTATTCCTAAGAATCTGGCTTTCCCACCATCTTCTCTCCTCACCTAAAGGAACCATGGGCCTAGACAGTCGCAGCCATTAAGGTAAAATTTCAGTAGCCTGAACTCCTGTCGCTACTCCCGTTCATGCATGGCACCAGAATCCGTGTGCTCATGTTGCGACTGTGTGACCCAGCTGAAGCTTGCCACCCCCAGGCCGCTCCCCGTTATGGTAAGTCGTATGTAAAACGTAACCCATGTTTGCAGGTAAGGTCAGTAAATTGAAAGCTCCAAATTGCAAGACACTCAAATGAACAGCGTTTTACTAAAGCGATGTAAAATACACACGCATCTTAGCTATCAGTAGCGACCACCATTCTAACCTGGCCGGTCCAGTTGCCAGGCTTTTTTTAGTTATCGTCTAGACGCGATGTGCAGGCGCCTATGACTGGCCGAGGACGAGAGAGCTGCGTCACAGTGACGCAATTCGGAGGTCGCAGCCACGCGCGTGGGCGGGGAATGTTACACGCTAGCGTACGCAAGGCTTTACAGACGAGTCAGCGGCGGCAGCGCTGATGATGACCGTGAAAGCGGACAGCTAAAAGTTTTGCGAGGGTGACCCCGAGGTTGTCGCAGCCACACACGCCAACATCGCTGGCTAATCGGATTAGGGCCAGATTTCTCTGCCGGCATTAGGCTGGTGCTGTGAATAAGTCAAATGAGAACGCCGGCAGTTCCGATTAGGTGGGATGTCTAGAGTAAACAAATAGAGACAAGCGATGCAGACAGATAATCGGAGCAGCTTGGGACCTTGGAAAAGAACTGGTGCCAGCCGCATTAGTAGCGGGGAATTCGGATATATAACTATAATAAAGGTAGGAGCCATCGGTTCTGACAGATATGCTGTTGCGAATTCACCGTATCCCATAAATACTGTAACCGTCTGTCTGATGCTGTACGTTACGCTGGGCTAAAATCCAAATATTTAAGCAAATAGAGTTCTAAATACAGCGATCACTGCTTCTTCGTAACTGAATCTACGGGAGTTAAACCCTAGTAACTGCGATCTTCAGATCACGGTTACTTAGTAGATGAGAAGTCATTGGAGGCCAGAATAGTAGGAATAGTTTATTGTGTACACAGAGGAATGAAGAATAAATGGAAGAAGATTGACTACGGAGAGCACGACCAGCCAGGCGGCAGGTCGTGTCCGAAGTGCGGGAATAGTTACAAGGGCCCAGAGCGAGCTTTGGGTGAGTTAGCTTCAGGTTGCTGATAGGCCCGACCAGTGTGAGGTGCGTGCGTGCGTGCGTCCCAGCCGCCCTAGGGCAAAGGTTACGCCTTGAAGGAGGACATCGGCCATCGCGCTGGGTCGAGCGACTGGGCGACCAAGATTGTTCTGCGAGACCACGCCTGTGGCCTCTCGCGTTTGGAGGAGGTGGGCTGCAGCACCGCTACACATCCAGGAAATAGCAGTTTGGGTCATAGTTAAAGGTTCGGTTTCTCAGCTGTTTTAGTTGCCAATGCAACCCACTAAGACAAACTTACGGCGCATCGTCATCGGTCAAGCATACCTAGCCAAAGGGTTGCAACACTCGAGGCTCAACCTGCGAACTGAGACCCACACTGGTCAAAGCAAGTCTATCGCAAGGATTAAGTAAGTTAAACCCTAGCAACTGCGATCTTTAGACCATGATTACTTAGTAGAGAAGAAGTCGGTGGAGGCCAGAATAGTAGGAACAGTATATTGTGTACACAGAGGAACGGAGGATAGATGGAAGAAGATTGACTACGGAGAGCACGTCATGCCACTAGGGCGGCGTGATCCGAAGTAATGTCTGGCGGCCGAGGGTGTGGACAAGGGACATGTTCGAGTGGTGCTTGGGCAGCCGTGAGAACTTAGACGCACGTATGTGTGTTGGAGTGGAAGTGGTTCAAGTCTCTGCAGGTGCGTCTGTAAGCGCTGACTGCGGCATTGGATGACCTTGAGGCAGCTGGCCTTGAACAATGACGCCGGACAAAGCAATGGAGGTCGTCGGACGACAGATCCCACTACAAGTCATCGCTAGAGGAGCGCACAGGCGTCTTCTAACGCCAGCATCAGGGAGCCAGATGGCCGAGCAATTGCGCGTGGCTCCGACTTTTCATAATTATCTATGATTAAGGAATCCGAAGCGTCAGGAAAATAAAACTCTTGTCCCAATGGTCGCATCTTCTTCCTCTTCTGGTCGAGCAATTATCACGCCAACCTCCAAGTCGGGTGATGAAACTTCCGCAGCCAACGGTCCAAACACCGGAAATCAAGTAATACGCACGCAAGCGGATAATTATCCTCTATATAAAGGGGTAAGTGTTAATTGGCATTGGTGAGCCGTAGCACAGTTAATGTAGCCTATAAATACTGAAGTTCTCTGTGCATGAACTACTCGTTTCTGCTGTAGTCCCTGATAATGGATCCGCGACGGATTTCGAAACGTCAGGTGGATAAAGTTCTTGTCCCAGCGATTGAGTCATCTTCTTCTCAAAGAAAAAATAATTTAAAAAGCAGAGCGAACAAAAATAGAAAATAATAGGCATAATCATTTAAATAAATTTCTATTTATTTAAATAATGTAACTCCCTGTATATGAATTACCCATTTCTACTCTTGTCTCTGATGATGGATCCGCGACGGATTTCAAAACGTCAGGCGGATAAAGCTCCTGTCCCAGCGATAGCATTTGCATCTTCTTCTTTACTATTTCCTGGAGACCGCAATGGAAAAAACCTCACAGGCTTGAGGGCGGTCCAGCAACATCTACGGGTTCTGACCACGCGTCTGCGACCTTCAAGGTTTGCCTGTCATGCGCAGGTCGCATGACGTCTAGGACTCAATACGGGTAGCAGTCACAGCAGTCACTTGCAAATCCATCGCAGACAAAGACCGACAAACAAGTGTCTGAAGGCCCAACATACAGCGATCGGAAGAAGAAGATGCGATCACCGGAACAAGGGCTTTATTTTCCTGACGTTTCGGATTCCCTCAGGAATCCTTAATCATAGGTGATGATAACATAGTCATGGTCATGCGCAGATAAGGTCAGATTAATTAGAATGAGGAATTTTCTGAGTCGCCATGAAGTGTCAGTTGCTCCCTCTCTCTGTCCGGACCTGTTCACGGTGGCAGACGTGATATGAAAGTTTCTGTCAGCGTGCGTTGATCTTCTACTACATTTAGTTGAGATGTGCGCTTCTCATAAACGACCCATGGTTTAGCCGAACAACGCTAGCAAAATTGCATCATATGCTAGCTGCACACGCCATGTTTGCAAAATGTCAGAATGTATTCGCTCATGACCTTATAGGTCAGTAAGCAGGTCAAAGGTGTGAAAAGTGCGGTAGTGTGAAGGCGCCCTGAATTGTACTTGTCGTTGTGCTGGCTGGACGCAATGTGCGCGGGTCGACATGATTTATCGCCTTTGGTGGAGGCTCGGGAAAGTGGCTCGTACGCCAGTATTTTGTAGAAAAGGTGATTTCCCTGTGCCGTAATTAGTACAGTGTGCGGTCAGAAGAATATGGCAATGGAACACGGTGTTACAGTGAGGGCAGATAAAAAGACTTTATATTGCCGGCAAAGACAAGAGAATTGAAGCATTGTTTTTCCAGAAGAAATTAGAAAAAAAGCGAAGATCACGAGTTGAGCAGAGTTTAATGACGTCATGAAATTTCGTGACCTCTCAATCAGCTGCAGATGGTTGTTGCCTATCAATGAGAGAATGAATTGTCCAATAAAGTGTCAGTCTCGAAAGGTGAAACTTGATAGGTAAAGAGAGTAGAAACAATTAGTCTTAGATGTGGGCGCATGGTGAGGGGTAGAAGAGGGGGAGGTAATTGTCACAGCATGGCAGTTCATGAAAACCTGCAGGACGTTGATAAAAAAAAAGGGGGGGGGGTTAGGGTAGGGGCAGGGGACAGGGTAGCAGTCAGTCCTAAGGGTGAAGAGGAGGCGCAAGCGCGAATGTGTTTATCGATCGTCTCCACGGCAATGCGAGGTTGATCAATTGGTCCAGCTGCTTACAAGTGAGTTCCTTTAGCAGTCAGTGAATCTTCATAAAGACCTAAACCGGGAAGAAAACGGGCTAGTGGCTAAATTATTATAGCCATAGACTCTGATCGAAAAGGTCGCGAGTTCGAGCTTCGGGTGGTGCGCTAATTAGGGCAGGGTATGACCGACTGACGACGTCTAATAAGCCGGAAATGGCCATTCGAGTCTCCACCGCCCGCAGGCAGTAATATCTGCCTAGACTACTAGCCTATGTGGCCGCTATCAGGGAGCGAGAAATGAGACCCCAGGCAGAGCGCGACGAGTGAGTTCTGTTAGCGGTCGGTGAACGCTCACCAACGAGATAAAGGGAGTGTTAATTTACGATGATGGCGACAACTTGGAAGCTTCCAACTCAGAATATAGGAAAAGTGTTGGATGGAAAAGCTTTTACTAAGGGTTTGCATACAACATTGCGAGCAGTTGCAGCTAGTTTTCTAATCGGGTCAGTGGGTGTCAGTGTCCGCCGTGTGCGCCTCCGGTGCGTAAGTGATCTTTCGCTGGCAGCCGATCAACGAATACGGTTTCGAGTTCTCGCATGGTCCCTGCAGTCAGGAGCCAGGGAGCGTGAGGTGAACAGAAAGGCTGTATGATAAAGTGGTGGCGTTGGCAAGTGCGGGAGGGGACTGCCACAGAGTCCTCCTCCTCCTCCTCAATAGTCCCTTTCTAACGTGGCACGAACGTAAGATCGGAGCCGCCCTCTTTGACAAACTTCTCAGTAGGAACTACGACCGGCAATTTCCCCCTACGTTGGTGGAAGGTGTGAGGATGCTACAAACAGGAAGGACGGTTAATATTTTAGTGGTCATTGTCTGGTGTGCGCACATGATCGAATAGAGCGACACGATGAATAAAAGTACGGGTGCAGTATGGCTCTTCAGTCACACCCCAATGGATTCTAATGCGTCCAGTTGTGTGATGCAAATGTGCGAGCACAGCAGGAACAATTTCGCGTTGGTAGTTGTTCTTTCTGTCGTGGCAGTGTAGTGGGTCGTTGCCTTCCGATGTGTGGCTTTCCTGTCGTAGCCTCCATCTGTCTGGAACTCAAGGTCGTTACGGTTACCAGACTTAGTAGCGCGCGTGACGTGGACCACCCAACACGCCGTCCAACCAATCACAAGCCGACCTAGTCAATTAACGCGCTCTCTCTCTCTCTGTCTTCTATCCTGACTGCTACTAAAACTGCACTTGGGGCTCGGTCAATCTTCCTGGCGGTCGTATTCTCCCAAGTCAGACTTCTTCCATCTATTCTCCTCTCCTTTTTGTACACAATATACTCTTCCCTCTACTCCGGCTTTAACCGACTGCTCCTCTTCTAAGTCACCATTGTCTGAAGATCGCAGCTGCCGGGTTTAACTCACTTAACCCCCTGCGATAGCAGTAGGGAGGGGTCTAAGCCGTGCATCTGTTCAGAGCAAAACACCTATCACGCCCAGTACCGTATAGGGAGAGAAGGGGGTAAGAACAGTAAGAGTTGTTTGCTGTATGGATAAACTTAGTGGTAGTTTGAAGCCCCGACACGCGGCAGGCCCGGGCCCTACGCGTACGTCTGTCTGCTAGCATGCTATGACCGTGAATGAATAAACGCCATGCGAGAGTTAGTCACTTGCCACTTGATCAGCTGATTTGCCAATAGCGGTCTACGGCTTGCGATTTTCTATCCCAGAAGCAGATAGAAGAGCTCAGTCACGTGAATTTCTACATGCTTGGCGTCGGCCCTACTCTCCCCCCGCACCCAGACAGCGACCAAAATGAGCAGTCGACATGCTAAGGGGCGATGAAATGCATGAAAGAGTCTCATGCACATGCCGATTTGAGAGCATGTTTATGGCGACCGATGTTGCTCAAAACTTGGGTGAGACTGATGCTGTGACCTGTGCAGAGGTGCAGTTTCAAACACCAGTCAGAGGGTTTGATAGAGTGATCTCCTCAACGTGTGCCGATGATGTGAGAGAAAAGGGTGTGTGTGACATAATGCATCTCAGTGAATGTTGAACCAGGCGAATCCTGTTTACTGCCGCTAAAGGCAGAAGGGACTAGAACTGTACAAGCGTCGGTGGCCACTACTTAACCAAGAACTGCCCTGACAGCCGACTGCTATTTATACCCCTGCTCCACCCAGCTAACTGTCTCCTGCCCCCGTCAATGCAACAAGGCACATTTCCGAACCTTGTTCACCAAAGCATAAACCTCGCTGTTCCGGGCAGTTTTACAGCCTCTAGGGCACAACAAACATAGGATATTTTGCGACTTTAAGTGCGTAAATGTTTGTATGATAGCGTTCATAATTTTTGTGGCCAGGGATACATAAAAAGTGCCAATTGACAAATAAGATTGCTTGCGTAGTAAGTGTAGCGGTCGGAGGGTATCAGAGGCGTCAGAGAGGCTACGGGAAGCACCGACTGGATACCAGTCCACGTTTCGGAGTCTCTCTTATGCGCGCTCGCGTGGCCCGTTTATGGACAATGCAATAAAACAAATGGTGCTAGAACCGTGCAATTATATGTAGTGCCGATTCGGAACCCACTGCAACTTGGAGCTCACAAACCGCGATGGTGTCAACCCCCCAAATTCGAGCCCCTATCGCATTAGCCCATTGAGAACTCTAACCAACCAGAGCGCACCATTTCCTGATTGGCTGCAGGAACAACGCATACACTGGGCTTTCGTAATCCCCTACGCTCTCTTCATTTCAAAGGTGGCGCTGTGGCTGGCGGTTGCCCGCTCGTCTGAAAGTCAAATGCCTCCTGTCTATTTTCCACTTCCTTCTGTACAGAATAAACTGTCATCTTCATCATCCATCAAAGAACACGAAGAAGAAAGTACAATGACATGGACCGAATCATATTGACACTGACGTTTTGGACACGCACGTTTTCATCTTCAGACTAACGTGGTGATTGATCCTGTTTGCCGGGATGATTTCAGTCTTGCTGCATGCCTAATATTATATCCGTGCCTGACGAAATTTAAACTGCTTGCTCGCTGCTGACCGTCCGTGAGATTGACCGCTGGTGGGCTCATGTGACCTTTGTCCTATTTGGCGTTTACTGTGGTTGTTAGCAAGTCAGCATGCTTATGGGCCTAATTCTCTGCCATCGACGGACTAATCACTTGTTGCTGCCCGCGTGCGTTAATGCCGATCTCATGGACGCGGCGGTGAAGTAGTGTTCCACGTTGGTCACGTGGGTTCTAGCCAGCTCCCTTCCTACTTTCATCTGATCGCAGTTGTAGTTCACGCTCGAGTTTGCCTTGATGTCCTGTTGGCCTTGTTCGAAGTGACTCGAGCCTTGTGCGTACCGCCTGGTAGGCGGGATGGAGGTCTATTGCTCTGGTAATTGTGCCAGTCGAAAACCAACTTTCCAGCAGCAGTCTACCCATCTTGTCATTTGCTCAGCCTATCACCTTTGCTTTGTTGAAGACAAAAGTGTAGTTCTTCAGCTGTTCGTGTTCATAGACCGTAGACAGCTTATTCTTGCGGTTGATCAGGAGCTGACGTTCATGCAACCCCATGCCAAGGTGTTTACCCGTTTGACCAACATACCTTGCATCGCAGTTTTGACATAGCATGCTGAAGACCACGACTGACTGTTCTGTCAATGGTAGCTGTTCTTTGGGCCTCATGATCTGCTGTCTGATGGTTGATTCCGGTTTGTGAGCCACATTGATCCCGAATGGTTTCAGGAGTATCACCGTCACCTCGGATACCTTCTTCACATAAGGGATTGCGAGCCAAAACTTAGAGTCTTAGGGATTAAGGGATAGGCCCACATAAGCTTCGTTTGCTGCAAATGCATAACTTTGGTCAAGATGAAATAAACATCTCTTTAAAGAATTTATCGTCGATGGCTATATCCTCAACAAGAAAACACATATGATGAAGAAGTTCAGACGGCTTGCGGTCGTATAAGGTCTCTTCTTTTACACGAACATTATAGTACTGGCGATTAGATACCGAGGTCAGGCGTAAAATTTCTGCCTTAAGTTTGGCATATGGAGTATCAGCTGGGGAAAAGCACAAAAATGTTTGGACTTTGGAAGAGATGGTGGGAGGAAGAGACTCAACGAACTTCCTAAATTTATACATCTCCTGCGTACCCTTGGCAGATTGAAAGGTCGCCTCACTGTAGAACAAATAACGTTCTGGTGCTTGTTGTCAAAATCCAAGCAAAGAAAACAGTGAAGTTTCTGCTGTCAAGGAAGTGCCGGGAGGGTTAACAGTAAGGTAGACAGCACGAATGGGATGTAGCGTGATTCAGCAGGTTTTAAATGTCTGACGAAGGCTAAAATTTGGGTCTGACGTGCAAGGTGCTACTGGAGAACTGCACTGACTGCGACACTAGAAGCGTTGGCCATCAGGGAGATGGCAGCATCACGAGCTGACTGCAAGAGAGTGGCATTGGTTAGGGCCTCATCGAAAAGAGCGAGGGAGTCGGCGTATAACTCAAATGGACCCTTGGGACCCGAAAGGGCATTTGTGAGTGGCAGAATGGTATCGGTACAATTAGGGGAGAAACTGGCAGTAAAAATCCACCATTCCTAGAACGAATAAACAGCTGCAAATTCTAAGCTCTTGTGCTTTTTTGCCATGCGTCGGTTCTTGGCGTCCTTGATCAGGATGGGGTTTTGCCATTTTCGTAGTAATTGGTTGGCGCACATAAGTCACCGAGGGGGCAGGATCCAAAATGCCGTGGTTGTAATTACTACCTAAAAAGCAAACGTCAAGCGGTTGTTAGTCAGTTTCATTATCACCCCATGTCTCCGTCTGTGCGTCTGCAAAATGCCGTTCGCATAAATATGAACATCGAAAGGTTACAACAGATTACGTCTACGAATCCACTTCTTCTGATGGTGTATTCGCGTACAAAAACTTCCTCTGATCTGGCTACCTAATTTCAGGGGTACTTCCGGCGTGGAATCGGGCAAAATAAATCACATTGTCAACCTGCATTATTTAGTCCAGTCTATAAAACGGCATAGCGATTTTCCCCTACTTACCACGCGCTGCTCACTCATTGTCCTATTCCACACCCTGTCCCCAACCGGGGCTGCACGTAGCCAGCACGTGGGTTTGTAAGCTCAGCCTAATACAATGGTGGACCGAGTGTGTCCTTAGACGAGAAACTAGCATGAATGCGCCCACTTGTGTAGCCTCAGACGATCATAGCTGTGTCCTCTTTAGGGATGCATTTATCCGAAATTCTAATTGCGTGCTCCAGTTTATTTGCTGAAAATGAACAGGCGGCCAAACCCATTGTTCGGTTATAAGAAGACTATTGTTTGAATCTTCGGTCTACTCTCCCTGCTGAATACTCTGCAGTCTTATCGACAGGTGTTAAGGCTAAGTAGGTTAACCGGAACGGCTACGATCTTCCAGGCCTATGGTTCCTTAAGGTGAGCAGAGAGAAGATGGCGAGAAAGCCAGATTGTTAGGAAGAGTGTATTTTGCAGAAGGATAGGAGAATAGATGGAAAGAGTTTTGACTCTCGGATGACCGCAGTCCGGCTGCCAGAGCCTCAATTCCGTTGTGACGACAGCGTCGGGAATAGCCGGATGGCCGGCGCATGCTTTGTTATAGTAACTAATCACGCCGCCGATGTCAAAACTAGCGGTGGGGCGTGACCTTGAGATGGGTGAAGACTGGCGTGCACACGCGGGCCTTACAGGCCAAAGGTGCCATGCGTCAGCGGCTGATCTCGGGTTCCAAGTGGTTGCTAGAGTTCACTACAGTCTTTTACATGCGAACCGAGGTCTGAAATGAGGTTTTCTACAGTTCTCAGCATTCAGCAGGGTGTCACGATAATTGTCATGCGGGGGGCGAATTCACTATTGGTGCGGGTGTCTAGCAATTTTACAGCGGCCAGCAATACCTAGTCATTGCTTCTGCGCTCGCTTTACTCATTTTTCCGTCGATATTGCCGATTTGATTGGGGGAGCGGCACCACATGTCGTGCGACGGACGAAAACTGGCTATCCACCCTGTTTTAATTGGCTTTTAATCTACCTGGTACTGCGGGGGATTGTGACACCGAGTCAACGCCAAAGATTAGCTCTAACGGCAGTTCGACGGTCGCATCCGACTAGGTCAGTCGTGTGCTCCACAATGTGGTGGTAAAGCGACGGTGAATTACGCACCGTGTGATAGACTTGCGCTGCATCTAATGCACGCACTATCTTCCCTCACCCGTCTGTACACGGTGTCAAGAATTAGTCGAGAAGAACGGAGGTGGGACAGGTCCAGGTGGCCGGCTAGGTCGCTCATGGAGGGCCTAAGAGGCCACGGGTGCTTGGTGCCTGTAGCCATACGTAACACTAGCCCCCGCATGCCAATTTCGGTATTTCCTATGGCAAGCAACCCGAGTAACGCTTGCTGTGCCCTGATCTGCCGCCTGCGTTATTCAACCGCAACTTTAACGAGCCATAATTTAGCAGTTGGTAGCAAAATTACGCCTTCTTTAAATTGTATGCTTAAGGGGTATCCATCGGTTTTAGAGAAATTTATAATTACGATCTTTTTACGATTGTGAGGCGTTTATTCATACTGCATCGTATCCGTCAATTTATTAAAACTGCCTATACTGTATAAAGCATGTTCCACATAGATTGCAACATTTTATGAGAATTATGTGACTTCTTTCTCAAACTGTAGGCGAAAACGTACTTTCCCTTAGGCAGGATGTACATAGTGCGCAGTTTGTAAACCTTGAATTCGAGTGTAGCAGTCAGTAGGTTAGAAGATTATTCGGCAATTGAGAAACTTTTTTTTTAACTGAAAGCTGTCCTTTCTTTGATTATAAAATTTAAAGAAGGCGTAATTTTTTATCAATCAAGTACAATAAATAATTTTTCGCGCATGTTTTCCACGGAATATATTTGAATTATTAGAATCAGCCAAAATCAATGATAAAATGCATATTATTTGAGCAGTTACTTTTTACAGTACATACGTTTTGTTAGTAGCCAGAACGGAGCTCGTTAAAAAGCTCACATCTTATTGTAGTGACCTTGTATTCTAAGCCATGATTTGCTTACATGCCCCGCATGTCTGGCTCTCGTGTCCGCCAGCCTTAGGTTGTCAAAACCCCCCGTTCAAGGTCACCCTCTGTCTGGCTTACTGGTCAGCCACCACTCCTCAAGGCCAGTCCACAAAGGGCCTAGGTAGAGGCATTGCTTGCAGTCAGACACTCCCCGAGCGACCCGCTCATGGCTGGACTTGCATTCCTCTGGGAGTCATTTGCCTATTACTTACATGCTAATCCTGTTACACCTTATTGAATTAACCCTAATACTATGGCTTTTCACGCCTTATATTATAAACTAGCGTATGACCATTGGGATACGTTCTACCGTCTATTATCCGGCTGGACTACTTCGTATCCTACATTATTGACCCCGACGCTTTTATAGCCCACACTAACATGACTGAAATAATTTCAGAATAGACTACACGATAATCAGTATCACAACCTGAGTCAATTTCGATTAGCGAAAGAGTATCAATCTTTCGCATATGTCGGCATGTTGCACGAATTCTGGCGCGTACTGTAAGTACGTGTGCACAGGCAATGCATTGCGAGCTCTAACAGACATCAGGGAATAGAATGCACCGTAAGTCATAGGAAGAAAGTAGCACTCGTTGATGAACGTTCGCCGATCGTTAACGGAACTCTTTCGTCCCACTCTGCCTTGTGGTTCATACTCGAACCCCGTCAGCAGCTACACAGCCGCTAGTAGTCTAGGCAGACACCGTTGCCGGTCAAGAATAGGGAACTGGCCATTTCAGTCTCGTTCATCTTTTGCGGCACTGATATGTACTTAGCTAACAGTATTACTGCTGATAACCACGAGAGGTTGAAAACGTCCAACTTCCGACCTTCGGATACGATAGTTGACGAGGCCTAGCAGAGGCGAGGAACTCTGTGTTACCAGATGATAGCTCGACGGCCGCAACCGGTGACTTACGGTGCCCACTCAAGCGAGGCGCATTGACGATCTGCGCGTGAACGTGTTTTTATGAGCCCGGCTTGCACAACATGGAACACACTTATGTCTACCATGTCTATCCTATTCGAGCGGTAAGTCAAAATGAAAACGATTGAAGACGGGTGTAGTGGATAGCTCCACACGAAGCGCATTTATGAACGCTAGTCGTGACTAGCTCCAGTCGAACGCATACTTGTGAACGCTTACTGTCTCCGGCCTCTGTAATAGCCAATTACAGGCCGACTCACACAGGACCCCATGTGATGACTGCGGAGCAGACGACTTCAGACGCCGTCTGCTGGCTTGCAGTCGTGTGACAGTCAATTCCCTACTGCGTATTCTTCATTCCTTCTGTACAGAATAAACTGCTCCTACCCCTCTATCTTCCCATGACTTCTCTTCACCTATGGAACCGGGCCAGAAGATCGCAGTTAATACCGTCTAATTTATTTAACTCCCTGCGACACAGGCTCTGGCAGCTAGTGGTTAACAAAGAAAACTGACTCGCTTCGTATGTCGCATCCACACTGGTGCTCCAAAACCACAGAAACGGGACTCTAAGGGTGCGACTCGATGCCAGAAATGTGAGTATCAGAGTTCACGGCAGACGGGCTATTGCAGACTGAACCGTCCAGTCGGAAGTGTGACTGTAGTGCACGGGAACTCACGACTGTTGGCAAGTACATAAGCACCAGTGTCGGTCCAGTCTGGCTAATCACTCTAAAGGCTGACTCGCACAGGACCCCCTCCGCTCTGTGACGACTGCTGCGCTCTCACATTTCAGTCCCCTCAAGAGTGGTTTGCACTAGTGCGACTGTCAACTTCCACCAAACCATTCTCCATTACCTCTGTTTAGAATATTTTAGACCTCCCATCCGGTGTCTCATTTCTTCTCTTTACACACGGAAGCGGGCCTGCAGATGACAGCTAGGGTCTGCACTAATTAACTTAACTCACTGCGATAGAACTTCATAGTCCAGCGGCTCAGCGAATGCAAATTTGGGGAATTTTTCGCGGTTACGACAACTGCTGGTTGAGAACATATGATGTCAGGGAGTATCGGAGAAAGGATAGGGAAATGAATGCAGGGCTACCTTTACTGCTGTCTTCTTCGTTGGGGATTACCTTAAGACACGCTGAGGAGAGATGGTGACATCTTTAGAAGAAGCATAGATCACTGGAACCTGAAGTGTATTGGACGAAAGTTTCGGAGTCCCACTCGAAACCATCATCAGAGACAGTCGCATGTTATATCTGCACTGTACCCTGGAACTCGTTTCTTTACTTCTAGCAGTGGCAGCTTTGTTGGGCAGGGCTCGATCCGGAAAAAAGTTGTAGTACTTACATCCTGAGGAGCACATTGTGTTAAAAGGCAACATACTACTTGCTCAGAAGAAGAAGATGCGATCACTGGAACAAGAGTTTTATTTGCCTGACGTTTAAGATTCCCTCGGGAATCCTCAATCATAGGTGATGATAGCACATTCATGGTCATGCGCATACTACTCGCTGTCGCGCGGATTTTTTACGTTGACTTCATAAATGGCTCGAAGTGAACGAAGGGCTCTAAGGCCCGCAGTCCCACAAACAATCAATTTTACGATAAGGATGACATGCGTGGCCGCTTAAACCGGGCACGGGAATAAGAGCGCCTCTGACTAACGCTGTAGACTACTTCACAAATGGGAGCTGCCCGTACCTAGCAGATGACAGGCTGTGTTTAGACGATCGCAATATCACTAGACGCAATAGGGCACAAGCAGACGCTAGTTTCTTCATCTACACAGAGTTGAGTAATTAAATATAATTCTGGACCGGAATATCACGTTCTCCGGGAGTGAAAACAGAGCGTTATTGATCTAGTACTCACCAAGATCTACCATACCTCTGCATATATCCTGTTTTAGAACTCAACCATCGCTATGAGAGCGTCCACTCCAGTCGAAAAAACCAATGGTAAACTTAAGAAATTTGAAATTACACCTCTCGAGATAAGTTTGGAGTGACCCCCATCCGCGCACGATGCTTGCCTCTCGCGGCTGCTAGCATATGCGCACCTTTAGGGCCACTCTAATCTGCCCTGGGCAAGTACCTTAAGGGCCGACTCAAACAAAGACCACTCTGTAGATGCTATGCTGAATTCCACGCTCATAGGCCTTGAAAACCGGCCTTCCCAGCTATGTGGGCTCGACCCACGCCAACGTCGCAAGTTTTTTCACACTTGGGTCAACAAAGTTTTCCTTCTATTACAGGGATATTCATTTATATAGACCCCTGTATGCATTTATATAGACCTCTGTAATCATTTATATAGACCCCTGTATGCACGGTAATATTTCCGTCGGACACCAAGGCAATTGCATTCGCATACATTCTCCGGATGTTTATGAGTGTGGGTGTATTTCTTTCTACAGGCGCCAATGACAACCGCTTTCTCGAGTAATTGATTTTTTCATGATTCTTGAAACGGTGGACTGTGACGTCGGCACCTGCAGGATCCCCAATTCCTGAAAAATTTCCCTCTCGGTCATCTCGTTTTGAGCATTGACCATCTCAGCAACAAGCTGCTTAGTTGTTTCCGATGTTTGTTGCGGCCTTCTCTTCCCATAAGTGGTTTTGAAATCTCGCTCGTAATTTTCATTCTTGCTCAGATTTTTTTGCAATTCTTTTGACTGTCGAATAAGGCAAACTGAGTGTCTCGCCTATCCTCTTCAGAGGGATTTCCTGTTCAATATTTCGCCCCACATGAGAAATCAGGTTTTTCGCTATCGTATTTCTTTGTGTTCGTGGCATTTCTAAGGGTAAGAGGGCTTTATTCGGCAAGTCACAAGGACAGTGGGGTTTGCGGGCTTTTCTAGCTTCTCCAGTCCAGCGTATTTATAGGGCTGCCGCCTTTCCAGAATGTTCCTGGCGTATGGTGCCCGGGCGGCCCTTGTGGAAGCTCTTGGCTTGCGGCCACCACCCCGGCTGTGTGGGCGGCCCTCAGGTTTGCTCGAAACACGACGTGGGCGGCTTGAATACGGGCGCGAACCAGCGGGGGCGGCTTGAATACTTGTATCGCCCGGATAGCCTGTACTTTTCACCATCGATCTTGACTGCATGGGAGGTTCCGCCTCCGTAAAAATATAAATGCATACAGGGGTCTATATAAATGAATACAGAGGTCTAGATAAATGCATACATGGGGTCTATATAAAGGAATACCCCTGTAATCTAACACACTACAATAAGCTCGGTTGCGTCCAACGCTCGCGCACTCGACCATGAATACAAAACAGCAGAAAGTATTCATTTTTGTGTGTACAACGCCAAAGGAAGTCAGTCCGAGAACAGACAAAAAACCAACAAGTTCTTCAGATGCCGAGGAGAAAGAGAGCGCGGGCACGCCAGCGAGGGACGTCCTCGATCAGCGACAGTAGCAGCAGCTGCAGCAGCAAGGTCGCACACGAAATCTGCGTGTCAGCTTCGGCCGAGTGTGAGCAAGAAGAGCTAAGCTTATTGCAGCACGAAATAAAACTCGAGGCGAAACCGCCAAAATATCGGAATTGACTCTGTTTCGATGTAAAAAAGAGGAGAGATGGCGAGAGAATAAGATGAACAGGAGGAAGTATCGGGACAGGGCGGGGGTTGAATGGCTGGCTGGCTGAAAAAACTCAGCCTTAACGAATCGAGAAGAAAAATAAAAGGCAGAGAGAGAGAGAGAGAGCGAGCCAGGTCATTCTTCAGGCAGAGTGCGGCGGGGGGGGGCTTGTGAATGAAATGCACCAACACTCGAATGTTCCGAAAGAACCTCCGGGGTGGTAAAGAGAGAGGGACTGGATGAGCGGCGCTTTTAACAGCTGATAGGCCGAGGGGACTGCTTTGATTGGAACGAGAGACACGGGAATGAGGAATACCGGGGGGGGGGGGAGGTCAGAAAGGCGGTGTGAGGCGCTCGTTGGCGCTGAGTGAGGAAGTCGGCTGACGTAACTGCAGTGGGGGAAAAAACGGCAGAAACCAAAAATAGGTTACAATGCTCCGGCAGATGATCGTCATCAACAACCAAAAAATAGTTCTGCGAAAATTCCAATGGCACACACACACACACGCACACACGTGAAATGGCAGCTGGCCAAAATATACTCTCAGTTATTCATTAAAAGACCACTAAATTTATATGGAGGAGGAATTTGTTAGCTCTGGACAGAGTTTATATACTACTACTACTACTACTACTACTACTACTACTACTACTACTACTA
>JAYGXS010000004.1:15758380-15786523 GCA_036362985.1 Ligula intestinalis | reverse complement strand
AGTAATTTTAGTAGTACAGTGATACTAGCAGTAAGCTATTGGTGGCACAGTAGCCCATTAGTAGCATAGCATTATCAGTTATGGAGTAGAGTGGGAAGTAGTTGAATGGCAACGGTACAGTAGAATTAACATTAACAGTAAGAGTACACAACTATTGCGAGCTCATTGTCAAGGAAAAATTCACTCGACTGGTGAGCGAATTTGGGATTGGCGTTGCTCACAGACCGGAAGCAACAATCCGCAGGCACCTTATGCGGCTCAAGGACCCAGTACCCGTTAATGAAAAGTCCGGTGTCATTTACCCTATTGACTGCCTTTGTGGTCAAGCCAATTATGTTGGTGAAACCGACAAACGGGTCCTCACGAGAATGCACCAGCTTGACCTCGCCGTGCAACGGAACGACAAGAATTCCCTGGTGGCCGCCAACGCATCCAAGCCAGGACACAGTTTCGACTTCGAAAACGTGCAAATACTGGGTCGGTCAGACGACCGAACTTCACGCCTGCTGCAGGAAGCCTGGCATTCACGCGCGGGCTCAATTAACAGGCATGTCGAGCTTCCTGAGGCCTACCTCGCGTTGCACGAGCAGATCGAGGGCAGAGGTCAATCTCCGCAGAACCGACTTAATTACACTGTGAGCTGTACGTTTTTTTTCATTCCTTGACAATGAGCTCGCAGGAGGGTTCGAAACGTCGGACAAATACACTCCTGGTCCCAGAGAACGACTCAACTTCTTCTATCCAGTTACCTGGGCCTCGCATATTCTCGACCATTCAGTAGCAATATAAGTATTAGTAATAGTAGTGGTGGAATGGAAATGTAGATAAGGAATATAAGTAGTAGTGACATACTAACTGCAACATAGTAGTAGCATAACAAGGATGATGTCGCGGTGATAGCGGTGACTATCTGTACCTAAGGGGGCATTTCTTTGGGTTACAGGTAATCATTTTGCCGAAAGTTTTTTAATTAGGGGGTTTGGCAGTTTCGATTAAGTCAGTTGACTCAACTGAAACATTCGTGGCCTCGGTTGGATCCGAATGCACACAGCAGGGGAGGCTCTGTACAGCTAACGCTCTATCATTGAGCTACGAAGGCCCGCCGAAAGGCATGAATTTAAGCACACTTGGGTTGATTTAACCGCCCAGCCTACTGCTAGTATGGAACCCACCATTGGGAATACAGTAAGCTGACTGCTCAGACAGGACTCCCCAAGCAATCATCTAGAATCCACCAGAATGTCAACCAGACCTACTTAATAATCAGTGGAATTCGGTAGAGTGTTGGCTATCTTAAAGCCTTCCCCTGCTGTTTATGGGTTCGACTTCCACCGAGGCCACGAATTTATCACAGTTTGGGTCAAGTGAATTGAGCAAGTCTGCCAAAACTCCCTAACAATTAAGTGAGTCTAGTAGTCTTTCTGGTGGATTCTAGATGATTGCTTGGGAAATCATGCCTGGACAGTTAGCTCGCTGTCCCGTTATAGTGGAGTCCCTACGAGCAGTGAGTTGGGCGGGTACAATCGACCCAAGTATGATTAAATTCACAACTCACTGTGAGTCCCGCAGCTCAATCTGTAGAACTTTGGCTGCGCAAAAGCCCTCACTGCTGTGTGGGTCAACTGAATGAAACAAATCCGCCAAATACCCCCTCCCTAACAATTAAGTGATTCTAGAAGTCATTCAGGTGCATTCTAGATAATTATTTAGGAAATCCTGACTGGCAGTCAGCCTACTGCGTCCGTATTGTTGGATTTGATACGTGTAGTAAAGCTGGGCAAGCAAATCGATCCAAGCGGGACTAAATTCACGGCACACGGTGAGCCTCGTAGCACAATGGTACAGTGTTGATTGCGCAAAAGCCTTCCTTGCTGTGTGGGTTCGACTCCCACCGAGGCCGCGAATTTATCACAATTGGGTCAATCGAATGGCACCAAATTCTACGAAAAACTTAGGGTAAGTTAGCGAAATAAAAATCAACAGGAGCTTTTCGACTACCAGAAAAGTTGGTTTTGCTCAAGCCAATCACGAAAATTTAATACATCATCTTTGAGGATCGTGCCGAGGAGCCTTCTTGAGGTTATTAAGTATTTTGTCTCACTTTCGGATGAAATGATAACCATACATTTGACAGTTGCGTCTCGGCAGGTATGTTCTCTACGTCATGCACTGACAATGAAAGCTTTTTCTTTACTAACTATGCCACTATGATTTATCAAGGCGCATTGCGACTGCAGAAAAATTTATTGTCAACAATCTTTGCTGGAAAGCTTAAATACCATATTAAGATCGCAAGACTCGAAAGGGCTGCATTCCTTCAAGTGATAAAAAGATGTAGTTGATATTATTGAAAGGAAAAAAGTTGCAAACTTGAATTAGCAAAGCTGCCAAACCCCCGAACAATGAAGTGAACCTAGTAGTCATTCTGGGGGATTAAAGATGATTGCTTAGGAGCTCCTGCTTAGGCAGTCAGCTTGCAGTTCCGGAATGGTGGACTCCATACAAGCGGTAAGTTTGGCGAGTAAAATCGATCCAAGTGTGATTGACTTCACGGCGCACTGTGAGTCTCATAGCTCAATTGTAGAACACTGGCTGCGAAAAAGCCTTCCCTGCTGTATGGGGCCGACTCCCACCGAGGCCGCGAATTGGGTCAACTGAATTATTCAAATTTGCTAACCTCCCTCCCCATACTAATGAATTGTATAAAGTTTCGGGTTCACACAAGAACCCTTCTCAAAGACGGAGAGAGAACTAGCGATCATCTAGTAAGCCAAATCTGTGGATCAATCAATCACAGTATGCGCATTTTGTGCTCGCACGAGGAGGGCTGGAGCCCAAAGCCTACAAGGAGCAAGTCTTTGCTTGTTTGATAGACAGCATTGTTTTCTGTGCCACCATAAACGGAGTGAAGAGATTGCAGTAATTTAATAGAATGCCGCTTCAATTGCGACTTTAGCGATGCGAAACAGCAATGGTACAACGCAGGTGCGCATGTACGATTTCTATTCCAGAAAAAAACCTTTTTTTCCGCCTGATTGACGGCTAAGCTTGCGTGCAGGCTAAGACGGCAACTAATCCATACCAGATATACTACCGACTCCTGAAAAACGTGCAGATTTTGCTATTAAGGACTGACAAGAATTGCATCGATTGACTCTAGCAGAATTGCGTGTAAATACACCCACCGGAAGGAAGTCGGAGAATGGTAAAAAGGCAAAAAGGGGGGGGGGGGGGGAGTAAGAAGACAAGTAGGCCTGACTTACCCGTGGGAGATGTAACTGGTTCTGGCAACTTTCCCAATGGCGCAGCAAGTTCAGCCAGGCTCAGGTGACGCTGAAACATAAAGTAGGTAGTTTACGTTAGAACCCACGGTTTGGGGTAAATTAAACTCTATATTGTAGGGGTCCAAGTAGTGGTTGTGTCTAGATCGCTACAATCATCAGGTCAAAGGGAAAGAGCCAGTGCCACCAGTGCAGTCTCAAGTGGCAGTGGCCACTAGCGAAGCCAGAGCTGGTCCTGACTGCGTCCAGCAAGGCCTGAGAGTGTCGACTACCTGTTGCGTGGGGTGATGACGGTTGATTTTACCTGACTATGAAGCGAGTTCAAGTGTTCTGTCATTGGTGTGTTGCAATTGCCCGAGCGGATGTTGCCTGTAGAGGTCCTTGCTGCATCGGTCGAGGGGTGGTAGATTCAAGTTGCACTTAGGCAGTCGTGCCTATTTGGACGCGCGTGTATGCGCGGGTGTGTGCGCACGTATGTGTGTAAGTGAATAAGTTGAGGTCAACTGTCAGGACCACAGGAAAGCCGAAACACGGGGGTCACTGACGCAGCTGTTATCGGTTAACCAGAAGCAGCGGGGGACAGGGGCGCCGTGAAGGAAAGCCTTGGAACATTTGGTTGTGACGACACGAATTTGGGGCAGCGAGCCGTGGAGAACGAAGGGGGCGGGGACGTGGGCGTCCTTCTCAATATAAGCATGTGTTCGTTTTTTATATTATTGCTGCGTTTTAAATCCTGAAAAAGTAGTTAAATCATGCTCTCCGGTGTAGCCAAGCATGGCGGTGAACTCCTTGTTGGTTGGTTGGTCGCTAGCCAGCGGGCCGGCCGACCCAAGTTAGAGTGAACATAACAAGATCGGCGGTCGTGTGACAATGTGGGTCGAAAGTACAACTCTATACGGTGGATCACTCGGCGCATGTGTCGATGAAGAGCGCAGCCAACTGTGTGTGTTAATTTAATCTGAATCGCAGACCACTTTGGACATTGAGCTCTTAAACGCACATTGCGGCCATAGGTTTGCTTGTCTACGGCGGCCCCTGCTGACCGAGGATCGGCTTATAAACTATCACAGAGAGCCTTCGAACTCGTACGGTAGTCTATCTTCACATATTTACAGCAACAATAGAACAACCAACAGTTGTAGAGAGTACATGGCAATGAGCAGTGAACGACGAATTTCGAAAGATGACTCCACAGAGCTCTGTATGCTCATGTCAGATCAATACATTTATCGACTGACTTTTAAACCTATTAAGCACCAGGGTTCACACCGGGGATATTAACCACATCCGGAACCCAAATTATCCTTATAATTACACAGGTTAGAAAAAAATAGATGTTCGGGTAGCGTCTAGCCGAACATAAATCGGCTATGCGACTGGGCGAATAAGTATCACAAGTGGCTTTCTACACCTATGAAAGCGGTTACGACTTTAAGTTTAACTTCCGCCAAGATGACCTTACGCGTTGGGAGACATACCAAAAGTGATTGGAGACTGATCCTCGGATGAGAACCCACTCAAACGACGCAGTGATCTGCGGCCGACATAGAAGGCTATGCGCAGCCACCACGAGACCTGCGTCATCAACACATTATTGGCTATAACCTACTGTAACTGTCGCTTGTTCGGGAACTGTTTCTGCTGCTGATAATAACGATGATGTCATTTCTAACAGTGAGCTTCTGCACAAGTTCGAAAGGTTCAAATTAAGTTCCCACGAATGGAAGCGAAAATGCGAGGCCCCAGTTCTTGTCGCAAATAGGACGATCATTAAACCGATGGGTGTATTGATCTGGGCTTTCGATTTCGTACAGGAGGCCATTATCAGAGACTGTGAGCGGTTTTCTAGCTCAACAAAGAGGAAGGGTGGCCTGGATGGAACAGGAGGGGTAATTATTCGTGATAAGATTGAATCCACGCCGTCTCACAGCGCTATGACGGCGTGCGTCCTTAGCTGAGAACTGGGCCGGAGCTCTTGGTCGTGCGAAAGAAGCACTTGACAGTATATAAACGTACATTTGTTGATGTAGCTGGAGTCAGACACCCAGCTCTCTTGTCTTTCCCACCCCGTTTTATTGCTGACTCACGCCATTATCTGCGTGCTCGCGAAGTGTCCTTCTACCAGAGTGTGGGTCGCGAGATGATTTGCCCCTCCACACTGCCGGTTTGTGCTCTATCATTTGCAGGCTAGGTTTTCGTTCAGTCTGCTCTGTATGAGATGGCGAGGACAGTCAGGACAGGGTATTTGATAAACAACATCAGGCTGCTCACAGTCTCTGATGATGGCCTCCCGTACGAGATCGAAAGCCCAGACCAGTATACGTACTGTCCACACGTACACATTCTTTGCTTGATAACTTTGCTTCTTTTTCCTTACTCATACATATACCTGGAACCCGAAAATTCGCTTCCATGCGGCAAAAACAAAAAAAACGTTATGTGCGTAAGAAAATGCTGCAGTGGAAGCGCATTATGGGACATGAACGTAAACCCACGATGCCAGATTCAAAATGATTCCGGGAAAACAATGCTTCAATGTCATTCTCCACTGCACAGAATGAAACAGTTGACTTAAAACCCAAAAGGTTTAACTTGTTCTGCACTTCTCATGTGATGCAACGACGAAATGCGCGGTTGTTAAGCCATCACGGAGTTTTTTCTGTCATCTGCCGCTGATGCAACGGGTCCTGTGATCTTCAGTGCGGCAATAAAACAAACTCCCCTTCATCCTGTCAGTGGCATAGCGAACAATGCCACTACGGAGAACGCGTGGACTTCCGATTCTATTTATCCCTCTGAAAAGTTAACTTAAACAGCAGACACTTGGCTGGGTTCCATACCCCCTGATAAAGATTGCTTGCCGGCTAATCATTCAACACAGTTTTTTTCTTCAACTCGAGCGTCCATATTACGCGTCTCATTTATTAATCTGCCTGCACGGACCAGCATGGTGTAGCTCGACACCTACAGTTTTAGCCTTTCTGCCTGCCTTGATAAACGCTTCCAGGTCCAAACAAATGAACGACACTTTTTGCATAATGCTATTTGCTAACTAGATGCTGCGCTGGGTGAAGCTGAACTGGTGAGATAAAGTATGCTGCGACAGTCATCCACATCACCTGCTACACAGTTAAACCAGCACAAGCGAGGAGCAGAGAAGCACTGTTTTGGGTAAGTGGGGCGGAGATATTGACTTGCTCTGCGCCTATCTGGGTCGCTTTCTACAGACAGGCACAACTAGAAGCATGAAGACCAAAGAGGGAGGGGGGGGGGGTGCGGGTAACACTCACGTGTCGCAGAGTTGGCACCTCCGTGTCACGTTCGGCAGCTGAATGCGTCTCCTTAGCGGGTGCACAGGTCATGGAGTTTGAACGCGAGTGCGTTGCGCGGAAGACCTCGGGGCGATAGATACCCGGCATCATCTTCTCCAGCATGCCACTGGATTGCCAGGTATCGAGGATAGCTTTACCGTAGATGTGACCAAGAGCCTATAAGCGCAAGGTAGAGAGGGAGGATGGACAGCGTGCAAACACAGATATTTAGGCAGGTTGGGTAGAGGTTTCTGGGCAGCATGGGAGCAGCAGGGGGCCGAAATACAAGTTGTTCAAAAAAACTCGGCGACTAAGCCACTTTTCGTAATGCAGGAATAGGAAGAGGGCCTACGATTCGGGCTACAATGTTTACATATCTTAAGATAATTCGTATAGTACTCCCCAGTCAGAGCGGGGCCACGTCGCTCCTTTACTTGCATAGAAAACCTGGTTTATTATGCGCGGACTGAGTCATGTGTGACACCGCACCAGTCAACCAACTGGCTTGGGCTGTGATCTGGTAGTGGGTCCACGGAGAGTGGGCTCGACGACTCAGCGTACTTATTCTTATTGTGAACAATCAGAAGTGCTTGAAGGTAGCACGGTGCGCCAAACGACGATTTCCAACTGACGGGATAACTGAGACCGCGCGCGGTCAGTACAATGTTTGTTCGCGTGGAGTAGCTGATTGGCGGACTGAAATTCGGATTGTACTGACCTTTATGGCACTCACGAATAGAGGCAAAGGTTCGCATCCCAGGTATTTGTCTAGAAGAAGAATTCGTTGCGATCACCGGAATTCTCATTTTATTCATCTGAGCTTTCGGGTTCTTGCGAGAGTCCATCGTCAGAGATAAAGCGTCAACTAAAAGCGAGCAACATTCGATTGGTTCCTGCCCCCTATAACTGTTGCTCGGTTTTCGCTGACGGTTTATCTCCGACGATGGACTCCCGCAAGAGCTCGACAGCTCAGATGAATAAAATGAGGATTCCGGTGATCGCAGCGCGCCAGCCACCTGCACCTTCTCCCGCCTGGGGCTGCGCGAAGGAGACTTTGGCGACCACATTCAAAGCGTTGGCGAAGCTGCATTTCACTTATGCGGTAGCAATCTGGCCTCCTAGGATCAGCTCTTCCAGCCTCCGCCGCCTTCAGTCAGCACAGAACGCCGCCCACCGCTGAATCACGGGCTGCCATTAAATGTTGCCTATCGATAATCTTCGTGCAGAGGCGTCTGTACTACTGCCGGTTGCCACTCACAACGCACTGTAAGGTCAGCAGGTTTGGTGGACCTGTTTGCAACTCGGCCATCCTAATCACCAGTGTTGTCACGCTCCTGAACCCCACCGCAGCGTTCGCCCGTCTATTAGAGTTCTCCACAACGAAGCTGTTGCCTTATGTCTCTCAGAGCTACCCGTTGATGGCTCTGTCAGCAGGAAAGGCTTCCAGCGTCTTCAACAGAAAGTCGTTGTCGACGCAGAACGCAACTACTAGTCCACGGTCCTTTTAGGCAGCTATCGACCACCGATTGCGCCCTCGCAGTAGCTACTCAATGCTCCTTCGCAAGCCCCAACTGCGGTTCGACCCGTGCACATCCGATAGCTCTTCCGACTGCGGAATCTCTCCACATGACTGTCAGTATCTTTTTACCTGCAGTTTCCGGCCAAGCACCCAACTCATCCCCCTCCCCCCCCCCGGACCGTTGGCTCAAGCCGGTTGTGGTCGCGGCTTTTCTCTGTCTTCCAACTACAGCCAATTGGGATTCCGGCGGGGACTTCTGGTCCCACAGGTGCTACGACACACACACACACACACACCACTTATACAGGAAGGTTGCTTCTCACGGTAAATTAAGCACTGCGCACCGTTGTTTAATTATTTGAATGCACCTGACAGTTGAAAGATTTGAGTGGCAAACTGCATGCAAAACAATCGTTAAAACCGTTGTGCGCTGCTAGCGGGCGAACTAGCCGTCGGTAGGAATAAAAGGCCAATCGTTATTGCGAAGGAACGGCCAGAAACATCGCTTATCCTTCTGAAAGGGCTAAATTATTCTTTTTGTAAATGCGCTGCAAAGAGAAAAGTTTAACGAGGGTGGGCGAGGGAATGAATTGAGGTCGGTACTCCTGAATTATGAGGACATTAAGAACAAAAATGAATCAAGTATTTGATAAGCTTTGTGAACTTTCGTGTCGATAAGCGCGTTCTTCCTCTGTAGAGATTTTAACGTACATGCACAGTACAATGGCTGACGTGCTCGCTAAATTTTCAGAGCCTTTATCATTTCCTATTGCTTCTATGCCGACTCCATTACTAACATTTGAAATATGCTACCAAAAGTCGTTATCTTCTCAATTGACATCCTTAACGCATGTCTGCACTAAAACGTCGGAGTAAACTGCCCTCCAGAGTAGAGTTTTTTTAATAGTAAAGGCAAACAAAGTATAATTAAGGAGGGAGGTTTGGAAAAGTTGAAAAATACATTTGAACCAATTTTGAAAACTCCAGTAGCCTCGGTGGAATTCGAACCCACGCCAGCAAGGCAAAGGCTAGGGTACAGCCTACGCTCTAGCCAACTGGGCTACGAGGCCAAGCACTTGCGTTAATTTACTCGTACAGCCTACTGCCCCAATACTAAGACAGTAAGCTGATCGCCCAAGCAAGGTTGCCTAAGCAAACCAATCTATAATGCTCCAGATGAATACCAGACACACACCGAGGCCACCACATTTTTCTAAACTGGGCCAAATGAATCGTTCAAATCTGCTAAGATCATCTAAATATGATTGGGCCATCAAAGCTGTTGCCTGAACCTGCGGACACTGAGTCAAAACACTTGGCCCGGACTTGCGAATAGGCATAAGATGGACCTGGGAGAGGAAAAATGCGAAGCTAAGGTCGAGGCAGCACATGGTGTGTTCCCTTCAAATACGCTTATAAGTTTTAAACGGAAGAAGAATGAGAAAAAGTAGAATGGTTTAGAATAAGAAGAAGAGACCGATAGATCACCGGAAGTATTTCTTTATTTGTCAGAGCCTTTGGACTCGTGCAGGAGTTCATCGTCAGATAAAAGGCGATAGTTACACGGATTGTCTGTCAATCAACGACCAGTGACGCAGGCATGGAATTGGGTCCGCAGGGTTCTATATGCTGACGCCAGATCGACAAATCGTCTGACTATGTTCTCTTCCGAGGCTCAGGCTTCAATCAATTCGCGGCCAATCTCGCTTCTGGCGTGGGAGATTATCTTGATGGCTACGACGTGGAGTCCGTGACTTCTTTTGAAGGTGATATGGCGCCACCTTGTCACACGCACACGCAGCAATTTATCTTAGCATATGCGCTATCCGAGCATGCATGCCATTTGATCAGTGTAATTTATCAGAATAGTTTTGACTCAGTACACTACGCCGGACTGCTTCCTCGCATTTAATCATAATCTTACTGGGTATAGTAGGTTTGAAGCGGTGGGCAGTTACAACACCTAGTCCCGATTCCTAGACCAATAAACAGTTCCGGTGATCTCCTTCTTCTTCACGCTTTATCACTAGAGACATTCGTCTCCATGTGTTCTTACCTATTTTCCTTGTAAAGCAGTGCCTTTTCGTACCGCAGGGCCGAAAGTGATGCAACGATAAGATTACAATTAAAGTGTCAAATTGGTCATTGGCTAAGCAAAAGCCTCAATTCTTATCAACGACGGAGATAAACAGTCCAAACGGGAGGTCAGCGTGAAGCCAATGAGACACCCAATTAAAAGACAATCTTAAAGAATAAGTGATTCAATTTGAATGTATGGTAGGTTCCAATATCCACGAAACCTTGCCCGATGCCTAGAAGACATAAGCCTATAACAGCAGGGGGCGGTGAGAGTTTAGGGGTAGAGTGATACACACCCGGTTTGGGCTTGCTTACCTTTACTCAGCCAATCCTAATCCGGACCACCAGGTGAGACCGGTAACACAAAGATACGCGCGCGCACACATACAGGGCACAAATGTTCCACTACTGAGATCTATCGGATGAGTCACAGACACGTAATCGAACAGAAGTTTATCAGCGTCTCGCTACCTGCCAGCCTCTGTCGCTGGCGACCAGCTATTTATTCACTCGGGAAACGGGCGCAAACCGATCTATTGGCTTCCCGAAGCAAACAAGCTTCGTATGGGTGCTAGAGGCCAGGAATAGACAACCAGATTCGGCCAAGCTCTAATAGCTGAGGGGAAGCCCAGAGTTTAGGGTGGATTGATACAGAAATGCTTCGAGGTTATTGATCTTATCTCATTTGTTTGTGTATGCTTTTGTTTCTGGTCACAGCTGACTGGCTGAATGGAACAAGATAAGCCTGAAAAAGGTCGGCATCAATCTACCCCCCCCCCAAACGCTGGCGTTCCCCTTCACTATTATTACCTTGATCGACTTCGGCCATGTAGGCTACGCCCAACACTGCTGTGTCTGGCACCCTTGTACAAGGCCAACTGTCTCAAGGTCATCCATTAACTCAGTTAGCGCTTACAGACGCACTAACATGCAGAAACTGAACCGACTTGCACTCGGCCACACTTGCGTCAAGGTAGTCGCGACAGCCAAAGCGCCACTTTACAAATGTGCCTTTCCCTCACCCCCACACCACGCACGACACCCCTCCGGTAATGTCCAACGTACCAATTGGAGAATATTTGAACCTACTCCGCAACAGCTGCCACCGCTGTCTCATTCTTTCTCAGACCTGGCTGGACGCAGTCAGCACTAGCTCTGACTTCGTCGGTGGCAACTGGGAGTTCTGTACAGAATAACTCTCTCTCTCTCACACACACAGGTGCCTTCAGCTTTTTACCGACTACTTGGGATTTTGGCCTCACGGTTGCACAACCACTACTTAGACGCTACAGTCTGTCAGGCAGACTTTGAGGGCATCTATCACACTCGCCCGTGTCGGCAAAACGCCCTTTCCGATGCCTTTTTACAGCCTGTAGAGCACCTGCTGATAAAATGGGTTTTGTCGGCTGAGGCGAACTGAAGGCCTACATTTAAGACGTGCCACAAACAACAGGTGGCACGGTGACATTTATAGTCTCGTGAAGACTTGGCGCAGCCAGAAGAAAGTCTTTTGCGAGCCAGTCTAACCTTCGTTTTCGCCTAGTGCATCATTTCAGCACTGCTCGTTATAGTGCTTCCGGTTTTAAAATAGTTCCTAATTATTAGTTTTTTTTACGACCGTGAAATGTTCATTCATAGTACAGAAGTCGCTAAGGATCATGAAACGTTCATAACGAAATTTGGCTTGGTACTTTAGCATATATTTGGTAACACTGTTGTGATTAATTTAATTCTGCAAAAGCTTTTTCGTTAAGAAAATGACCGTTTTAGTTAGGTTTATTACGAGAAATTGATGTTCATTTTCACGGAAATGGGGGAAGTCTCGGATCGAAGGAATTTCCTATGCAGAACGAAATTTTTATTAATGTGCATTATAATATGTAGGAACTCCAACATAAGTAAAAAAGGTATGAAATATACCTCGTCCAGAACCGGAAAAATGTTGTCCGAAATTGTTCGGATGGAAGTGAGTTCAAGTTGAAGAAACAGGAACGCGCGGTATACGTTCACTTTTTGGTGTTGGGCTGTGCCGTGGAGATGTCAAGTCATTTCCTATGTGAAACTGATTTTGTCCGTTTACGAAAAATGACGGCCGAAGGGCTGCCCCTCGCAATTCCTTAGCTAGTATGTTTGATATTAGCAAGGCCCCCGTATCCAGAATTATTTACTGTAAAACAGTGCCTAGAAGGAAGAATCCTGGACCACAACGATCGACAACAAAACAGGATGACGATTTTATTCGTCAAACACTAAAAATATACCATTATATGCCCGTTAGCGCTATTCACAGAGAACATTTTTCAATGTTCTCTCAGACCCTAGTTAGGAACAGAATGCAGGAATTTGGCCTTCATCAGCGGATGGCTACGATTAAGCCATTTTTGAGTAGGAAACATGTTAAGGAACGTTTCCTATTTGCACAGGAATACATTAGTCACAGACTTTCATTTTGAAAAAAGCATTTATTTCTGCGATGAAGTACTCTTCGCAGACAAGTAGACAAAGTCGACACATGCGGTCATAAGCGGAAAGAACTTTCCCAAAGAACAGACTGCTTCGATATCAACCTTCAAGAACTGTCGACGCCTCATGGTGTGGATGGCGATCAAGTTAGGTGAGCGACCAATCTGGCGGTCAACGAAAGAAAACATTAATAATTACGTCTATGTCAATATTGTCAAAGATATATTTGGTTATAATGACATTCATAGGCGTCGAATGGATACTATCATACTACAAGACAATGCCCCTGCTCACCGATCAAATGAGGTATGATTATACTTTACCTTACGAATAAAATCCAACTTTTTAGGACTATAGCCAGCCTTTCTGCATGCGGCCTGCGAACAATTTTAATCCCGCCCAATAGTGCCGACCTTAATCCAAGTGAAAATATATTCGCCTTAATCAAGCGAAACTGGTACCAGCCTCCGACATAACTTTCAATGGAAAATAAATTGGACATCGTCCTTAATAATTATATAGACCAAACCGTCATTGAAAATATTGTTATGTCAATGTCAATGCTAAAGGACACTCAACAAAATATTATTATGTTATATATTTATTAATTTTCCTCATTGTGTATTTTCATCATATTTTCTTACACTTTTGTCATTTAGATAACGACTTTTTATCCCTAACCTGTACTACAACCCTTTTTTGGATTTGACAGTTTTCGGTAAAACATATTAGTTGATAGATAATAAATTATACTTCATACATCGAAAGTGCCTCCTTTTACGGATTTATCTTTCCTTTCACGCAGTATAACTTGTGGGTCCGTTTGGTAAACGACTTGCGAGCTACGACGGTTTTCATGCAGACTTGACCTTGTTGCGTCATCAGTGGTGACTATTGTACACTGTATTTGTCAGTTTATTAATAGTGCCTGTAATACAATGAATATACTACAAGAATAATGCCTATACAATTTGATCCATCGCAACCTGATTCACCGTCCTGCAGTAGTTGCATCAGTTGACCGCCTAACCAGCCGCCCAGTGAAGAATTTTAGCCCGTTAGTTTTAATAATAATGATGTATGTGATGCTGTGGCAGTGTTGGCCACACATTCCATTCCCTCTCCAGTGTACCAGTTCAGATCCTACTCTGGCAACTAGTGACGGGAGGTCTAAAACCCACGTAGGTTTAACAACCAGTCTTCCGACATAATTTCATGCCCATAAGGATCCTGGTGTCTGGTGCTTTTCAAAGGCATCAAGCCGCCTCGACTCCACAGCTTGTAACTATACGTTCCCGCTATACGAAACCCACAGCTCACATGCGTGAGAACGCCACAGAGGCCAATTTAGCAAGAAGCCATCGCAGCCCGACACTTAGCCCCACCGTAAATACAAAGTAGCCCCATGCACGGATCGAGATATCTGGTCAGCTGGTGGCAGTATTCTGAGCCGCGACTGCTAGCGCGCTGTGATGGGTCTTAGCACGTCAGTCGATGGCTGCAGTCGCCTGTGTCGGCCGCACCTTCCATTTCCTCGCCCGTGTACCAGTTCAACCCCCCCCCCCTGGTCTGACCATTTGACGGGAAGTTTCAAACACGGGTAGGTTTAACAACCCGTCTTCTGGTGTGGAGCTTATCAGAAAAGGACAGAGGGTTGGCGGTGAAGGGAGGGGGGGACGATCACTTACCACAATTTCCTCGAAAGCCGAGAACTGCAAGGTCATGTACTTGTCGATTGGCGGACGCAGGTAATAACAGATACCACTGCGTTTCACCTCCTCGAGCTGTCGTATACAGGAGATGTACGCCAGACGTGACTGTATCTCACTCAGATTGGGTACCTGGAAGGGAACAAAAATACAGAGAACTGAGTTAGGTCGAATACAACAAATAGGAGTAGTTTTCCTCACGCGATGCTGCCATCAACGCCTCGGGAGAAGAAGTCATACACACTTGCCCCAACAAAATTAACTATCCAGCCTCGTTCTCACAAGATTATTTCGGCTCGTACTCGGACAAGATCAATAGGGAGGCCTGTATTTTGCCGAAGAAGTGTAAAAAGACGTTATTGTGGACAAAAAGCCACGGGAAAGTACTTTAAGGTTTTGTGTCGAGGACGCAAACCGAATGCGTCACCAGCTAGAGCGATGGGAGGACACGACCACGCATTGCATGAGAGGTCAAACCGGCTGTGAAATGCGCGCTTAACCATTAGGCGTTTGCTGCTGCATCCTCGAGCAAACGTGGTGTCCTCACTGACGAGTGTCAGCCAAAAATTCGAGAATTTTCCTCCGGGAGTTTGTGCGCAAGAACTAACTACTACTACTAGCTACCTAAAAGCCTTTACTTTTATCATAAAACGGCAATGCGCCTTGCAACCCAGAGCGCCTTATATATTATGGTTATTGAACTCGAGGCCATTTTGTGTGATACTGTGCAGCGCTGCGTACATCCATCGCAGGACACTATATACCGTGCTTCACCATAATATTACAGTGTGTGTATATAGACCCCAAAATGGCACCTGTCAATAGACACGTTTACGACGCAAACTTTAAACTCCAGGCTGTCAGTCACGCAGAAGAACATGGAAATATAGCAGCTGAGAGAGTATTAAACATTGATAATTCAAAGCTACGGAAGTGGAAGAAGCAAGATGACCTGCGTCAAGTAAAGTAAACCGAACACGTTTTCCGAGATATAAAGGAGAGATAGCCATAGTAAGTGGGCAAAATTGAACAGTGAGTTGCTGAACAGAGAGCCACAGATAGAAGCGTCGCTATCTGCCCGGCTTAAGTGCGAGTGCACGCCGCCCTGACGAGTCGTTTCCACGACAAACGACCAGTCCGTCCACAAAAAGTGTAGCTGCGCCCAAGTTAAGGGCTCTAACACGCCCGGTACATGAGTCACAAAGCCAATGAAGTCGCTCCATTGAGCCCAAAATCTGATTGTTTTGACTGGACATGGCTTATACATGCGTTAGCTTGCCTAAATTATTCTGTACAGGGTTTGCTCTAAGATTTCTACTTTTGTGCTCTTCTTGTTGTGTTCTTCCTTGGGGATTCACTCAAGGCGTAACGTAGACAGCGATATGAAACGGATGACGGCAATAACGTTAGCACGGGACGTGAATATTGAGGACTTTCGAGACGGTCCTTCTTGGTGCTTTTGTTCTATGAAAAGACGTAGTCGCTCCATCCGTTTGAACGATGTTGAGACTTATTGTGAATGCGTTCAATAAAGTTTAACTGACTGACTGCTTTGTTTACCTAACTGAGCTTTAAATAATGAAAAGTTCGAATATCAACCATTCATTGATAATGCGCCTTATTACCCAGTACGCCCTATAGTGCGGAAAATACGGTAATCTACGACCAGCACGTCAGTGTTCCAGTACCGGCAGGAGTCGAATCAATACGACGAACTCGTTCGACATCGTGTAGCTCTGGGAGGAAGAATGAAGAGGTTCATTCGGGGGCTCGCCTTTTTTATATTTCAAAACCCCGTCAGTAGACAACATAAAGTAGACACCAAAGGACGTGTGGTAGTCAGAAAGTCAGTATGACAAAGAATTGCGCACAAGTTTTAGGCACGCCATGGCCCCACAAAAGCCCATTCGAAGCCACCCACAAAATGTGGCGTGTTCTGCTCTGCTATCCTCTAACATCCTGATCGACTCCTGCGCCTGATCTGCCAAATCACAACCAATTTCTATCGATACTCTGATTGCATTGTATGCAGACTACCTCGTAGCCATGAAAGTACAGTGGTCTGATGAGCAGGTATCGAACACGGTCGTTTGATAAGCCGTATTTTGAGAAGACGGCGACTCGATCGCGGGGATAATAGTTTTATTCGTCTGAAGTTTTCGAGATCCGTGGCGGATTCATCATCAGAGGCATAGTCTGAGAGCAGTAGCACAATTGTATGCAGTATTTATAGGATACAGTCATTACTGCAAGCAAACAGCAACAATCAACGGTAATTGCCTTCTTGTGTGTTGATAAGGGCTTGAGGAGCATGCGGGCTCTGGCCTGCTGAACTTTCATCACGCAATATGGACTCGGGCGCAATGATTGCTCGACCACCTGGCCTTCAGGTGTTGGCGTAGGATGACGTGATGGCCTGTCCGTTCCCCAAGTGGCGACTTGCTTTGGCCAAATTGAGTCTTATAAACGAATATGGCTTGGGCCAATCGTTGCACTTGTTTATGGATTGGAGGCCCGTGAACCATGACTCAAGTAATTCTCGGCTCACCCGATTGTCAACTCTAGCGAGATTTCGGCTTCATTACATTTCAAGGTGTGGCCGGGTCTCGTCGAATGAGCCGCAACTTGAGAATTGGCATTCTTTTGACGCACTGCTGCCGCGTGTTCGGCAATTCGCGTCTTTAAAAGCCTGCCAGTTTCTCCGACATAGTTGCTTTGCCCGCAACTGTACCAGATCCTGTAGACGACGCCAGATGTTTCTTGTCGTGGCAGTGAGTCTTTCGATTTCATTATCTGACGTCTTATAGTTGCCTCCGGCCTGTGTGCGTATTAGTGCGCTTGTATTGGTAAGCCATATTTAATGAAGCAAAACGATTGGTTCAAGCAATGCAGCAGATGGAATCGCAGTTACGTCGTCTATCTCAGTTGGTTCTTAAACAGGTCGAAACGGAGGCACAAGAAGCAGCGGAAAATCGGGCGTGGACAGCAGTTGCACAGCTACTGCTCGTGACCGACAGGATTTATGTTCGCCGATTAGATAAGCGAACATAAACCGAGCGTAGGTTTTGAGTGTTAATCATCACAACCTACGAGTCAGAAGGTAGAAAGACAACTGCTACCGGGAAGAGACAAGGCGACTGATCTAGAGCCGAGCTGTTAACAGCAATGTGCGATAGCTAAGCGAATCACTTTACGCCTCTTTCTATCTCGTATACTAGGCCTACTTGTGCTCTGAGTGAGTACTTCCGCTTGAAGCAAACTTTAGGCAGATTATCAATATTTCCTGGTAGATTTCTAAACAAAAGTGTTACATTTGCTAGAAAGCGTTCATCATTTCGAGTGATTGAGGTGGCATCGCACTCTAGGTTGTTTCGCCAATTGAAGCTCACTTACATCTTACGCCACAGGCGATACAGGCCGACAGATAGGGGAGACTGTAATGGGCAGCTGTGGATTTATTTGCGGTTATCAGTCAATCGCACGCATTTTCGTTTGTATCACCAGTGAGTAATTCCGTTTTGCCCTGCAGTTCCTGATATCGAGCCCAAGTAGGCAGTCAGATAGTAACTGGCCATCACTAATCCAGAAGTGGTAACGACAGGTTTTTCAAATTAGATGGGACTGGCAGGTATTAACACATTTTTTTCCGCGGCCAATCATGTTCTGTTTGATTTGTCATATTGGTGGATGCGACGATAATTAGGCGCGCATATGTTTCATGTGAGGACTCATTATCAGACCAGGGTTGGGGTAGAGCACCCCTGTCGAGAGAAGGGATGACGGATTAGAGCCCACTTGGAAGACAGCATAAACTATTTGTTGGTGGATTGGACGCTCACCGAACGGTTGTGGGACTCACTCATCCCGTTCTGTCCACTTTCGAGCCCCGCCAGCAGCCGCACAGCAGAAAAATATTACCAAAAAAGGCAAAGGCAAGACTGTGCGCCCGTGGCTCAATGGGTTAGAGCATCGGAATTCCAACCAAAAGGTCGCAGTTTCGAGCCTCGGGTTGTGCACTGTTAGGAGACGCCTAACAGATAGATAACCTGCATCAAGCAGCCGCGCTCACAGCAGGCTATCAATCGGCGGCGAACGCAACTCGCAATCACATCAATCGATGCTTCAAAATTTAAGCTGACTGTCAGAAGCTGAGTTCCAGCCAATCGCGCCGGTAGTCAATTCAGAATAGAAGGTGATTGGCTCAACGGACCTAGCTTACACTCGTTCGTTGCCCTAAATTTGTTGTACTTTTGACACTCTGCTGTTGCGCTCTTCTTGTCATGTTCTTCCTTGGGGGACTCACACAAGACGTAATTGACCGGTGACATCTCGACCTTGGCTACCGTTACAACATGCACTACCTGAGGTTAGACAGGGCAGGCTGATGAGGTCTAATAAGCCAGAAATGGGCAGTTCAGTAGCCCCTGTCTTTTTCAGCAATGTTTCTCTGTTTAAACTGCCTGTTTTTGCTTGCCAACCCTGACTGTACTTGTTGACGATTAATGAAGCTGAGAAAAAAAATCAATTTCCAATTTTTCAAACAAGGATATAATCAATTTCCGGAAAAATTAGCTTGGAGAAACTAAAGTTTGGCCGTTTGGTGGTAGGTAGGCAGCTGAACAACGTACCCGGATCTGAGGGCCCCGCCAACGGAAGAAACGCTGGTAAATTAGCCACCAGCCTGAGAGCCAATCACCGTAATTTGTCAGATTGGTATCGTAAACTGAACCCACGTCCACGGCGTAGATGGTCCTAGCGCCAAAGGTTGCCATGACATCAGCTGCATAGAAATAAGGCGGAGGAAGGGAATAGGTAACGCTATTTCTAACAGCGACAATCTATTAGCAGGCTGCAAGATGTTTGTGCTGGTTAACGGCTTCAGCTAGTGCAACACAGGACAACACGGAGGGGGGGGGTGGGCGTTTTGAAAGTAAATGAGCTATACACGTGAAATTTCAAGCTAGTAACATCTCTCTCTCGCTCTCTCTCTCTCTCTCTCTATCCCAAGGGCGGGAATTGGATGCATAAAGTGTCAGCTCTGATACACCAAAAGGGTTCGGTTTTGAGGCATTTGCATGACCCTCCTTCGTTTGCCTCCTGTCGATAGCAACAGAATCCTTAACCGTACTCCGGAAGTGCGTTTTTTGACCTGGAAGGGTTTCTTAGGAGGCATAATCTCAAAATATCTAACAAAAACCAAGTTTCTTTTCGTCTGTTTGCATAAATCACAGTCGGAAACAAACAACCACCTCAACATTATGACACTGTCCTCCTATTGATTGCCGATGTCCCTATATGTCCAAATATATGTTATAGAAAACTTGCATAAAATATTTGCCTTCATAGTTACTCCGTAAAGAATTATATCTTCGAAGTGAATGCTTGTGAAAGGGTAGCTTTCGGTTTTGAAGACCTAGTTTAGTGTTTATGACAAACGTAGCACTGTACGCCTTCATTATCGATAAGACTGCAGGAAGCAACTTGAACGGGACGGCCTAATATCAGTAGGTGTGACAAAACGATGAAAAAAGATGGGTCATCGACCACCGGAATCGAGTTCGTACTGGTGCCAAAGCATGTTCGGATTGCGTATACACACTATAAGCATAAGTTGGTTTTGAAACGGGGTGACGGATTATCACAAGTGGCTAGCCACGCACCTATAAAACGGGTCAGGATTATAAATTCACAGCCACGGAGATGGTGACCCCTGCCAGAAGAAGAATAAGCTGGGGATCGAGTGAAGCCTGATATCGATCTGGTACCAGCGCCCTGCGCAGTCACGTCCGGACTGACGGTACTGACGTTTGATTGGCTTCTAGCCGCCCTATAACTGTTGCTTATTTTGTTGCCGATTGCATCACGATGGACTCCTGCACGTGACCGAAAGCTCAGATGAATAAAAATGATTCCGGTGGTCGAAAAGCCGTCTTATTCTTTTTCTTAGTCACTTCGTAAACATGCTTCTTACACTTAAATAGCGAGCCAAGTTACCGGTGAAAAAGCATTGCTGAGACATAAAAACACATGATTAATTGACGTTGGTACTTATACGCCTTGAATACAGAATAAAGGTGAATCATTACTAGAGGCAGTAATACAAATGCCAAACGTTAGCGGTTAAAAAAAAAACATGCTTAAAAAGCATAAAAAAGCCCGACGCACCAAGAGGGGGGGGGGGAGAAGGGTGAGGTGGGGGTGTGGGCTAGATCCTTACCATTGGCCTAGAATTAAGCTACAATAGACGATAGTAATCTGCTAGCTCACAATAAAAGGTCGACCTTACGTGAATTTTTTACAAATAGCGGGTATGAAATAGCTTGTTATTGCTACGAGGATTTAAGACGCATCTGTGTGCCACAAACGTAGATGCACAAGGCGTGCGGGTTTCCCGATTTTTCGGCCAATTTCACTGAATATTTCACGATCATTGTTTTTCTTGCTTTAGCTGTCTCCCCTCCTGCCCGATGGATATTCTTGCCGATACCGCAGATACGCCCATAAATATGCTAATCTATTTGCAAGTCGCTAATGCCTTCGACCTTATCTCATCCAACCCAGACCCTAGTGAAGCCAGCAATCAAGACCCAGAGGGCAAATAAGGACGTTTTAGGGCTGCAATTCAGGTAGTACCGCGAAGATCCGGGCTACAAACCTTATTAGGTCGGAAATTCTGGTTGCATAGAATAAAAAACCGAATGAGAAAAAAATGGACACGCTAAGCAATGAGCTTTAATGAATTTGCAACAGCCGATCTTGCAGCACACGGAATGCCATTCGAGGCAGGCGCACTTTAATTAGGTCCACCATAGTCTTACGATAACTGCTCAAAAACTCGGATGACCGCTCGTAAAAGAGGTAGTAAATGCCACCCGAACAGTGAATTGCACGGAGATAAAACAGGGAGTGTTGGCTTTCCAAAATAACGAGCAGTTGAGTGAGATCATTTGGATAAAGAGTCGCAACAGATGGTTGAACTAGTCATGGCTGTTGTCTGAAGTTTCCGACGGTAGGGATCGACCGCCTACATTGAGAGACTGGAAACGTACAGATGGTGAAAGATAGATATCTACGGGGTATTCACAGGCAAATGTCCCCACTTGGAAGCAATGGGGGAGAGGTTCAATTTGCCCAGCGATAGTGGCTTGACCGTGTTGACTCTTAGTAGACTCAGCGCTGACGATCTACTATGTCCAGCAAATGGTTTTATTAATGCAATACAGATTCTAATTTAATTGATGCAGACACTATTTTGAGGTTTTTATCTGTTTAGTCGGTAAGGTTTGGGTTGACGTTTACGGTTAGGATTGGGTTTTAGGATGACGCTACATTTTACGCGTTAGATTACGGAGAAGCGCAAGGGAATTGAGCTTTATGGCTATGGTTAGGTCTTAAATTTAGGCTTATGGTTAAGGCTCAGCGCTAGATCTCTTAGAGTGCAGTTAAGGCAAGTGCTTCTTCTATCAGCATTCTCTTGCCCGCCAGGACGTAGAAATTACTTTCGTCCACCTTTTGAGTTACACGCCCTTTCCATTAGGTTTCTGGAGTACTTAAACAGGGGTCGCACTGCTGGTTTTAACCTTTCTTTCGCAAACTCCTTGGCCTACGCATCCCTTTTTGCCCCACTCGTAAAACTCCTTCACATTGCAAGTCCTGTATTACAGGGGAACCTTGGGTTCGGTCTTCTCATTGGACTTGCATTCTAGGTCCACACCACCTCAGTTTCTAGAGAACGCACCCAGACCCCTGTCTCTGTAGGGTAGGGAGTCGTCATCTGCGTCCACGAAATTCTGATCAAGCCTGCCCGAGTAATGATACAAGGCTAGTGAGGCTGGTCGTCTTCAGATTGCAAGACAACGTAAAGATGATCGGAGGTGAGCGCGGTGGGCCACAGGGAGAAACAGCCCGTCTACACGTCCCACGCACGAACTGGTAAGTAAGTCAAACTCTACGAGGGGCAGGATCTCGAATCCCAACGGGAACACCAGAAGTTCCTCAGAAAATAGTCACTGCACAGCCTGAACCTGCGTTGTCAGGAGAAGTGAGTTAGCCCACGAGACAAGGCACTTAAGACATCATGAGAGACTCGAGTGCAAGTTATCCTTATCTATCACGTGTCGCACGCATGACCCACTAACCCACCCACGACACAGCGCGTGTCTCAGCGATTGGCAACAAAAAAAGAAGAAGGCGGGAGAAAGGAAACCTACGCGGAAAATCAAGAGCATCAAAGGAGCAAAAATGGATATTTTTAGGGTGATGGGAGAGAGGGGGCAGCAAAGACAGGCGGGAATAGAGGAAAAGATGCAAAAAAACTAAACTAATTAAGATGTCAAAGTAGTAGACGAGAGGCGTTGCAGACGCAAGGCTAGGGCGCGGTGAGCAGTGAGGTGCGGTAGAGCTTACCTGGCATGTTATTCACATAACCACCGTCTAGGAGGTAGCTGCCGTCATAGGGGTCGCAGAGCGGCGGCATATAACCAGACAGCGACATGCTAGCACGCACGTATCGCCACAGGGAGCCTGGAAGCGTTATGGAGACGAGTGTAGGGAGGGAGGAGGGAAATGGGGACGGAGGAGAAAGACAGCCGTAGTGAAAAAAAAAAACAAAAAAAACGGAGTTCAAATGAAAACACGCAAAAAGAAGGAGTAGATGTCAGCCACATCGGCTGTGACAATAGCCAGCAAAGTACCATCCTACTGGGGACAATGGCGCCAAGAACTAAAGGCAATAAGACCAGAGCGGCGATCGGGGCTGCAACAGTAACGGTATATTATGAAGCAAAAAACAAGGGTAGTACTAGGTACGCTGAAACAGATGTAGCAGCAGAATTACTAGCGGCAGCGGTGGTAGTAGTAATATTATTATTAACAGTATTGGTGGTGGTGGTGGTGGTGGTTTTGGTGTTGGTGGTGAAAGTGGAAGTAGTAGTAGAAGCCATCGTAGTCTTATGACAGAAAGAAGAGGAAAGTCAAGCGGTAGAAGGAAAGGGGAATGAGTGGCGTCTGGTAACAGTAACAGTACTCGAAGATGCAGCGAGTTGGTGCAGTATAAACAAAAAAGGCGCAATAATTGGCCGAATGGGGAGAAGGTGTTATAGAAAGGTAGAGTGAAGAAACACAAGCAAAATGCACAGAAAGCGAAGATGGCGATGGAAGTTGAAAACAAAAGGCCTTTGGGTGAGGAGAAGCGCTGAACAGAAGGCAGGGAGACGGGGGTCGAATCAGTTGCCACTAATACGCTCAACTAAGCCTACCGCGATACCCAAAGGATGGCGCACACATACGCACACAGAAAATAAAGCACGCATCACGGCCCGGAACTAGCAATGTGCCCGCGAGAAAGACGTGCCCTTAGGGTTTTCCTGTTTTACATCGCCCCCCCGGGGGGGGGGGGGGGGCGGCCTCACACCGAATGATCTCTAGACGAACGAAGGAGGAGAGGAAACATTACCATGCAACATCTAGCAGATATGGATGGATAGCGGGGAGGGGAGAGGAGAGGGGGAGGGGACGGACAGGACGAAAAAACCCAAACCCCAGCACCAACTACCTGGCAGATTGTTGACAAAGGCACCGTCCAGGAGGAGATCACCGTCGATGGGGTCGCACAAGGGCGGCAGCAGACTGGGATAGCTCATGCTGGCACGAATGTAGCGCCAGAGTGAACCTTTAGGGGGAAGGCACGGTCACGGGCAGAGGGTGGGACAGATGAACAAGGTGCAGGAAGGAGAAAGAGAGAGAGAGAGAGAGAGATCAACAACAACGCCACCTTCGATTTTAAGCAAAATTCCCCACACCAACTACTACCTCGAGTGATATTAATAGCACTCCTCCATAAGTGTACGATGATGGCGAGAGAAGTTATCTTAATCCACGCCCTCCAACGAAGGCAAGGTATGCAATAGTGCAGGTGGACGCCTGGGCACAGAACTATGTTCGCCCCCTAAACTTGCGAACGAATGCGATCAGACGCATTTGAAAGGGGGGAGGGAGGAGGAAGTGATGCCAGAGGGAAGGAAATGTGAAAGCCGTGGTCAGAGAAAGCGAGGTTCAAGGAGGTGATTTAGCAAGCATCTACTGCGGTAAAGCTGTATTTAAAGCAGTTAATAATGGCAGGAAAGAGTGACGAGGTTGGAAGAGAAGGTAGAAAGAAGAAGACGAAGAAAAAAATAAGAAAAAAGAAGAGGAGGAGGAAGAAGGAAGGAAAATTAAAGTTCAAAGGATACTTGGGTAAAGAATCACGATGTTCTGGACGAGAGAAAGAAGGGACAGGAGGCGGAGGAGTAGGAGTAGGAAATCTAAGATTTGGAGGAGTTAAGTAAGTGAGGCAAAATGCGGCGAATAATGGTCGTTAAAGCGCTTACCGTTAGTGTGAATTCGCATTTTGCAATTGCTAATATCCGTCGTAATACAAAAGTAAGGAATCCAGAGGTCTTCGATCTGTCTGTCTTTGAAAATTGCCTCAATATGCACGTTAAATTCGTAACCTGAAACAATGCAAAGAAGATAAGGGTCACTGTTGCTTACTGTGATATGCAGACACAAAGTATACGCAGAAAAAAGGTAGCCAGGGTTTTCAGAAGAGGGTACGACTTTGGGGGCACCCAGCAAGTAGAAAAGGTGGGAGACTGGAATGGCCATTTCTGGCTTATTAGCCATCGTCAACTAGTCATACCAAGCCCTAAGTGGTACACCACCGAAGCTCGAATTGGCGACCGTTTCCATCAAAGTCTCTGGCCCTAACTATTGAGGAATGAACTTGTTTTGTCGGTTTAGGTCGGGAGATGTTGACTCTCGATGATGAACGTTTATCGACCGCTAATGGTACTCACATGTTCCGCAGTGCCTTAGGCCTAATTTCTTGAGCGCCCTGACAGGGCGGGGCAAGTGAGCTCCGCTAGCGGTCAGTGAACGTTCATCAACGAAGGTGGCTAACGTTCAAACTGGCAGTCAAGTGTTTTATGCGTCAACTGAACAGATTCAAGTACCGGGTGAGGGAGGGTTGGCGATTACAGCAGCGCCGTAATGGACAGAGCATTGAGTCCCGTTTGCCAGCTGTCTTCACAAGGTTAAACAGCAAGTGGGAACGAATAGTAGTGTGAAAGACCACACACACACGCACATGTGTGGTTTCATCAAAGAGCGATGACTTCGTGGGTTGAGCCCTAGTCATCATAATAGTCAAGCGTGTTCCTAACCTATGGCGGCCGCACCCAGACTATTTGCCAAAATATGGAACTGAGCAATCCTAAAGAGGGCGGGGGGTATTTTGAAAAGATAAGGGATTGTACAGTTCCTGACCAAACCGAAGAGTATCAATAGCGTAACCTTCTACCGTAACTAATTTAAATGGTCTCATAAATGCTGTCTCATATATCCGATGTCTAAGTTTCCACTAAAAAGTACTCTGAACGACTGTGGACCTTTTGTGCGTTGCAGAAACAGGAGATGATGCTGCAGAGGTCCGTTAAAAAGTGTAGGCAACGATGCTGGCCAACCCGAAATGAGTTGTAACGTAAGTGTGCATTCGCCATTAGGTTTCGGCTACTTTTAACTCCGTCAGCACCCACAAGAACTCATCGGCTCATCTCCAACGGAAAAAATAGGAAAACAGATCATCGGAACCGCATTCAGTCGTCTGCTGCAGGCCGTATCCAGGTCGCCAGAGAAGTACACACCAACAGGGTAGGACTCGCCCCTCGGTGTACGAAACAACAATCTACTCCCCCCCCCCCCCCCCGCCGCACCACGAGGCGAGAAGCACCGCCTCACCACGATACAATTTCTATGATTGTTTGTGAGAAAGCTTGTTTTAAAAAAACAGCCTTGTGACTCTCACCTATTTCGTTAAGTCATCTAGGGAAGTCACCTTGCTTTTGTGAATTGCACACTCCGCCGGGGTGTGGTATGGCTCCCTGACTTTGAGTGCGGCACCGGCAAAGGCTAGGTACTGATGGACCCAAAAAGGCCCCCTAAACACGACAGTCTGACATCGATTCTTATGCAGCGCACATTCGAATTCAAAAGAGGAGCGTCTTCCACACATGTATAGGCATACAATACATTTCTTCTGTCAAGCCTGATGAGAATAACAACTAGCCCCGACATGAAGCAGGGATCCTTTGGTGATGATTCGGATTGCCGTCAGGAAGACTTGCGCCGCATCTACCTCGCTCACACAACCGGTGCAGTTCAAATGGCATAGCAAAGTGAAGACAACTGGAGGTTGGCTGGCTAGTAGCCCTTGTTGGATCCGGAACCCCGCCGGGTGGGCCTCAATCCCGGCGGCGAGGAGGAGTCGGAGCAGCATAGTCGGGAGGGGCTGCTCTGTGATCAAAGAAACAGATGGAGAGGAGGAGAGATAGATCCACTGTAGGGAGGTTTGGTGTAGCAGACCTTGGCCGCCTTAAGGGCGGGTGGGAACGCGATGGAGACGCGTCTGCTGTGGTTCCCACAATTGGAGGTAGGCGTGGTCGGTCTGCCCCAAAGAACCTGTTGTAAAAAACTTGGTACGAGACGGGAATAGAGGAGGGAGTCCGTACATCAAGAAACTGTCAGTCGCCTTCGCGTACCACTTGGAGTTGGAGTCACACGTCAGTTCGACCATCGAGACACGAGAGGCAAGTATTAGGCGTCAGATACTGAGAATAAAAAAGATCTACTGCTACGGCAAGAAACATCTGGAATCGTTTTTCGGAATTGGTACAGTTGCGGGCAAAACAACAAAGGTAACAATCACCTGAGCCGCAAACTGCCTGAGTCATGGTTCACAGGCCTCTCGTCTAGAAAGCAGATGCCGTGGCCTGCCTAACGCATATTCGGTGCTGAGAATTAGTTTGACCAAAATCATAATCTACTTGGAGAGCGCGCAGGCTAACACAGTTTGCCACGCCAATGTTGATGAGCCCGGTGTCCGAGCAATCATCACGCAAATTGCCAACACGGATAATGAAATTGCAACATATAAAGACTTGCACGTCGGCCATTTAACACAACAGAGGGCAACTATCCTCAACGGAGTGGGGAGCCGTTGATTGTCATGGATATGCAGTGGCACAATGACTGTATCCTATAAATACTGCAACTCCCCGTATATGAATTACCCGCATCTGATGCTATCTCTGATAATAATAATTTCGAGCATGAATCCGAAACGTCGGGCGAATAAATTTTGTGTTACAGCGACTGCATCTACTGCGTATCAACAAAACTTGTAAAAAATTCCATCGGATTGTCGAGGTTACATCTTGAGCTGCGCTTTCCTGCTGTTTTTATACCTCTGACTATGAACCAGTTTTAAAAAAAACCGGGTGAATAGACGAATGTTCCCAGCGATCGACTGTTCAAGTCTAGTTTGCGATTCCTCCCTTATTTGCTGGTACTATGTTTTTGCAGGGCCAACATATCCTCACGAGATCAGTGCATACATAAAAGGCAAGGCAAGAACAGTGTGGGCAAAACTAACCGGAGAAGAGGGAAACGGTTGGATAGGTGAGGTCGCGAACTTTTGGCCAAACAGACTTGAAAACCAGAGCAAAGTCGCGGGCCCGTTGAGAGCACTCTGCCACTCTGGTCTCTTCGGCCCACAGAGCCCCGACGAAGGCACCTATGCTTGTGCCGCCAATCATGTCGATCGGAATACCCGCCTCCTAAAGGGATGAAAAAGAAAAAAAACAAACGGGACATATGAGTGATAATAATAATATAAAAAGAGAACGGGAGCGGTAGAGGACTGTGTATCAGTATCAATACGGAGAATATCAGTAGTATGGTAGTAG
>JAYGXS010000004.1:15737816-15758370 GCA_036362985.1 Ligula intestinalis | reverse complement strand
AGTAGTAGTAGTAGTAGTAGTAGTAGTAGTAGTAGTAGTAGTAGTAGTACAAGTGCTTTCTACCTTCTTGGACAGGAACGCTCTTGGGCAAAATTAGTAATATGTCTCCCTCTCTCTCTCCCCTAACAGGATACTTGAATCGGAACAATTCTAAAGCTCCCACGTATTAGACGTGGTTCTGTGATAAATTCCAAGAAAAGTAAATCGCTCCCATGTTCTAGCTTTAGCATTAACGGGAAGTAACACTGACTTCACTTTGGCATGAACACCGTCATCACACAAAGCAGGCATGGGTGAATGATGAACGAGAATGCGGTTTGATGCTGCGAGAATTTGACTATCACTTAAAACCTAAGTCTCGCCTAAGTCACTGCATCAACCTGTTTGCAGCATAACTAGGGCATCAACAAAATAGATGGCGGAAGCTGTCGCGTCCAAAACTGAGTTATCAGTTGCTTACGAACCTGTCTGGGCGCTCGATTGACACAAAGCATTATCATGGGACTTTCAACGGCTACATCAATCGTCTGTTGGTCTGCGTCATCCGTACAGCGACAAAAATCAACCCAGCTTAACCAGCATGCTCTTTCGATCACTTCCGTGGAAAACAACGAGGCTTGTAAGCACATATTTCCATCAGCTATGCTTATTGCAAATATAAGATGCATGTCTTACACTCAGACATTGTTACAGTATATGTGCCAACTTGCTTATTCAGTAGTGCTGAACTACCGACACAATTACAGGACATAACAATGTTAGTTTATTACAGAACAGATTGATCTCCTATTAGATAGGAGATGCCCTTTAAACCTCAGGAGAAGGAGTTAAGTACTGGAAAAAGTATATTAGCCTTCTAACAGCAAGTGGCTAAATAATCCTCGATATAGGTTGCGGCTGCATACTAGGTCCCGAGCTTATACATTCCGTAGTCCTAGGTGGGCGCTCTCCACCGAACGCTACACCCAGTGACCACATGAGATGACTCTCCTATGGCCCAGACAGACAAAACCCCTAGATGCCATATCAGGTAATTAGTATTCTCTCAGTTAAATATAAATAACACTGCCGCTACCAGTACTATCAGCATAAAGAACTAGCAGTAGAAGCACAAGTTGAAGCAGTAACAATGCGAAGCTAGTTGTAAGCCTTACCTGTCGGATGAGACAGAATCACCTCAGCTGATAAACTCATATTCACACCTGTTATACTGAATTTATATAAAATAGGATGGACGTCATATTTCTGAACTACTAGTACTGATAAGGGAATTTTCTAAGCTTTCATGACTAGCTGACTGCTAGAGAATTTCGCTTCCCATTAAACAGACGGTGCTCTGCAATTTATGAGCTAAAACTAGATATTGTAGATGTTGCAAATGTCCAAATTTTGGGTGCAAAGCGGTCGTAGATATTAAGCTATCAGCAAATACACATTCTTTAACCCTACCGTTTCTAAAATTCCAAATAGGTTACGGCTGAATACGAGGTTAACATCTCCTACATGCATGTACAGGCAGCACCGAAGGTTGCTACTTACTGGCTTTAGCAAGTATAATTACTAGAGCTAGCACCTTTAGCCAAGGCGCAGCACTTCTAGCAGAAGTATCCTGAAAATGGCACACCACCTAAATGTATGACAGATCCTCAGCTCTTGTAACATAAACTTTTCTCGAACCTTGAGCTTACTAATATCCCCTTATAGTTCTATGACTGCACACTAAGCTAAAATATCATACATGTACGCACAGGCCGCATGGAAGTTTACCACCTACTGGTCTTAGCATGTATGGTTACTACAATTAGCACCCCTAGCATAGGCATAGCACTTTCAACAATAGTATACTAGAGCTCAGGGGGACACGGCCCCAGACCAAACTCCAACCAGCGGTACTACTGTCCTCGAGATGAGAGTGCGGAAACCAAGTCAAGCACAGCTTGCACAGGCCCCCAAGCATGTACGTACCCTAAATAGTTAAACCCAGACTCACATTCTTGTTGCGAGCAAAGGGATACGAGCCCTAATGTTGGCTTAATCCGTATGAGCGATGGCAAATGGCGGTACTAGTGCTAGCGACAGCACTAATAAACCACAGCAGACGCGTCTACGAATCGCGTTCCCACCCGCCCTCCCGGCGGCCAAGGTCTGCTACACCCACCTCCCTACGTTGGATCAACTATCCCCTCCGCCCAATCCGTGATTTGATGACGGAACAGCCCCTCCCGGCCACGCTGCTCCGACTCCTCCTCCTCGCCGCCGGAATTGAGGTCAACCCTGGGCCTCTCTGGTACTGCTCGTTCTGCCGAGTCCGCCTGGGCCGCCACGACTGGTCTGTACGTTGTGGCTCCTGCAATGGTTGGTGCCATTTCCGCTGCAGTGACCTCGCCACGGCTGCCGATTGGTTGCCTGCCTTCGCGTGTCCCAGCTGTCCCGTGCCCCCACCGATCTCCATGCCTCCAGCCCGTCCAGTCCTGAACCCAAATCCTCTGGTCTCCGACCTTGCCTCACCACCTGGTCTTAAGATCTTACAATTCAATGCCAACGGCCTCCTTGGGAAGCTTGACCAGCTCCTGGCCTTCATGCGCTCGCACAGCATAACTGTGGCGGCTATCCAAGAGACAAAGTGGTCTAACTCCACTAAGGTCCCTTCCTGTGCCGATTACACGATTGTCCATCGCGACCGCGGCCACAACAAAGGCGGAGGTTTGGCCTTCCTGGTGGACAAATCCATTGCCCATCACCAGCTACCCCTGCTTGGAGTCGATCCCACGGAAGTACTGGCGATTTCCCTTGACATTGGCCCGGCACCGCTTACCGTCGTGAACGTGTACATCCCTTCAACTTCCAGTTGTTCTCCCGGGTTCACCGTCTGTACCACTCCCTACTTACCTTCTGGAGACAGTTTGATGCTAGTTAACTTCAAAGCCCACCATGACCTGCGGTGCTCTAACTTGGCAGCCGACCCCCATGGAGAAGATCTGGCTGATGAAATAGAACACGCCCCCTTTGCCGTTCTCAACGAGAACAGCCAAACGCGGCTCCCGACCAACGGCGCCTCCAGCTCGCCCGATGTTTCCCTCGCCAGTCTCAGTCTGGTAGCCTCCACCATGAGGAACGCGGAAATTAGCCTGGGTAGCGACCACCTCCCCATTGTGCTCGAATTGGCAACCGCCGCCGAGCGTATCAAGGCCCCCAACCGGCACTTCATTTATTTTAAGAAAGCCAATCGGGCAGCGTTCACGACCAAATGCGAAGCCGAGATCGATGGCCTACCGCCTCCCACCTGTGTCGGCACGGCGGAGCGAGCCCTTCGTCGTCTACTCCTGGCAGCAGCAAGTCACCACATCCCTAACGGCCGCATTCCCCTTCTCCGTTCTAACTATCCGCCCGAAGCCTCCCGCCTGAAACGAAAGAGAGAGACGAAATACGAGCGCGTGATGCCAGTGACCCGCGCGTTGGCGAACTGAATGGCTTAATCACTAAGACTATCAACGATGGCAAACGCCAACACTGACATGAACTAGTTTCAGATTGTAATTTCAGCGGCAACTCAGCTGCCACTTGGAAGCTTTTATGCAACCTGACCAAACCCCGGGCAGATACATCTAACCAGTCTATTAGCTTCGGGGACGGCAAGTTCATTGCCAACAACGGTAAGATCGCCGCGAAGATGAACAAGCTGTTCTCGCCCCGCTCGGCGCCCAGTCCCAAAAGCCAGCACCCCCTTCTTCGTCTCCTCCATAAAGCCCCACCCCCAGACATTTCCTTTTCGGCTGACGCAATCCTCACCGCCGTCAAGAAAATGAGAGCTTCGAATGCCTTAGGACCAGATGGTCTGGCGCCTATCTACGTGCGCCACATCAGCCCAAAGGTGGCTGCCTACCTTGCCGCCCTCTTCAACCTTTCACTGGGAACTTCAATCATCCCCGATTGCTGGTGCCAGTCGATCATTATCCCCCTAGTCAAAGCGGGTAAGGACCCCTGCCTAGCGACCTCTTATCGTCCAATTGCCCTCCTCAGTCCATTGGCGAAGATCTTGGAACGGCTCGTCCACCCAATTCTGACGTCTGTGGCGGAACTATCTTGCCACCAACATGGTTTCCGATCGGGTCATGGGACTACAACGGCGCTTTTCAAGCTCAGCGACGCTATCCTCGAGGGCTTCAATCAACAAAAGCCCGCTTCGCGGACCGTAGCAGTCTCAATTGACCTGTCACGAGCCTTTGACTGCGTCCGCCACGATCAGTTCCTGCAGGACTTGGTCTCGCTGAACGTCCCGACTGGCCTGGTCCGATGGTTGGCGGCTTACATCCGTGGCCGTCACGATCGTGTCCTCTTCCGGGGCGCTTTCTCTAAGCCCCGTAAGCAGACCTGTAGCGTCCTTCAAGGCTCTGTGCTCAGCCCGACGCTCTTTAACATCTACATCCGAGAGCTCCCACTCCCCCGCGCACCTGTGCAAGTGGTATCCTACGCGGACGATGTTACGTTCTTCTGCCGGCCTCATGACATCGATCAGGCTGCACAGCTCCTCACGGAGTTCATGCCTGTTGTCGAAAACTTCCTCACCCAGCGCGGAATGGCGACCTCGGCAGCCAAGTCGTCCGTAACTGTTTTTACGCTTGATCCGAGGGAGTTTAATCGTCACCCGGTCATCACCGTCAACGGTGCGTCCTTACCGCTCGTCCGCAAGCCCAAACTCCTTGGCGTGCGTTTTGATCCGCTTTTCGCGTTCGCAGACCATGCCAGAGAGACCGCAAGCAAAGTAAGCCGCTGCACCAAGGTCCTCAAGGCTCTAGCAGGCACATCCTGGGGCTGCGCGAAAGAGACTTTGTCGACTGCTTACAAGGCGCTGGCCAAGCCGCACCTCTTATGCGGCATCAATCTGGTCTCCTACGATGAGCTTTTCCAGCCTCCGCCGCCTCCAGTCAGCACAGAACGCTGCCCTCCGCAGGATCACGGGTTGCTATAAAATGTCGCCTATAGATCATCTTCATGCGGAGGCTTCTGTTCTACCGGTCGCCCATCACAACACTCCTTAGCCAGCAGTTCTGGAAGTTGTTCGCAACCCGGCCATCCCAATCATCACCGTTGCACCGCTCCCGAGCCCTGCCGCAAAGTCCGGCCGTTTATTCGAGCACTCCACAAGGAAGCTGTTGCCTCGTCTCTCGCGGATCTACCTGTTGATAGCTCTGCCAGCAAGACAGGCTTCCAGCGTCTCCACAGAGAGTCATTGTCGAGGAGAAACGAGGTTACCATCTCCCGGTCCTTTTTAGTGGCTATGCACCTCCGATTTCAGCCTCAGAACGACATCTCCCGAGGGTCATTCGCTGTACCCTGGCGCAGCTACGCAGTGGCTACTGCATGCTCCTTCGTCAGTACCAACAGCGGCTCGACCCATCCATACCCGACTGCTGTCCCGACTGCGGCGCCTCGCCGCATGACTGCCGTCATCTGTTCGCCTGCAGTTCTCGGCCAGGCACCCACCTTACTCCCGCGGACCTGTGGCTCAAGCCGGTCGAGGTCGCGGCTTTTCTCCGTCTCCCAACTACTCCCAGTTTGGATTCCGGCGGGGATTCCTGATTCAACTATGGGCTACGACACACACAAACACACACACACACACACACACAGCACTAACACACTTCTTGTTGAGATTGAGAAGATATGAACCCCGCGCTGAGACTAGTACTCCTGGCATAGGAACGTACCTCTAGCAGCAGCATCTTAGTCCGTACAGCTCGATGGATCAAGTCGAAAGTGCGGAAACTAAGGCATATGCAATTTTGGTCAGGACCCCCAGCCCTATTATTATCCAAATGCTAATCACTTTTACCTCACGCAGATAGGGAGTGCATACTGGGTGCGTCACCTTAAAAAGAGGATACGCAGGCAGTACTTATAGTATACTATCGACTAGCCTTAGTAAGCATGGTTGCTAGAATTAGTACTTCTATCATAAGCACGTACCTTTAGTAGCAATGTCTTAGTCCGTACAGCTCGAGGGATCGAGCTGAGAGTGTGGAAGCGAAGGCAAGCACAGCTTTGCTCAGGCCCCCAATCATGTACTTTCCTGAAATAGTTAAACCCAGATTCACCTTCCCTGTTCAGATCAAAGGTATATGTACCCTAGCAAAGGCTGAGTCAGCTTCAACGCTGGCAAATGGTGGCACCAGTACTACTAGACTTCTTGTTGGGACTGCGGGGTTATGAACCCTGTGCTGACTTTAAACAGCGTCAATTCTGACTTACGATACAGACTGAAATAGTACAAGCGAACCCATTACTCAGCTGCACCTTAACAGTAACATTAGAAATAGCAGTAATGGTTGTTTAGCAGAACGAGCCCTGGCTTCTTAGAAACAGGCTAGACACCTACTATAGGTGAGTGAGGGTAGACAATGCAGTAGTACCGGCGCAAAGTCTAATGTCACCATATACTAAGTTTAGGCAGTGTTTACGGCTGCGGCCTACGCCTCCTTTCTGCGCGGCCATCTCGACTTTGTCTTGTCGCCGTTTAAATGCAGTTGAGAGGGTTTAGAGTGGGGTAGGTAGCGGCGCGCCTACTTTCACTATATCTGACCACAGTCACCGTCCCTGCTCTCGGGCAAATGGTGGACATCTTCGCTTGCGATGGGCAAACTAACACACACACACCTTCTTGGACAGGAACGCTCTTGGGCAGAATTAGTGATGTCTCCCCCTCTCTCCCTTTCCTAACAGGACACTGGAATCGGAACAATTCTAAAGCTCCCACGTATTAGACGTGGTTCTGTGATAAATTCCAAGAAAAGTAAATCGCTCTCGTGTTCTAGCTTTAACATTAACGGGAAGTAACACCGACCTCACTTTGGCATGAACACCAAGGCTCACCAGCGGTCAACGTCACCTGAAACAGCAACTTAAAGTTGTGTGCATATTAAAAAAAGAAACCCACTCTAATCGCTTCGACCAAAGGATAAGTTATGTGGCCCGGTAAATAGGTCACGGGAATAGGAATGTCTAGTCTTAGTACAAAGGAGGTTCCGCGCATAATTCTAGCAATGGTAAACATTCCCCTGTCATAACTCAAACAACTGTTCGATCGTGGATTTCGACCACGTACAACGTATACTCTACGGCTAGGTGCTATAGGGGCAGTGACTTGCGCATGGATTAACTTTAAGTGACAGTAGACTTACGCTGCATCTACCTTACTCTATCTATCCTCGCCTGCTTGTGCTTGCTGTCAAGATAGAATCAAGAAGACCGGAAGCGAGATCGGGCGCAGGAGGCTGGCGCGGCGTGAGCCTGAACCTAAGCGTGCCATCAGCCCCCCCCCTCCCCCACGTTCATCAGTTGTTACGGGAGCGCCACCTGAATAACACCTGCAATACCCTGATCTGGCCTTCGTGTTGGTCCAGCGCACCTATGACGAGGTCCATATACGGGGGGACAAGTGAGAATCTTGAAGGCCCAAGTGGAGAAGTGTTCCAAAAGGAACAGCAGTTGGCCAAGAGTCAGGCAGTCCTAAACGGCCCGGTGTCTCGGCACACGGAGACGTTGGATGCATTGCATCTTTCTGTCTTTGTCAGTTGACAACCCCCTAAGTAAAGGGACTCGGGTTAATTACCCCAACCCTGCCAATGGAGATAGGCGAGCATTTTACCGGGCCGTCAGCGTATGCGCTTTTTCGGTGTACACAGATGTGGTCCGTGTTTGGGCGCTGCTAAGCGCGGTAACGCAACCAAAGTCGGGAACATCGGCTTCAGTTCCGGGAAGAGTTTCGTTTCTTTTGAAGGAGTGCTCATTACCCCTGGGATTGGATTGTCCTAACATATACCTAAACCGTAGCCGTAAGCTTCACCTTAAACTTTAATCCTACAGGTAATGCTAACACTAACCCTAACGCTAAACATAAACCTAATCATATTTGCCGCGAAATTTGGCACAAAGGTACCTTCACAGTGGGCGATTTCTGTCCTAAGTTGCTAATCAGGACGTGGTTAAGTGATTCTGCTGCACTCATCACAAAGCCACTAAAAGACCTCTGATTGGACTTGAACGTAGGTCGCACGTGAAAAAGGAAGACGTGGAACGCTGCAATGACAGTCAGATCGTCGGCTTCGACGAGATCCATCGTGTAATCCACAGGCGAGTGGTGTGGGACGGTGACTTGCGCGTACATTCTTTCAGGCGATAGTAGACTTGCGCTGCATCTAACGCACTCTCCTTTATTCCGCCCACCCGCTCGAGCCCGGCATCAAGACAAAGAGGAGAATACTAGAGGCGGTGTCGAACGCAGGCGGCATGATTCTGCACGTACACGTGCCGCCACGTTCCCATGTTCAGCATTTTTTATGGGAGCGCAACCAAAATAACGTGTTGCGTTCCCTGAACTAGCTCCTGTGTTGGTCCAGCGTATCCATTACGCGGTCCGGTTAGGGGAGCAAATACGGTTGCACTGAGGTGGCACTCACAGACCAGACAAGTGCGGATGCAAGCGAACGAGAGACAATGAGAATCGCGCTTTCAGTATAATGAAGCACACTAGAGCATCATCTACGCTGTCATCTCTCCTCCCGCATTTACTACGTTCCAATGGCAAAGCTACTGATGGGAATGGGCGCAGTAGCTAACAAGCACGCACACTGCAGTATGCGAAGGTACTTTAACAGGACATGGGGCATTCCAGTCGTAAGAGGTTCGAGAAAAGGGGTTGCAATTGCTTATATGCTTCTCTTTTCCGGGAGGACACGGAATCAGATTAATCTTTGTGACCCTTTTGGCAGGCCACGTGAATAGAAACGTTCCTTTACCCTCCGGCTTCACGTAATACGGATGCTAAATTCCAGGAAGCGAATCTATACACATGTCCTAACCCGAACACCAGCTCGAACCTTAACGCCAACCTGGAGTTAATTCTCCTGACATTTAGCTCACGGCTACAACTATTAAGGACAGTTCCTATCCCCGTTTTCTGCCACGAGGGTCATTTGAGAAATCCCCACCCCCGAAAACCGATACCAGACCCTCTTCGAAAGGAAGCGAAAACAATTTTGGGCTAGGGTTGAGAATAAATGCCATAACCTTCGACTGCCTTAAACATTATCTCAGAAGAAGTAGATGAGCGAATGCAAAGCATGGCTTGAAAAAAAGGAAAATGCACTGCAAGATTCGGCAAGGGGAAAAATAAGCAACCAAGCCCTTCTGAGGATACTTTTGATAACTGAAAGAAGGAACCTGGAAGGCCCTGACAAATGGACTAACTAACCTGGAAGGCACGTATGATGCCCACATGTGCACCACCTTTGGCACCACCGCCGCCAAGGACCAGGCCAACAGCCTGTCCGGTGAGGTACCTAGCCAGCCGGGAGATGTCCGCGTGTGGATTGGGCGCTTCGCAACTGAAGACACGACTGTAGAAGACCACCAGATTCCGCGAGGATCGTTTTGAGAGGACGCGAGGTGGACATCGAATGTGATAGTGCTGGTTCACCCAGGGTCGAGCATTAAGCCAGGCTGCGGTGCTCTTAACCGGCGGGTAATCTGTCTCCAGGGTGTGCATCAGGACAAGCAGTTTTGTTACCTGTAGCAGCAGCATGGAATGAACACGATAAGGTTACTCTGACGCAGCAATATTTCCAAAAATGATTCACAATTGGGTCCAATGAATTAATCAAACTGGGGTCGATTCCCCCCCCCCCCAAAAAAATTAGGTGAGCCTGCTGGAGTCTAGATGATTCTTTAGAATACTCTGTCCGGGCAGTAAGCTTGCTGTATCTGCAACAGTGGATTCCATATGATCGGTAGGTTGGGCGGGCGGGTAAATCGACCCAAGTAAGAGTAAATTCACGGCTCATGGTGAGCCTCGTAGCTCAATGGTGGAGCGTTGGCTGCGCAAAAGCCTCCCTGCGCTGTGTGGGTTCGACTCTCCGCCGAGGCCGCGAGTTTTTCGCAAGTGGTTTAACTGTATTATGTAAATTTGACAAATCCCTTCCCCCAAGTTCTTTAATGAAAACAAGACAAAGGTCCACGCTCCGCGAAATTGCGTGGTTTAGGAAGCTGGCGACTGAATGGAACACCGTTTTTTTAATGCCTACTTACAGCAGGCGGGTTATATTTGGCCACACCGCAGTTTCCTTATGCATCCGGTCTTCCTGAAAGTCGCAAGCCAAGAGGTCCACCACGTGATACTTAGAGCAGACGCAGCCTAGGTGACTCGCGCATAAATTAACTTTTAGTGATGGTAGACTTGTGCAGCATCTATCAAACTCTCACTTCTCGCACATAGGGTTATAAAGATTCGTGGTGAGCACGGGCGCAGTGGCTGACAAAGCTAAATAGCCCACCTACGCGTGTCATACAAGACCAGGTGTGAGTAAATGATTAATCACAGACGCATTGGTTAGCCTTCGGGTGGAAATCGGTAGACAAGACGATAAATGAAGAGGTTGAAATCAACAATTTTAGATTCCGTATTGTCCTTAACCAGGCTCAGCCAGGAACAGCTCAGATTGGAGGCCTGCTCCTGCAATTTGAAAACAACAAAGGGCTATAATCCAGGTAGAAGTTCTAGGTTAACGGGGGCATAACATGCATCGGACGTTAATTCTTCCTGAACGCAACCAGCAGAGCGTGCACTCACAATTTAGTGCGACTAAGAAGACCGCCGAGAGCTCGTCCACATGCCGCTATCCGGCAAACTGCATATACCACTAACCCTTTTGATGTTCGACGGGAATCTTTTCTCCCCAGTGCTATTGGCTGAAACCCGTCTCTCTCTAGAAAAGGCTCCTGGATGCCGCCTAGTGGAGTGATGAACTTTGCTGTAGTATCGGGTTTTAAAAGTGGATGCTTCCATCCACACACGTGTTGAGGTACCAGGAGTGTGCCCAGCAAATACGGTAGGGCCTGAATGGATGGTCCTGTACCCACCTCCGTTCTACCGCACAAGATGTCATCAACTGGTCATCGCTGTCGGTTAAGCTCTCGGGCTCTACACTCGCGTGCATGTGAGCACTTCTGTCCCTGTGCAAAGTTACGTTCCCGCACAGCTTAGGTTTTCAAAAAACCTCATCGTCGAACGGAGAGGAGGCGCCTTGAAAATCATAACAGCTCTAGAAGTGTTACCAACGAAATCAGTGTAGTCTCATAAGCATGCCCCAAGCCCAGGGCAGGAGGACTTTACATTCAGAACAGTCTAATTTTAGTCGAACAAGAAAATCCAGGACATGCTTTGCGAGAATGGGTACCCGGAAAGATTCATTAGAAAGAATATGACTGTGAGACAAGTAAAACACACAACACCCACTGTGCAAAAGGGCACGTTATCCCTCAAAGTTCGCCTTCAGGAGGAGGCAGCAAGTTAACCTCAAGAAAGACGCCTTGAGCAAGCCGTGTCACAAACATTCCCAGCAGTGAGAGTTCGGGTAGGATCCCCAACCAACCCGGTCTTGCACGAAAAAGGCAAAGACAGGTGGGCAGTAGTAACTGTGAGCTTAGATTCGGCAACTGCTATCATCGGCAGTCGCCAGATTGGTGTATAGGTGACCGAATATAACAGGTAAATTGGAAAGCTTCGTCGATGAGCGCTCAGCGATCACTAACGAAACGCGCTCGTCCCGTTCTGCATTGAAGCAGACCTTCGAGCCCCACCATCAGCCACAAAGTAGCTGGTTGTATAGACAGATGAGCATTATCGAAAAAAACGAGGGAGCCTGGAATGGCCATTTCTAGTTCAGTAACCGTCATCAGCCTGGCATACTCAACCCCCGGCGATGCAACACCCAAGGCTCGAACCCACGACCTGCTGATCAAAAGTCCACTGGGCTACGAGCTCGTTGTCCTGCTGGTTTACAATGGGAATGTTGACCTTCTCTGAGAAAACTTCACTGAGCACTAATGGAACTCACTTCTCCCTTCTGTCTTGGGGCAGACTTACGAGCCTGGTCAGCAGACGCATAGTGAGTCGCAGTATAGATAGATGACCATGGCCGAGAATTACAAGGGAGGCGATAATGGCCATTTCTAACTCATTGGCCATCATTCGCCATTCAAACTCAATCCCAGGCTGTACCCCATCTAAAGTTCGAACCCGTGACCTGTTGATCGGAAGTCTAACGTTCTAAGCATTGAGTCACGAGTTCCTTGTCTTGCCCGTTTTAGGTCGAGAATATTAACACTTTTTGATGAATGCTCACAGATAGCTAACGGCACTCGCCTTTCTTTCTGAAATTACGAAGTTTTTGTTCCTTGAGTCAACGAAGACAGCAAACTTACCTTGTCAAGAACCATAATAGGCAATAAGGGTATTCCTAGATTATCATTAAAAAACACATTTACTGTTAAACACAGCGCAAAACCAGGCCAAACGCATGTGGGCCCAGCTATTTGCTTCGTTGTTACATAACTGAACGCCAACGGATCAAGGCTATCCGTGTAACTATAATCTGACCACAGACTGTGGGCAACCATGGATCACAAACCTGACATTCGCGGTGGTCAGCAAAGCGCGGACAGGAAGCAGCTAAAACAACTGATGTGTTCACCAGTTTCCCTTGCTGGTCCTCGTCCACGGAAAAAGGGTATTAACAAAGGGCCGAGCAACTTGCCTTGGAGCTATCCTTGCTGACAATCTCTTCAATGACAGAGGGACGGGTAGGATTCTCGGTAGCCAGAGCCAAGACCATGACGCAGTCGGCCTGACGGAGACAGCGCCGTGTCCACGCTGTGATGCCCTGCTGAGAGTCGCCCACGTAGAAGATCATGCGATGTAGGTCCTCCTGATGGTTGAGCCAGGAACTGAGGCGATACTCATTCACAGGCTCGAGGGCGTTGGATCCGACACGTCTGTTGATGATTTCTGCAAGCAGAGGACATAAAAGGCAACAATGAAGGACGCGGTTTTTGCGGTCGCTCGGCTAGAACCAGAGCGGTCCCCTGCTCTCTGTCTTGAAGTCGCAACTTTCTTCAAACCGAAATAGGAGGAGGATGAAAAACTGCACACCGACCAACATATATCGACATGCTCGCGCTTAATCCGTTGGTTGCGTATGTGTGCGTGAGTCGGACTGGGGTTGTCAGAGGTGGACAAAATTCCGCCCCAGCCTTGTTCGGCTCAGTGATCATTGAACAGTCTTGATTAAAGTTCACTTGAAACACGGGACGTAACTACCAGTTGCTGCGTAGTTTGAGTGGCTTCCAACAGTGCTTTATAGCCTATTGGTAACGGGATTTTCTTTTCTGGTGCATGGATTCAAACCAATTTCGTAAACCCGACTGATTAGTCGTCGTTATCGACGAGGTCCGATAGTTTGACTATCGGTGTCCATTATGTTGCAGTGACGGTGACTTGCACGTGAATTAGATTAAAGTGACTTGTGCACTTTTCCTCGCTTCCCTCATCCCCTCCCCCTGTGCCCAATGTCAAGCCAGAGTCAAGAGGACCAGAGGCGTGATGGGGCGCAGGTGGCTGGCGCGACCGAAGCCGTCCGAAAGTGTGCCGCCACGCTCCCATTCGGCTGTCCGCCATCTGTAGACGTGCGAGTGAAAATTCGCAGTCGATTTGAACGGGCAGGTGCGGCCAAGAGATTTTTAACGCGTGTGACAAAACACGGCCAACGTGGTTAAAAGAGCGGTGGAATTGGGGGGGGGGGCATGTAAACTGAACTCACCCGAAGTGAGGCGCATAGAAGATCCAAACACGGACATGGCATGCTGCAACTCCAGGCAAAAGGCCTCAGCATTTATCTTCGGACTGGAGGGGATGATGGCAATAGCACGCAGATTGGCCATTGCTCCACCGGTGATACGGGCAGAGTCGAGACTGGCATTTGTCAACAGCGGCGGCGACGGCTGGTGTTGTGGTTGCTGACTGCTGCCGTCGGTGCTGCTGTTGAAGGGCCCTGAGCCCGCGATGTTCACCACCGGCTGGCTACCCAGCACATATGACAACGGCGATTCAAAGGGCCCCGAAGTGACCGAGAAAGCGGAGGAGGATGGCGCGGGCTGCAGGCTGCCAATCAGACGGTCCGAGAGGATCTGGATAAAACGATTCACTGGGTGTGGTGTCAGGCGACGCAGCCAATGTAGCAAGATTGAGGGAATTTGTACCACCTCAGAGTCTCTGGAGGCCAGCCCGGGGAAAGAGTGGACAAAAAGATCAGGGTGAATTATGGCGTAGGAAACATCTCGGGATTTGATTGCACCCTTAACAAATAATCTACCGATTTTAAATTATAAGTGGTGATTGCAAACAGTTAGTTCCGTTGGGAAAACTTTCAACGTTACATCGAGCATATCAACTGAGGGAATGGTTGTTGTTGAACTAGCTTACTCCCTTAACCTATTTGCCAGCAATACATGGTATAAAATTTTTAAGAAAGATGAAGGGATAGAGATGAAGGAATAAAGAATAAAGAGGAAGGTATAAAATGTTTAAGAAATATGAAGGAATTCGGCGACCTTGTCTGGGTGAAGCCATAGGTCCTCAGGCGTGAGGTCCGTAGGGTTGACTGGGCAGTCGAAGAGGTGGCATGTTGTGTGGAAAGGCAAGAGGCATTCAGGACAGTTGTCTGTGACGTTGTCAAAGCATGAGGTGAGACGGCTTTTGAATGAATTCAGCAGCGTGGAGAAGCCAGAACGCAGCTGGGATAGCCTGGTTCTAGCGTTTCTGGACAGGCTGGCCCTACGTTCTCTGGCCAAGACGTCGGAGACCGGCGGAGGAGAGTTGAGGACTCTGTTGGGATTATAGTTGTTGATGGCTTGCTCTACAATTTCGGTGTGGATACGCTTAACGAGTTCCGGTATCGGTAGATTAGTGGGGTACACCTAAGCATGTGGGCGGTACGCGTCTATGGTTGATTGCTTCATTCGTCTAGCGGGTGGAGGGCGTGTTAAGAGACGATTACCCGGATGTTCTGGGTGATGGGACTGCGCAATGTAGATTTTTTGCCTGCATTATGGAGTGAACCTTCAAAGGCAGGACTTGAGTTTCCTGATAGAGGTGATCTACATTCGTCATATTAACACAGCCCGTGGCGATGCGGAGAGCAGCGTTCTCAACGCGTTGGACTTTCGCCCAGCTGGTGTCGTTAAACAGTGTGGCAAAGATAGCTGATGCATGCTCAGTCGTTGCCTTGCCTGTTGCCCGGTATGTCGTGACTAGCGTCTCAGTGTCCTGGCCTCAAGAAGAACCTGCCAATGTTTTTATGATGTTGAGCTTGGCTTTGGCTTTGCTGGCTTGGATGTCAGCGTGGCGCTGTAGAGCCAGCGTCGGGTCGAGAGTGAGGCCCAGGAGTTTAGGATACTGACATAAAGAAATGTCATTGCCCTCCACCTTAATTGGAGGATGGGATTTGTATTCGTTGGGGTTCGGAGTAAACAGAGTTACTGAGGACTTGGGCGCGGATAGCTTCAGTTGCTTATCGTCTACGTGCCGGACTAAACTGGGGATGTAGTTATTTAAGGCATCGGCAGCCATGCGACAGTTAGGGTGAGAGGACAGCAGGGTGATGTCGTCAGCATAAGACACCATTTCGACTTCAGGGGGAGATTCGGGAGGTCAGCCATGTAGATGTTGAGTAGCGTTGGTGAAATGACAGAACCTTGAGGAACTCGTCTTAGAGTTGCGGGCTTTGGATAGCGTGCTAGAAAACTCGACTTGCGTTTTTCTGCCACGTAGATAGCAGTTCAGCCATCTGCAGAACTCGTTCGGTCCATGAGAGATGTCATCAAGGCGTCAATGTTAACCGAGTCAAAAGTTTTAGTAAGGTCGAGGGCGACCATTACTGTTCTGTCCGCAGGTTTCGTTTGGTTGAAACCACATGCAATGCGGTCCGTGACACATTGTAGGGCTTACGATGTAGAGTGGAAAGCTCTGAAACCGTGTTGGTGCTCTTGGAGGTTGGCATGTCTATTGAGCGAGGGGAGAATAAGACGCTCAAGTATTTTCACGGCCGGGCTGAGAAGCGAGATCGGGCGGTAACTGTCAGAGACAGCGGGGTCTTTACCCGTTTTGTGGCTGGGGAGGATATGGGCCATTTTCCAGATAGCTGGTATATGGCACGTGGCTAGATACAGATTAAACAACATGGTCAAGAATTCGACACCTCTGGGGCCTAGGTGTTTTAGGTGTACCATTGTACTTTCGTCCGGTCCAAACGCCTTACAGTTCTTAGCACGCTTAATTGCGGTTGTGGTATCATGAGCTGAGAACTGGAGCGGCATCAATAAAGGTTTGCAAGACCTGTGTTTGACGATCCTCGAATTCTTCGAGGATTTATGGACTGCAACCGTGGTGAATTGCACATTGAATTGATTGGCAATGTCTCTGTCGGTCTTCTTCGGTATACCATTGAATTTGATAACCTGGTTGTAAGGAGTAGGCGCCCCTCTACCGATGAATTTGATTGTTTGCCGTAACTTGCTGGCGTTGGTGCGGCTGGAGAAAGTGGCTAGCATTTCTTGCCATAGGGTCCTCTTGTGTTCATTGACCAGTCGGGAGATCTCTAAGGTCGTGGCCGGTAACGACGGGTGTTGGGGGTTTTGAGCTCGGGTGACGTCACGTTCTCTTGATAGGGTGGCCGCATCGGTAGGGTATCTTGGGATGGGATCAAAGACCTTGCCCGCAGGAATGTTGTGCTTAGAGGCGGTATGTATGATGTGACTGAAAATCGATACACCCTGGCGGACATCTGGAGGGAAAGAGGCCTGGTCAAAGAGGTTCTCAGTTTCACTAAGAAAACCGGGCCAGTTGGCTTTACGCAGATTCATAAAGCACTTGCGAGCGTTACGAATCGGGGAAGCATGTGTGCTGATTGTGATAACTATCGGGAGATGGTCAGAGCTCAGTTTGCATACACGTTCCCATGAGGACGATAGTAATAGGTCGCCACTGACGATAGAAATGTCAGGGGTAGCGCAAGTACCTGAATGAGGGAGTCTCGTGGACGTTCAATCCGTGTTGAAGACCCCAAAGTTGATGTTGTTGATCTCCTCGGCTAGTGAGGCACCTCTAGTACAGGAAAATTTAGAGAACCAAAAGTCATCGTGGGCATTGAAGTCGCCCAAGATGAGTTTCGAATCACCCGTTAGCATGTGGACTATTGATGGCCTGAAGATGGCGTCACAAATGCTTTGTGGAGGAATGTATACGTTATGGACAGTCAGACTGGACGGTCCAATGGTAACTTGTACAGTGAGCTCTTCCAGCGGCGAGTCCGCAGATGTTGCTGCAGAGGTCAACTCCTGGTATTTTATACTTTGGTGAACCAAGGTTACCAGTCCAACACCGGCGTTTCGAGCTCTGTCTCTTCGAATGACGGCAAAGCCCGGGAAACGTGGGACCTTCGACTTCGCTGACAGCTTTGACTCCTGGAGAGCCGCTATTTTGATGTCATGATCATAAGGGAGTTTGATGATCTCATCTGCTTTCCCAGAAAGGCCATTACAGTTCAGCTGCAGTATTTTGAGATCAGAAAGTGGTGAGGCGTCTGGGACGGTCAGCGACATAAGCGGTGGCGGTACTGAGGGTTGTTGTGAGGCAGCCTGAGTCGTGGCGGACCGCGGCATAGGTGGTGGTGGCAGTGAGGGTACAGGAGTGTGAGCAGGCCCGTTTTGTGGATGACGACAGCTTATGCACCTGTACGATGAGCCGCTGTATTGGTGGATGGAAGTGAGATCCGAGCAATTAGTGCCTCTTGTGCGGAAGTGTTGCCAATTATTGCAAGGCACACACATGACACAGGTCTAATTTTGGGAAGATCTGTTTGGCGCAGGTGGAACAGAACCATCTGATGGATCCTTGAGCAGGTCCCGGATTGGGCTCGACGCCGGCAATAAGAAGAAGGGTTCAGATCAACCTCGCCGGATGAGGAAGATCCATTCTCGAAAAAAACGATATAGAGATAGAAACATGTATACTCCGAAGAAGAAGATGCGATCACTGGAACAAGGACTTTATTTTCCTGACGTTTCGGATTCCGTCGGGAATCCTTAGTCATAGGTAATCGTAAACAGGTCTGAGACATGTATACTGGCAAATTTTGGTATCGGGGGTAAGAGAAGTGCAGCTCTTTGCTGTAGTCCATCCGGAGATAGGTCCATACGGAGATAGGTCCGTCCGGAGGGGAGTCCTTCTGGAGATGGGTCCATCCGGAGATGGGTACAGTCGGTTCCACCAACGTGAAGGCGTGCTGCTTGGGAATAAAGGCGGTCAAAATCGCAGCAAGTGGGCAGCACATGTGGCTCTACGAGTCACGCTGCAAATGCGCTGAGCGAACCTGGGGGTGGGCGGGATAATTGGGCTACGCACCGATTACCAAGGTTGCATGGGGGTGTAGTGGCACACCTGGGTGCAGAATCACGCCACACCAGTCCCGTGCGCCCAATCTCAGCCGGCTTGGAACGCCGGTTGGTATATAGGACAGTGAGGAGAGAGTGGGGTCGACCACGGAGTTTCTGCTCATACGTCGCTCTTTACTCGCTATAAACAATCTGACTTGTTTTTAAGATAGTACGATATGATGAAAGCTGTGGCCTGGTGGGCTCTAAACTGATTGGATAACTTTATCGTGCTGTCGTCAGGACGCAGATTGGGACAGCAATTGCTCCTTCTTAATGTGACCTCTGCGCCCCCCCCCCCCAGTGGGGCCCCGAACCCCCCCCCCCCCCCCCCCGTCCGCCAACTTTGTTGGTTTTGTGAAAGCCTGGCTTATCGGGACACGCGTAAGTGCGGCTAGCTTAGCTGTGTCGGTCACTGCGCTGAATCGCGCCTCCGGTCGTCCTTAATCTATTTTGTCCAGGTAGGTGGTGGGCGAGAGAGTGCAATAGATATAACAGAAGTCTTCTCTCAGAATAAAATAAGTCACGCCACGCAAGTGACGCTTTCTGTGCCCGCCAGCTGTGGATCGGCTATTAAAGAACCCCATTTCTTCTCCAAGTTTTTATGCATTGGCATTCTATCCCACAACATAGTAAAGTACACAAGATCTAGATAAATGATGATCAGACATTTTCAGAACATACGCAATCAAGGCCAGCATCTGGGGGTTCTATCAGCACAGCAGTCTTCACTATAATAAACCTGGCGTACTTGAATCGTGGCCTGGTACGTAACCCACACGTCCCGTTCTGCCGTTGGGCCCTACCTCGAGTCCCGCCAACACAGCCACTCAACGGCTAGCATATTCTAGGTAGCTAAACACTACCGGCAAAGACAAGAGTAGACTAGAATGATCGGTTCCGGCTTGCTAGTCTGCACCAGCCAGCTAGAAATGACTACTCCAGCCTCTCGTGTCTTTGCCGGTGATTTTCACACATGCACTTGAATCTAGCACGATGTGCTAAATTCCATGTGGTTTTCGCGGTTACCAGATGGCAATACAACTCAGAGTTTACATTCAGCCAATTGCGTGTGCTTGTGTAATTCGGGTGATTGACTGCCTGATGATCTTCGGCTCGCGCTCAGTGACTCCGTTTTAATATGGTCTCTATGGCACTCTCACGCAGGTGTTATTCAAGCCGCTCACCCGGCGTGTAACACGGGGGCTAGGTCGTGTGTTGCATGTCTTGCACGGACTGCGTAACGCTGCTAACCACTTGCGTTTGATCTCAGCATCAGTTGGTTCACAGGCGCGGACAATCGACTGATACACGAGAAAGGGAAGAGACAGAGAGATTGAGGTCGACATTGAGAGGACTATGTTCCCATAAAACTCCCCGCATATAGCTCACTAAACCAGCACCAGCTCAAACGACCTCTGCGACGGAAGGACAAGCTTACCTTGGCAGCCGTTCACGCATCCACAATAGGGCAGAGCTTCGACTTCGAACACGTGCAAATACTAGGTCAGTCGGACGACCGAAGTTCACGCATGCTGCAGGAAGCATGGCATGCACGCGCGGATTCAATTAAGGGGCATATCGATCTTCCTGATGCCTATCTTGCGTTGCGCAAACAGATTGAGGGAAGAGGTAAAGGTCACTCCTGGCAGAGCTGACTTAAATATGCAGTAAGTTGAGCGGAGAGAGGTTTGAAGTTAGTTTGAGGGGGCCAATCGACATCTTCTCGGTGTTTCTTAGATTTGTACAGCAAAGCCATCAGACTGCACTGCTGAAGGAGGGGTGACGCAAATAACCACCCCCCCCCCCACATTGTCTGACAGTTATGAGGAGATATCGATGGCAGTCACGCGGCGAGACGCCGCAGTCGGGACAGGAGTCGGGTATGGATGGGTCGAGCCGGTGCTGGTACTGGCGAAGGAGCATACAGTAGACACTGCGTAGATGCGCCAAGGTACAGCAAGTGACCCTCGGGAGCTATCGTTCCGAGGCCTCAATCTGAGGTGGGTAGCCACCCAAAAGGACCGGGGGACGGTAACCTCGTTTCTCCTCGACATCGACTCTCTGGTGGAGACGCTGGAAGCCTGTATTGGTGGCAGAGCTATCAACAGGTAGATCCGCAAGAGACGAGGCAAAAGCTTCCTTGTATAATGCTCGACTAGACGGCCAGACGGTGCGGCAGGGCTTGGGAGCGGTGAGAGATATCGGTAAAAACAGCTGGATCAACCTTGCA
>JAYGXS010000004.1:15719307-15737416 GCA_036362985.1 Ligula intestinalis | reverse complement strand
GCCCAATGCCAACACAAAAGTCAAGAAGATGAAGGGGGGCACAGGCGGCTGGCACGACCAATACTCAACACGCGTACCAACAGCACGCCTCGCTAGGCAGGCTCCTGACTGGGAGCAACATAAAGGCCATATTAACAAGGGATTATTGAGCTTGACTCTCAGCCCGCAGTAAGCCCCTCCACCTAACAAGACACACACTGAGCTGGCTGCGGTGTCCAAGTTATTCCGTCAGTTGGCAACTCTCCAAGCCGCGGCTTTTAGCGCACCGTGATAACTTCAAGCGCATCAGATTATTTTGAGTGAGGAGAAAAGGGGTGCTGAGGGCCGACCACACTCTCTCCCCCACCGCCGGCCACATACAACTGCCTAGCTGATCAGTCGCCTGAGGCGGGATGGGCGCAGTGCTTTTATTAATACTCCATATTGCATATACCAGGGGTCGGCAACCTTTGTAACTCAGAGATCCAAGAAAGCAAATATTTGGAAATATATTTCAGAAAGAGCCATATAGTATATTTTAAAATGAAATTCTATTAAATGCTAGTATAATAAGCCTCTGAATTTATTCTTTTAAATAATGTTCTTAAAATACTCATCGTTATTGTGAGTTCTGGCATTGCATGGATTCGCTGATGGTTTTATAGTCTGGTCGGTAGTTGGTGAGGTTAAGCTTCATGCAAGCGTTGGGGCTTTCATCCGTTAGACGTGACTTTATTGTGGGCTTGATGTACCTAAGATGAGAGAATGACTGCTCACATGCATACGTTCTGTGCATAAAAAAATCACTTTTTCTGGTGACTTGTGTCTTTTTACTTCCAACCTGGGATTTGGCCTGATGATTGTAGTGATCCGAATACAACCCACTACTTAGATTCCTAAAGAGTAAACAAAATCATAAAATCTGAAGTTTCTGAAAGAGCCATACGCGATCATCAAAATAGGCATATATGGCTCGCGAGCCATGGGTTGCCAACCCCGGGCATATACCAAAAAGACTTTGAGTATTCAATGGGCAGGGTCTAAAACAACCAGAGGACCCACTTGACTTCCTCCCGTCTACAAAAACAGCACGGTCCAAACTTCAGAAATTCAACTACTGCATAGTAGCACTTTAGAAAAATGTGTAATTTGGGCTTCATTTCAATAAGTTCCAACTAAATGAAAGATTAATAAAACGCTAACTGTTTAACAGCAGGTAGACTATAAATGTTCAGAGCAGATGTTTGTAGATTGGCTATCCAGTGCTAGAATAGGGGGGGGAGGAGGGTAAATCATCCAAACGCACTGCCAAGGCAGGGGAGGGAGGGAGGAAGATAAGCAACTAACAGAAAAACATTTTTCAACTGATTTTCAATAGCCTTATAAATTTAAATATAGTTAATAGAAAAAAACGGCCAATGTTTGGTGGCCGATCACGACTTCTTTAAATTTTGCACTCAAAGAAAGGGTATCCTTTGGTTTTAAAAAGATTCGAATTCAGAGGTTTTTAAGAACCTACAAATATGCACTCGAATAGCATTTTTTCTATTCTTTTATTAATACTCCTCACTAGGCATTCAATGGACAAGGTCCGATGCGAGCAGAAAGCACATTTGACCCCCTCTGCCTAAAAAACAGCTGTGCTGTGTCTTCCTGGGTCTGATATAATTCGGTCCAGCACATACTTTTTTCTTCTAAAAACCGGTTAAAATTTAGGAAAGTCTACTACTGCATAAAAGTGCTTCAGAAAAATGCGTAGTCTGGTCTAAAGTTCAGCAATTTCCAGCTGCATAAAAGACCAATAAAAAGCACAAGGTTTGACTGTGAGTAAAGAGATGTACACTGCAAATGGTCAGAGTAGATTGGCTATTCTGTGTTAGCATAGCGGGGTCAATCATCTGAAGGCACTACCAAGGCAGGTAGGAAGAAAGGTAACTAACCGGAGCGCCATAACGGTGCTGACTCTGGGTTTAGCACCCGAGACCTCCACAAAGCCGATGAAGGCGCCACGACCCACCTCACTGATCACCTGCTTGCTGCCGTCCGGATAGGCGTGCACCTCACGGAAGCGGCCGTTCAGGACGACGTACATGTAGCTCGAGGCATCGCCCTGTCTGTTAATGACAAAAGCAGGAAATGGGGAAACAGGTGGATGAGGCGTGTAAACCAGCAAAAACCTGAGCCAGAAATTTATTTCAGGTAATTAGTCGGATGGTATTCAAAGGTCATGAGGAAACCATCATAAAGTGCAGGTCGGTGTGATGAATATGGAACTGGGCTAACAATCTGCCAGCGTAGCATAACCTGGTGAAATCGACATGAAAAAACCCCCGTTTACAAAGAATATCGCTGTGAGAGGGCTGAAAAGTAATTTTAACGAGGGTACCTAATCAACGACATTGTCGGTTGTCGGAAGGGTTTCGAAGGTGTCGACGCGGCTTTAACACCTGCCGAAAACACATTTTCTTTCGATTGATACTTGCGAGAGAAAACCCCGCCCATCTTACAAGTCGGTTATCGAACGTACGCAGCAAACTTCTTGCTGGTTTGTCGAAAAACATTTACGCCGGTTTGCCAGCTCCGAAAAGAGATGTCACGCGCGCAATGCCCAACAGTCATTTTTGGACAAGAGTTTGCTACGCACACTCCAGGGCAACAAACTTAAAGTTCACAGGAAGAGCAAGACGACGAATGAGGCGGAGAAAAACAAGCCGATGATTAGCGTGAATTATGAAGGACTATTATGACGAGTAGGTGGGAAAAGAGGAGGAATAGCTTAAAGGAAACGGGGGTTGGATGGTAGTATGCTTGTTCGCAAATAATAATAATAATAACAGTGAAAAATCTGAAGAGTTTGGTATAAAAAAGCAAAGAAAAACCTATTCACTTCTGATTGTCACGTCCGGAAATTAGAGCTAATTTTTGTTTTTCTCTAAATACGTGCAGAGTGTTGTTACCTTCCGTTAATCAGCACGAATGAACGAAGGAAAACAAGCAATTTCCTGCGAAAGTGAGGAAAGGCGGCCGTCGACGAGGAGAAGGTGATGGCCTAATGTGAAAAGTCGGCCGAGGCGCATTTGGAGAGTACAGGGCGGAGGGAGTCGGAGAGCGTGCCTCTGAGGCCATCTTCGAACAGTTACCGTACGGCAGCCCTGCCCCTCTATAACGAACCCCGCGGGAGATGCGCTGGGCTAGACCAGGGCATGGAAAGTGTTATTTTGGTTGCGCACTTATAAGAAATGTAGTATAGTAGTGGAATATGCTGGCACGCCTAGGCGCGGGCTCACGCCATGTCAGTCAATACGTTCACGATTTACTACGGGAACCCAAAAAAAAACAAGACAAATGTACCGGTGGGGTAGGTGAGCTTGATTCAACCCCCCCCCCTTATCCTAAGCATATTGACATCGCCCAAACAGTGCGATAATAAATTCCTTTAACCTGCGATCTAAACGCACCGCGGGTCTCCTTGACTCTGTCATGACAAGGGTCCCAGGTGGGTGAGGAAGAGGAGAGAGTGCGATAGATTCTGTGCAAGTCTACTATCACTGTACGCTAATTCATGCGTAAGTCACCGTCTCTGCGCACGACCTGCTTTGGAGTACACGGTAGACATCATCGGAATCGACGGTTGAATTGCTGCATTGCAGCTAGCTTGCGAAGGTGAACTTCGTGTGAGCTCCAACTCGTAGCGGTAAGAATGCGCGCAGCCACAGTAGGACACTTCAAAAGGCGAGCACTTATTGGCTGATTTAGAACAGCTGGCTCCGGGAATACGCTTTTTTGGCCGAGAGTATAGGTGGCTCGGGTTACGAAATAATGGGAAAAAGACAACAAGCTATGTGTTTAAGGACAATCAACACTTGAAATTGGGACTTTCTGCAAAGCAAGAGAGAGCGTTTTAGAGTGAGCGACGCAGAATAAGTACGGAGAAGGTCTTAATCACCACCACCACCACCCCCAAAATCTTATATAAATCGTCTAGCGGCGGTTGTCTATTTATGTAGGGCGCTTTCACACTTGGCTACAAAGTGTAAACTAATAGGGTGCACATAGAGCAAACAATATATATAAAGCTAGCAATTAATAAAGGGACAGTAGCAAGGAGAGGGGGAGGAGACTAACTTGTAGAGTGCCTTGCCAGCATCTACCGAGTGCCACTCAAGAGCAAAGTCGGAGAGTCTGCAGAGGGAGGAGAGACGTCGGGTGACGAGGGCGGCCGCGTTGATGAGGACGTCGGGGCAGGCACGAATGAGGAGGAAGAACTGTTCGCGTGGCAACACCGCCAGCAGGGTGGAACAGGTGGCATGAATGCTGCCGTTGTTCGGTTCACCCGTGATCACACCCAACAGACCGACCAGGTCGCCTCGGCGACAAACAAGGCTGGTGGCGGCCTTTGGGGGACTCTAGAGAGATAGAGAGTGGCGGGCAAACACTGACGTTAAATGCGGCGATGTTGGGGTGGCGATTGGAGGAAGCAGGCGTAGGGACATGCAAGTGAAATTACGAAACAGTAAAGTATAAAGTATGTGAACATAGGGTTCGCTGGAGGCGGAGGAGGAGGAGAGACAGAACCGGTAAATGCTATTTGCCCTTAATTGAAATCCGTTAAAGCGGGCTCGATAGAGTAGCACATATGACGGCGAGAAGCACTCGCCAAACCCTTACCCCCATTCCAGTAACCCTCCAAATTGAATATAAGCGAAGCTATGTGATGCAACTGCTTAAACAGATTCAAAAATATTCCGACAACCTAATAACGTGAGAGCTTCTTGACGCTTTTACGTGGAATGACTATTAAATGCCTTTTTTCTACCTTTAAAGGACTCAGCCTGAAAGACTTACAAGCATGGCATGTACTACCGTAATGCTTTAAAGTGGTGCAAATGCAATTTCTTCCAATGCCTCCCCAGATTAAATACGAAGATTGGAACCGCAGACTGACTTCATTATCTGCTCCGACTATATGGAACACATTGCTGTCCTCGAAAGAATGTAAGCATGCTGTAAGATTAATTCTTTTTGTGGTGTTCAAGCCGGGGATCACGTGGCAATGGGCAGGTCACGTGTTCGATCAAAAAGAGGTCGCACTTGGCTTTGCGCGAAAGCAGGATGCACCGGTCCAGTGACTCATGACCGCAATGGATGAAAAAGAGCAACCAAAATGTTTTGGATTAGCGTGTGCTTTTAGCCCCCCAAATCGACGGTAGCTGGTTCTAGGCAAACCGAAATCCAATCCTCGGCCTCCCCGCTGGTGGTTCGCGGACAACGTGGGTATACTCACGGCTTACAGAGGGCAATAGCAGATAACACCGGGAACGTCATCTGTAACATAATTCCCAAGAAGCTTCATGTACAATACGAATATCACGGATCTCAATACTACTTCGGCGTCCCAGGAAGTGACGCGCTCCGTGGTCGTCTGCTGCCCGGAATATCAAATATGCGAGCCAGTACCCTACATTTGCGACACAGCTTGAACATCGGTCGCTGGAATATGCAGACACTGCTTGATGCCGGAAGTCCAACACTTCTAGCACGCGCGTTATGGGACTACAAGGCAGACGTTGCCTGTCTGTCAGAAGTTCGTCTCCCAGACTCTGAAACAAGAGAAATCAAGGTGCCACAACAGGATGCTGAGTACGTGCTCCTCCACAAACGAACACATGATTGCAGATTGGTCGTGAACCCCTCTCGTAGTACCGACATGGCAATCAACTGAAGACATGGCTCAATACCTTCAAGTCGGCCGTCGAACAGATCGGCCTCGTAACCGTTTACGGCTTGCAACACTGGAACAAGCAATGGGTTAACATGTACGAGGAGCTCGCTTCCGATCGCCGCCAATGAACATCGGTGAAACCGGTTCATTCAACAAGAGGAGGTAATCGGATCAAATATAAGTAAGTAGCTGGTTCTAAAGACGCTAACGGTCGCGATAGCACAAATTCGAAACGTACCAGTAAAACCACTAGCTAGAAATATCGTGCGATGAGTTGAGACCGCTCAAGTGTCGGTGCTACCCAGCCCTGACGGTCGGACTAAGTTATCTGAAAGTTCCTGATGAATGTAAATATTCGTAATCTTAGAATGCACTCCGGTATGGGCTAGATAACAGCACAAAACATAACTAGTTAAGCGCCCATCGTCTATAACAAGGTACAGCCCCCAAACTGAATTAATCACAGGGGGAGACGCAATCGATTCATCTTCCGTGCAGGCTAAATCATTACTTTTGTATGCGATCGCATAGAAGGGCAACCGCTGCTTGAAGTCTGTGTAGCGATTCTAGACAGCGCAGTGCTCATGTGTCGTTTGCTTGAAGTCATTAAATAATCTTACAAACGAACATTTGAACTTGGCCCTGTTGTCTGGGTATCTACTATTTTCAGTCGCTGAGCCGCGGAATCAGATGATTTGGTTTGTGATAAGGAAATTGTATGTGTTCCTAAAACCGACACCTCGTGGTAGATGCATTGGACCAAAACAGGGACCAGACCAAAGCACTACCGGCTTTACTGGAGGGTACGCACCTTCAACAAATACTGCACAGGGTGGTTTAGATGCACACCTAGACGCGAGCTTACGCCGCGACAGTCCCGCGCCGGAGTTTGATTTCAGTTTTCTTGGCCTATTATTAACACCGAGCCCAGGCGAGTGCGGGAGAAAGCGTGTTAAATGCGGTGCAAGCCTAGTTTCACTAAAAACTAATAAATGCACATGTCACCCCCCTGCTGTGGTGCAAACGGTGGTCATCGTTAGGCGCGACAGTCCATAAGGAATACCGCAACTGTTTTTTTTCAAAACAATGCTTCGAACTACTTCCAAGTGCTTGTGTTAGCAAGCCTATCGAGTTGGCTGAGTCGAGTGTGTGCGTGTTGAGTGACTGTAGCGCCATCCATCTACACCCTCCTTCATCCCCGGTCTCATCGACTGTCTTAACACCGGAAACGGAGGTGGGAGTGGCGAGCGAGTAGGCAGGATCCCCGCGGGTCTGCCTTAACTCTTGTTTCATTTTCGGTAGTTTGCTGCGTTTCTTTGGCCTGCTGTAGCCTTCATGCAGCTTGCTTCAGCGTTTGCTGCGGCTTGTTGGGGCACTCGGTGCCCATCGTCGAAATCGACAGGGGACCTGTCGGGTTTGGGGGGGGTATAAGGAAGCAGACTCACCATATCATGACTTTTGGTAGCAGCAGTAGTTTGCATGACTTGCAGTTCGCCCGAGAGGACATAGTAGAGTTCCGCTTGTAACTCCAGTTCTTTTGAGAGGACATCGCCCCGACTGACGGAGACTATGCTCACCAGGCCGTGCATGAGGCTGGCATCGGGAAGACCCAACAGCCGGGAGAGATCCTCCTCAGCAGCCAGAAGGAGAGGATCCTTTTCAGCCGCCGCCGCCGCCGCCACCTCCGCCTCCGCAACGTCTCCTGCTGCCAGATCGTCCTCAGCACCTAACGCTGAGTCATCGTCGTTTTCGTCCACTCCAGTGTCCGAAGCGTGGGAGGCGCTCATTTCGGAGGAGCGGCGACTGTGAGACGTTTTGCAGATGGACCTCGTGATGACCAGTCGGCGTTCCGTGCCAGAGACACCGCAGTTCTCAGCCCCTGCCTCCCCGGGCACGCTGCTTGAGGGAGTAGTGGCGGCGGGGGGCAAAACTTCGCCGAGTTCGAGGAGATCCGCGGGCTGGGAGCCGGGAATCACCCGTCCGGAGGCAGAGTCCAGGCCGATGGGAGCGCTGACTTCGTCGAGACTGGCTGTCTCCTCGTCAATGTCCGAATTCAGCTGGCCCACGTCACTGGGGGCTCCTGCGGCAGCGGCGGCGGCAGTAGCGCCGTAGAGATTCAGTGGGGTGAGCGATCCGTGAGCCAGCTGTCTGGCTGCTGAGGTCAGGGCGTCATTACCGCGTTTTACTGAAAGCAGATATAGCGGCTGCATGAGATTCTGCCAAGTGGGAGTGAGCAGGATGTTGTGAAGGGAGAGAATAAAAGTGCAAGACATATACCGCTAATAAAGGCTCTCTTTTCCTCCTTCGCGAAGAAAGCAAACCTGGTCAATACAAGCGAACATGCGAGTCCCGGGAAGTAATTGAGAAGATTAAGACAACTCGATCGCTGGGACAATAGTTTTACTCGCCTGACTCGTTTCTGCTACCGTTTTCTGCAAATATATCTGATGATGAATCCGCGACGGGTATCGAAACGTCAGGCGAATAAAAGTATTGTCCCAGCGGTCGAGTTGTCTTCTTCCTAAAACTAAACTTGGGCCACAAAAATAAGTGGCACTTATTTTTAAGGCAAACCACAGCGAAATGTAACCGAACGATGGAGTCAACGACACTATTTGTCACTTAAAGTATACTTTCAATATCTACTTCTATAGTTTGGTAGCATCACTTTATAAATCCACTAAGGCAGGCCTTCGGTTAATTAATTCATTGAACCCAATTGTGAAAAACACAGCGGCCTCAGTGGGATTCGAAGCCACGCCAGCAAGAGGAAGGCTTTAGCACAGGCAACGCTCTAGGCAACTGAGCTATGAGACCCCCACTGAGAACCGTCAGTCCAATTACACTTAGATTGATTTACCCGCCCACCTTCTGCAACGTATGGAATCCACTTATATGGATACAGTAAGCTGACTGCCCAAGCAGGATATCCTAAGCAATAAGTGTAGAATCCACCAGATGGCTACGAGGCGCACTTAATTATAATGAGCGGTTTGAGAGAGTTTATTGATTGATTTGACCAAATTGTGAAAACTCGGCGACCTCGGTGGGAATCAGGTCAAATGAATTATTCACATCTGCCAAACTCCCTACTGATTAACTAAATGACGAATATAATAGGTATTCTGGATGTAACAGTGGACGAAAATCCGGTCCCAGGCATTTGCTTTAACAGACTGAAGTGCGGCTGTGATCGCACAGGTCACTGAGGAACCTGTGTCCCCTAGGTCTTTTGAGCACTTCTCCCCCGACGGGAATTCGTGTTGGCCACCTGTAACACGGAATTCTCCAGTCCCGTAATGTGATAAGTATCAAGTGTTCCTTCACTTCCTTGGAAGGTATTCTACACCGGCAAAACTCCGGTTCACAAGTACGGGTTACCTTCTACAGGGTGCACACATTATCTGCGTAGCTGCGGTGCCCCTCCATCATCACCCCGGAACAATTTTAGCCCGAAATTTATTTTGCTTGTTTTCCAGATTTTGATTCGTGCGTCGCAATGAATCGGACAGAACCACGGCGCGTTGATCCGCCTTACTCGATTGCTTTGCGGCATGCAAGTTCTGCTTTTCCATGTGTTAGGTCCCGGCATACGTGCGAGTGCACGCCGCCCTGATGAATCATCCGCACGCCAAGCCACCGGTCCGCCCACACAAAGTGCACTTGATGACGCGCGTAGCTGCGCCCAAGCTCAGGACTCTAACACGCCAACTGCATGAGTCACAAAGCCAAAGAAGTCGCTCCTTACCTAAGACCACAATCTCATTGGTCAAATCTTGTGCACGCGTTCGCTTGCCTTAAATATGCTGCACTAGGTTTGCACAAAGACTTCTACTTTGTCCACTTCTTGCCATGTTCTTCCTTGGGGGCTCAGACAAGGCGTAACTTAGATGGCGATATCGAAGCTTTGGTCACCTTTACAACACCCTGAACAGAAGGTAACAACGGAAGTGCATACCTCAGGTATCCACTGTTGAGATCGCGTTTACCTAACAGTCAATACGCAGTGTATGCAAAGATGCTGGAAAAAAGACAGACGGATGTGTAACTTTGGCGCTGACGTGAGCGGGCTGGCTGGCTTTCCGCAACTGTCTGGCTTCCATGCAGTCTGTAAGCTAAGTAAACACTTCCAGTTTGCAAATTAGTAAGTCCCAGTTGCTACTGACCCCGGCCTGAAAGGCAACACAATGGCCTAAAGCGTGGGGCTGAGAGCGCAATTGAACAGACGCCTTGTTTTGAGGAGGAGGGACAGCTGCGGACAGTGTGTGTGTGTGGACTTGTTTTCCTTTTCAGTATTGCGCCCATCCCACCACAGGCGGTGGCCTGCTGCTAGCGGTGGGGGAGAGACTGAGGTCGACCCTCAGCGCATTTATTTCCTAAGCATCAGCAATCTGCTGCGCTTGAAGCTAGCGCGGTGTGCTAAAAGCCGCGGCTTGGAGGGTTGCCAACTGACTCGCAGTCAGCCCAGTGTGTGTCTTGTTGAGGGGAGTGGCTTACTGCGGGCTGAGAGTCAGGCTCAATGGCTCCTTCTTAATGTGGCTTATATGGCGCTCCCGGGCGAGAGCCTAACTAGCGAGTCATGCTGTTTGTACGCATGTTGGTTATTGGTCGTGCCAGCCGCCTACGCTCCCCCCCCCCCCTCTCCCATCTTCAGTCGTCTTGGCATCGAGCACAAACGTGCGAGCGGTGAGAGGGTGAGGCAGATTCTCCGTAAGTCTACTTTCACTGTAATCCAGCCAGTCACCGCGTAGCTTCAGCCTGCGGAAGCTCGCGGTGGACATAGTCCAAATCGATGGTCGAAATGTCGGGTGCGACCTCCATGGCACTTTCACACATGTGCCAACCGAGCCGCACAACCTCTTTTGTGTGAAATTCGGATGCTTGTCTCTCAGGAGCGGGGGTAGGCGGGTCATGTACTTAGCACGCGCAGACGAACTATCAAACTTTGGCAGCAGCCGCTAACTGACTAGCTCCTGGGAATCGCGACAGGGAGTGAGGTCAACGGCTCAGCATCTTTTCCTCACTATCAACAATCTGACGCGTTGGAAGCTACCGCGGTGCGCTAAAAGGTGCGGCTTGGAAGGTTTCCAACTTTTGGCATGACTCGAACCGCGCGGTCAACCTAGTGTGTGTGCGCTTTTTGTGGAGTGGCCAACTGTTGGACTGAGAGTCAGATTGCATGGGCTTCTTACTGTGGCCCCTATGGCACTGTTACTCCGTAGGATCCCAGCAGGGTAAGGCGGCACGCCTGAGGACGGCTCCGCCCGCGCCACCCACCTGTGCCCGATCGTATTTGAATATGGTAGGCAAGTACTCCGGAACATCATGAAGTAGTCATTACATCCCAGGCCCACAAGATACCCAGTTCACATTTACCGACTGTCATACTCGAGTAGTTAGACGAAAAAAAACAAGTTTATGTGTGGATAAGTGAAGTAAGTTGCATTCCGAGATGATATAATGAAAAGAAAGAAGATCTTCGGAAAATCGAGTTGTACTCGTGAATTTTCGAACAGGTATCACGTGTCCGTCGTCAGAATAAATGAAAAGTGAGGGCTGGGAAGGTCGCACTAGAGGTTTCGGGGGCAGAGGTCACAAAATACGGAGGGAGGGTTATGGTGACGTGACTCCCATTGCGATAGATTGTGCTGGTGAGGGGAGGAAGGTGGTAATGTTTGGATTGCACGCCATGTGTTCGGGGGAGGGGGGGGCTGGTTCAGAGTCAGAGAAATTCCACTGGACCGAGCACGAAGAGCCTGCTGTTGTTTCAGGCAGTGGCCAGATTAGTCGAACATGCACGAAACCCAGTATAGTGTGAGTCAAGCTCTACGTGTCTGTTTATACTAGCCGGACTCGAGTGCCAAGCTTCGATGAATTCTCTCGCTTGTCGCATATTAGCCATCGCGATCACGTCGGTGCCATCCCAATTGAAGCGGTGATCACACTCAAGGGAGTGCGCAAATACAAGTGATAAACGGTCCCGTAGGCGAACGTCGGCGAATTTGAATAAGCTAAAATTTCTCCCTGCCAGCGAAGCTGTGTGTTTATGCAGTTTAATTTGTAGGGCTGTAAGCAGTGGGTGTACTCGGAGCACTACAATCAACCAGTCGAACCTCGGCTTGTTATAAATGGGCAGAAGACACCATTTGGAAGGATTTACCGTTCACGTGACTCTGCGTTGCTGTCGTGTCTGGTGACGTAGGCTGCATCGGTTGACGTTGGGGGGCGGGCGTGTTCAAGTGGCGCTTGAGCATCGGCGATGGCCTGGACGCACGTGTGTCTGTGCATCCGTGCGTACGAGTGGGAGTCGGTCAAGTGTCTGTAGGTCAGTGCGTCCGAAAGCGCTCATTGCCATAATGGATGACCTTGAGACAGCAAGCCTTAAACAAACACGCCAGACAGAGAAATGTTGAACGTCGACTACAAGCTCTGCCAGCGGTTACCCCTTAACTGCATCAGACAGCACAAGCACACATTTTGGCTGGATCCTGAGCCTAGAGCCTCGAAGTTTAGTGCAGCCCATGGAGCTGCATGTCTGAGCAGGAGAAGGCACCGCCCGAGGTCGATTGCTGTCAACCTGAAGAAGCAGACAGTTTCGCAGCGAGGCTGCTGCCCAGTAAGGACAACTAAAATGCTCACAGGATTTTCTCAATCCTTTGAAAGTGCCTACATGCTCGATGCGGCATCTCCATCGCCACGAAGATCAGCCTTTGCCGCGCATCAGTCCGGCCCATACTCCTTAACTATTGTGAATGCTGGGCTTTGTGCGTGGAAGAGGAGCGAAAACTGGAGGTACTTGGTCACTGCTATCTGAGGCTTTCCCTCAGTACAGTGTGACATTGTCTCAAGCAAAGCAGGCAGCAGTCCTTGCGATGATCATCTATCAGATAATCCAAAAAATATGACCAAGATGTGTTCTTCGTCGTTCGCCTCACCAGCTCTCTGTTGCAATCCTGGATCTAGCACCGTTGCTTAACTGGAGGCGGAATGCAGGTCCAGTCCTGACTCGACACAGTGCTTTTTGGTCCTTCTGTCGCCGAAGAAGGAAATTTTCAAGCACTTCAGATCCGCTGCCACCGATCTTCACACCCGCAGAAGTGCAACACGCGACGCCAGTGAGGTTGGTTAGGTCAGGTATTATCACATTCGTACCAAGTCCAGCATCCACTCTTGATCTGGCTTAATAGTGTCTGTTTAATTCTGTTTTTTTTCACACCAATTTGGAAAACGAATTTTGGGAGACGACGTCACGGATGACCTTCTCCTCAGATCCGTGGAATTTTGAACCGAATAGCCCCAGACGGCAAACCCCCTCGGCCTGCTCCCAGCTGTCTTAGTTTGCCAATGGAAAGTAAGAGAGGGGGACGAGGGTGTCTGGTGCTGAAAAATCGTTCACGCTAATATGCCCATTTACACAGAGGCCATCTTCAGACATCCAGCTTGGATGATGTTTATGATCTTCGCACACTAAAGCAGGTGAACCACCGCGAAAGGCAACAGTAGGTTCGCTCAACTCATGCTGCTGATCTTCACACAGAAACATCAATAAAGTGTGTTGGTGTCAGAGTGGAAAGAGAATCTGTCTGCATTTCGTCTACCTGAGTTCGGGGAGTTAATGCTGCTCAGAACGGCACATAAGCAGGAGTGGCAACTGATATGTCCAAACAATGCTCAAACTAAACGCTAATCAGCTCATACAGTGTAAAGGTCTTTAAAAACAACCAGGAAAACGTCAACTTACAAACAGTACACGTTTGCTTGGCAGTAGATGGAAAAGCCTCCGTCAGACTAGCAGTATCTTCGCGACCGGCAAGGAGGGCGGTAACTGATGAGTCTAGTAGTCCAGCAGGCGGGTTCTGTATGAAGGAGAGGGTGGAAAGAGAGCATGATGAAACTGCAAGGTGCTACACAAAAGGTTATACGGTTGTACTTTTGATATGGAAATTAATCTGTGACAAATAAGTACTTATGAGATGTCATAGTGAGAATAACGGTGCTGCGTAACTCATCTGCCGATGCTAACTTAAACGAACATTTCGCTGTTGCAAACTTGGCATCTGCGATGGTATTCACAAGAATGGTGACGATAAAAAGGACCGACTAGAGGGCAAATGCTACTTTCGTACTCTGGGGAAATCGGTCCACCCAAAATGTAAGACTGCTGCCCAAAAAATACTGCTCGTTAAAAAAAATACAAGCAAGTCCAAACAATCGGTATCGGTGCCCGAAGGCAACTTCTTTGTCAACATTTTTCAATCGCCTTCCAGGCCTAACACCAAAGACCATGCAAAAATGACCGAAAAGATACCGCGTATGTGCGAGCCGTGGTAACGATGGACATGACATGACATGACAGCTTGCAACAACCCGGTAAATATAATCGATTTTGAGGACAATGTAGTCCTTTTTTGTCTGTCTGGCAGCAAATTGACCCCAGTATGCTTGAAACCGTCCGCATTTAAAAATTGCAGTCATTAGCCCAAAGGGATGTCTTCCCAGGCTCCCAAATAGCCTTCGATGCATTTATGGATAAGCCAATCGGTTGGACGATCTCGTCTACCTCATACGCCGCAGTGCGAAGACCAAGATACCTTGGGAACAGAAAATGAGTAGCGCCAGCGCAGTCTAAAAGAGCTTAGTAATTATTCAGTAAAGATTTCACAAACCAGAAACGTGCAAAGTCCGTATGAGAATCGAGTTGACAGCATAAGCAAGACAGGGGACCGAATAGCGAAAGATTGAAAATCATGGTTATGGACCAAAACTCGTGCGGTTGTAAATCGATGGGAGGTTCTGAGCACAGTGAGTAGCTTTGTTCGCGCATCGCTTAGCTCCATTAGCTGCCACGGGGACCTACGATAATGGGAGCTGAACCCTGTGGTAAATTCAAAAACCCGTACGGCCGTCGGTTATCAGTAGCCGTGACGGAATTCAAGAATATGGCGCAGCAAACATATTTGGTTATTGCATTTGCGTACATATTGGAACGTGGTCTGGCTGGATGTGGTCCTAGTATGATGTGCACTTAAAACGCACCTGATGATTAAACTAATTTCACAATACTTATTTTTGAAATCATGTGCTGAAAGTAAAGATAGTTGATGACTGACACTCTTAAATGGACGTGCATCGATGGCTAACGGAACCCACTCGTCCCACTCTGCCTTGGGCTCATTCTCGAACACCACCAGCAGCCGGACAGCGACTAGTAGCCTAGGCAGATAATATTGCCGGTAAGGATAATGGAGGCGGCAATGTCAGTCAGTCATACCCAATCCCAAGTGGTGCACCACCCGAGGTTCGATAATTCACAAACCGTATTCATGTAGGCAGCGGTATGATCGTAGACCGCTCGTCATCCGATGTTTCAGCGTTGTAAAACGTGAAACCTTTGCGTTAGAAAATGACTAGAGCCAAGTAATATTATTGTGCTGCGGATTTAGGTTTGATGACATTGATGGAAGCATTTGTGAAGGAAACATTGTGACACAATTAACCGATGGACAATGCAGTAATTTTGGAATTTAAGAGGCGTGGCTAACTCAGGTTCTGCCTTTTACGTTGATTTATCGAGCAAAAAATCGAAGGTAAGCGTAGAAGCAAGTAATGCACTAAACCTGCCTGATTGAATAATTCCTTATCGAGCCCGAAAAAGTTGTGCAGGGCCGAGAAGGTGACCCGCTGAATGCGAACGCATATCATTTGCACGAGACGCAACATGGCAGGTGGGTTCTGCTGACAGACTTTCAAGAGGTCGGGAATAGACAAACAAATCACAGTGCTGTTTGTGGCCGCAATAGCCTTGGCCGAGTGATAAGTTGACGGCTGTTGGATCATCCAGTCAATGATGGCCATTAGTGTGTAGGGGTTTCCCCCGGCGGTGACTTCGTGAACGACAACTTCATTGCCATCCTGGATAGCGTAGGAAGAGTGGAGAAGAGTATAAAAGGAAGCTTTAGGCGTAGCAGCAGATACGTAAAAAATGAAAATAAAAAAATCTGCCAACGTAATATTTAAACCTCATTTTTTAATAATGAAAAGCTTTTTTTAATTTCAGGCCTTCTACAAATCAAGACAAACCATTTTGGAAAACCGTTCACGCCCGAGTTTTGCACAAAAAAATTAAAATTTCACATTCTCATCCAGGCAATCTGTACAGACAAGACTTACGACAAATATACTAACGTCTTTGAGGAATTTTGAGATCGAGACTAATCCGTGTCGGCAGTGGGCAAGATAACTTATCGGAAAGCTATCCTGTGAGCATTTATGCAAGTAAGCAAAAGGCACAGGCTAGAGTTCATAGTAAAGAATTAAAAACCAGGAAATTAATTGGTTGATCAAATGCACCGGAGAAATCCGACTAAAGAAGTTAAAATTCCAACGTCCATAATTTAAAATCAATGCGCTTCCTTATCCATAATAAACTATTTTTGCGTGCACATTTTTGCGCACATTGATGCATGAGAGCAATGAAAGTCGCCTGTCGAATTTAAGGTTAAATGTCGTTAGATTATTCGGTAGCACGCTTGCAGATCCTCATCGGTCTAATGGATGCAAGCTAAGTCATCAGTGTGATAAAAAGACATCATAATTTGGGTAATGCGAGTTGAGTCTATTGCATTCGAAAAAAGTCTTATAAATTTTGCATATAAAATAATAAATCTATACAGACATGATTTAAACATAAGTGGGCGCAAATTTACATGAAGAGTCTAACAGATCAGACGCAAGAAGCTTTTTTCCCGGACGCTACTGATAATCAGTACAAATTGTGTCGTAGACCAATACAAATTGTTGTAACGCATGGTGAATAATTATAATCAAGATGTCACTTTCAGAAGTCAAAATAACGCTGCGGTTCCTAGCCATGAATATATCAAAACACATAAAATATTATCTAGTATTAGAGAGGGATGTCGGAAGCCAAAATAAACTAAATGCGAATTCTACTTACCGTATCCATTAGTATAAGATCCACTTGGCCATTTTTCACGACAAATATGTTATTCTCTTGATCACCTGTATTGAATAAATACTGGCCCGCCTCAAGTTCCACTGTCTTTATAAATCCAGCGAGACCAACAGTGACTTTTCGTCCCAAATAATTCAACATGCGAACACGACAAACCATTAATTTAAGGTCCTCAGGCATGTTGCATGTCTCATCATCAGGCTCAGGCTGGAAGAAAGACTCTGGAAGATGCCGTTTTAACAGTATGGGGTCCCGACCATCGGGCTTGCGATTAAAAACTCTAAGAAGCCGATAATAAAGGCCTCGCAACTTACTTCTTCACGAAATCAATTATAACCTTCTGCTTTTCTTCACGACTTGTAAGTTCGTTGAGACGTGTCGTCATTTCACTAAACTTTCTACTCAGGCGAATGGCATGATAGCGCACTTTGTCTCGATTCCGAAAACGGAATTTTCTTTGCTTGCCACTGGTCGTCGGGGGAACTGAAGTACATAGAAGATATACAGTGCAGATAAGCATTTAAATAAAAGTTAAAATCAAATCCAAATTTGTCAAATTAAGGATATATTAAAGTTAGATGTCCGAAACCTGCGCAGAGGCAGGCCGCACACACATACTTATGCACAGGAGGAACAATGATAAAAGAAATTCAGTAGCTTGTGCTCGAACATCCATACCTTTGCTCCTTAGTTTGCTGACCAACTTCCATACAATAAAAGAAATTGACGGACAAATCACGAGGAGGAGGAATAACGACCACTAAAAGGTCATGCTTATATAAACGGCTTACAAAAGCTTGAGAGAATTGAAAAGGCATATCAGTCGAGGATTTTTTGTCTATTTTGGCGCATTGGTCGGAATCCATTAAGTAATTTGCAGTCGCCGTGGTTGATAATACTGCAGAAGACACTCTGTCATTAGAATTCCTCGACCTATCTGAGATGTCGAAAACTGTCAGAAAAGGGCAAAAATTTGCCGCCCATATATTTCTTAGAGCCGCTCTGAGTAATGGTTAACTCAAACAAGTCTTTGGCAAGGGATAAAATCGTAGACAGTTATGCCTGAAAATGTGGAAGTTCCTAAAAAGCAGGGGTTCCCGCAACGTTAGTTTCCTTTCTGGTATGATTTTCAAAGGCTTACAGCTGATGCTGTGTATTTGGAGTATTTACCAGACATTCAGACGCGCGTTGCTGCAGCAGGTGGTGACAAAACAGTCACGGGCTAAAAGAACTTAACGAAGACTTTAACGGTTAAGTAAGGTGTGGAAAGTCAGTAAGGGATAAAATATCGTCTTCATTTTACAATACTTTTTAAACCATAATTTGGCATATGTTTCTGCTGTTATGACGGACAGAGCTGCGGCTGTAAATCTTAACGGATAGCTTTGTGGGCTCTTGGCCCTACTTACGTGTTGTTTAAATTTATCAATAAC
>JAYGXS010000004.1:15698803-15719297 GCA_036362985.1 Ligula intestinalis | reverse complement strand
GTATTTGCTAAGACGTTTTATATATTTGTAGCGATAAAGCCTCTACAGCTTTCACTTTACGCTACATTAAAGCCCTGGTAGCTGCCATGAAGTCCACCTGAAAGCAAGGCTTTTCAAATTTTCTTATATTTGTGTGTAACGCCAAATTCGACTGATAAACTGTCTCGAATCTTTGTAACATTCCTCGTTTGAATCAACTGCGGGCTCGTATATTCATGCCAGGATTCAGCCGCTTTGATCATGCCTCTCATCGCTTCATATACGACGACTCCCAAAAAATATTGTTTTCTAATTGACAATTCCTATATGTCTTTATTATTCTTGCAATTTGCTTTTTTTGCCGGAAAACCAAGAGTACACTCTTTTGTCTCTCAACTGGGTCTACGTATGGGCGATTGTGGATACACCTGTTTCAGCGATGATTACCCTTCTTCCGAGCTTTCTGAGATTTTGGGTCTGAACCTTTCCTAAGATCATCCTATTGATCATGAGATACGAGGGCGGTGTGTAATCCTTTGTCATAGTTATATTTATTCACAATTTTCTCGTTGTTTTTTTCTACACAATTTTCTAGATGGATTCTAATCATCACGCATTTTTCTCGACTCGTGCTTATCGGTATATTATTTACGGTCGCGTACTTTTACTCACACGTTTTGATTCAACCGGTTTGAATAACATTATCTGTAAAGTACATGTTGCTCCTATTCTTTTGCTTTACTTGACCGTATAGAGAGTCGATTTCCTCATATCGTGGGTAGCGCGCTCGGCTTGTTTTAAAGTTTTCTTAGTGTGAGAATGAATCCTCCATCGTGAACTCGCGTTAAAAAGGTGACTTGGAACGCGGATGCGCCAGCTATTTTGACGCGTTTTTTGCAAGACAACAACCAGCCAATAAGTGTGCAGTGCCTCGTCCCTTTTCGCTCGCGTGCACTTGCTTTTGCCATAATTACGACTGATGACTCCGTTAACGCAGTATCTCTCTTCGTGCCAGACGACTGACCCAGACTGTAATGTCCAATGACTCAATGAGCTGTAGTTCATTCGCGTCGAGTCAACTTCTTACTCTGCGAATATCACACTGGGGATCACCTACTTTTATTGACTAATCTAGGCTTTATCATTGCAGGTCTTATCCCATATGTAATCAGTCGTAGATACTCCACATACTGATGAAATCTACACCGAGCGGAAGGCAGCCATTCTGCAACTTCGTCTCGTATCCAACCACCAGAAACACCATCAACCGATTTGTGAGGAATCTTTCTGGCGATCGAAAATCTAGCGAAGATTGTGCACGGTTGCGCCTGGTCCAAAACGATGTCCTTTGCTCTGAGTGACCTCGTCTATGGAGTCACGAGTTACGAGAGCATCGATTTGCAGAAACACTGCAAGTTCGTCTGCACGTGCCACACCCATGACCTGGCCATGGGCACATTTTTTATCCAGGCCTAATGAATCTTGTTCAGGGAAGTGGATGGGGAAGCCCTGAAAGGAAGGCTCACCAGAGATTATAGCTTTGGCCCAACTCTGCAGAACAGTATCAAGCCTCGTCTCTTCTGCAACCTTAGAGGATAAATTCACTGTCTTCATGCACCTTGACTCGCCTTTTGTTTTCTTTTTTGCGCAGCCGAGGTTGTGGACTTTGTGCTGGACTGCGGTGCATGCGCGATACGCTGGCTACAAGCACACACCAACATGCGGGATCTTTATGTCTGCAGCTTGTCCGGGCCTACCTTACGTACCTCGCCACTAGCGTATTCTGACTTATTGATGAGAGACTGTGTCACCCTTTCTGCCAAACCCACAACCTAGCCCGTCTTAACCGCTTTATCAAAGACTTACACTCTTCTGCGCCGGGTCTGTTGCCCTGCAATCGCACTTACGCCCAGCACCTGCCCTATTACGCTGCTAGCCTGTCCATGTTGGGTCAATGCGCTCCACTCCTGAAGTTTAAGTTTTAGAGGATCCAGCTTCCTTATTCTTTTCATCCGCCTTCACGTCCCGCCTCTCTTTTCGGAGCTTTATTTGAGCATAGACGGGTCAAATAATGTATGCATCCAACGCTAATGCCTGAACCACACATCCTGACTTATTAGGAAGTTTTGGTGACAAATAGAATCATATGATTTGACCTTCCTTTCATAGACTCAATCAGCACGTCCTTCACCCTGCCCATGTGCCTTTCGTTTTTCTTTTGCAAATACTTGGAAGTCCTTTTGAATTATGTCAGTTAAATAAATTCCAGACGCTTAACCCTCCCCCGTTGCTCTTCGTGCGCTGCCTCTTCCTACACTTCTCCGTAGCAGCCCACTTGATCTGCAGTTTGAATCAGCTGAACATCATGCCCCCTGCCTTCCCCCAATTCTCGCCGCTCCTACATTTCTGACCATAAAAAGTGAACTGGTGGGATGGGAGCGAGACCAGCCAATAACCCAAACCACATGAAAGGGGGCTTGTATGGCAGCCTAGCCGAAACAGAGGAACGGGTGTCACCCACAACACATGCGCAAGATTCCAGAGAAATTTGTTTTAGAATTAAAATGGGTTTTGGACCAGTATTTTGTTTGTCGTCTACCTGCTAAGCATGACTGCGCTTTAATCGCACTTTTGACCAGACCCTTGTCCAGACATTCGCAGGCCGAGCGTGGGTCATTTTGACTGCGCAGCGTGGTCACTTAAGATGATGAGCGATTTAGATTGCCGGCAATTTGAGCTGGTAGGACAATGGAGATGAGGCTTTTGCAGCCCGAAGGACACAAGTTAGGTTGGTGAATGCCCCTCAAAGGCAAATTTCTTCACACAGAAAGTACTTGGTCGGTCGACGAGAGTTTCATTGGGGAAGGAGAGAGTTAGTCGGCAGCTGCAATCATAGGTCTCGGGCCTGTCTAAGGGTTCATCATCTTCAATAAATTTAAAGAAACATGCATGATCCCATATGATTTATTATTATTATCTCACACTAGTGAAATTTTTCATAAGTCTGAAGTCGGCTGCACAGGACTATGCAGGCAGGCAGGAAGTTCACATACTAACTAATCGAGTTATACCCGCCTGGTCAGCTTTCGAGCAGTCCAGGGCCTGTTCTGCACTCTGCTCAGGTAAGTAAATCAGCAGTGGCGAGACTGACGACTGGTCGGTCTGGAGAGTATTGGTGGCAATTTATGAAAGCTGGTTATTTGGTCATGCGTCTGCTCGGGATGGGTTTAGACAGCGTAGTTACAAAAAGAGCTAAGGCCTGTAGATAAAGTACGGCTCAGCATGCGTGAAACCTGCCGACATTTGCGAAAGAGTGATACTTACTTCCTGATCCGTATTGAGTAAGGTTGTAATACTTATTAACTTGTGGCCTATTCTTAGTTCATTTCAGTCACGATAGGATACCGGCTTATTAGCTAGCTTCTTTCTGACCGCTAGCAAAAACTCTGAACTGTAAAAAATGGCTACTTAAGTAGTATGCATGCTTCTCATTGATGTTGACCGCCTTTATAAATTCAAATGTATTTCCTGGAAAACATGCAGGCCTTTTTTGCATCTTATATTTAAAGAAAGGGTATCCTTCGATTTTAGAAAAATGTCTAATTATGACATTTTTTACGATCGTAAGGTGCTCATTCATAATTCATCGTGTCCGTTGATTTATTAATGCTGCCTATAATGTATAGAGCATGATGCACATCTACATTTTATGAGGACTATGTGAATTCTTTCACAAACCGTAGGCCAAAACTTACTCGACCCGAAATGGAATAAACAGTGTGCGCAGCTTGTAAACCTTGAATTCAGGTGCAGCAGTCGGTAGGTTTCTGAATTATTCGCCAAGTTAGATACTTTTTAAAACCAAAAGATACAATTTCTTTGAGTAAGCTCGCTGCTGGAATGTAAATGATTAGCGGGCAAATAAAAAAAAGCAGTATAAAACTTACCTAGCCACGCTAACCTTGAGGTCCCCTGCATGGTTGAATGCGGATCCTCGTCTTGGAAAGGACGAGATGGTGATCGGTATAATATTTTAAAAAAATGTGTAATTTTCTACCAAACGAGTACAAGAAAGAATTTTGTCGTGCATGCTTTGCTATTATAAAGGCATTCAAAATCAATGAGAAAAATAAATACTACCTAAGTAGCCATTTTTACAGCACCGACTTTTCGTTAGCGGTCATGAAGAAGCTAGTTAAAAAGCCGGCATTCTATCGTAACTGAAATGACCTCAGAAAAGATTACAAGGTAATCAGTATTACAGCCTTACCCAATGTCAATTAGCAAGTGAGTATCAATCTTTTGCAAATGTGGCATGTTAGACTAATTTTGAGCCGTACTACAAAAGCAGCTATTGAAGCATTGTTTCCTCAGACGAAATTTGAACAAGATAAAGACCACGAGACTGGCAGGATTAAATGACTTCATGCAATTTCGTGATCTCATATTCAAATGCACATGGTCACTGCCTATTGATATGATAACAGTGTTTCTTGGAAACGGCGATCCGGAGAAATTCATCGATAAATATCATCAGCACAAACAAGAAAGTCATCCCGGAATATAAGGGCCAAAAGTTGGCGAGCATCTTCCTCTCTTTCAAAGGTGATAATGTGTCCAACGTGATCAAGCAGAACGATCAAGCCCACTCCCTTCAAATTTTTGTGTATAAGCACAATAAGGACTATTCCAGTTAGACAAACTAAAGATATTCTGCCTATGCACACCACATAAAACTGTGTTAACGATTTAACATGTAGTTGCGGATGCAAATACATAGAGCGCAGGAAAAGGCAGTTGACAACGCAATCAGCTAAACCCATGCCGAAGCGGATGCTCAGGGCGGAATATAAACTACCAATGAGTTCAACTCTGAAGCCCCTGGTTGTCACTGGCCATACGGTCGACCAAAGGACTGTAGTGATTAGCTCATCATTAATTGCAGTTTTGAAAACCTGTCATGACTAGCTCAAATCGAAGTGCAATTTCTGAAAGCTTGCTGCTTCTGGCCTCTATAACAGCCAATCACAGACCTACTCACACAGGGCTTCATGGGACGACTGCAGAGCAGACCTTACTTCAGACGCCGTCCGCTGGCTTGCGGTTGTGCGTACAGAATATATTCTACCTAACAATCTGGCTTTCCCAAGACTTTCTTCTCCTCTCTTAAGGAACCGGGCCTGGAAGATCGCAGCCGTAAGAGTTAAACCTTAGTAGTCTTAACACCCCTCGATAGGACTGCCTTTATGGTCGTACTTCAAAAGACGACCGGGCACCTCCAGCGAGTTGCGGCGGCCTCTGCAATAGGGAGAGGAAAGTCAGAACTCTGTAAGCAGCCAGTATTTGTTTAGGGAAACTGTTCTAGTCCCTTTCTCCGCAATGAGGCAAGCAGTGTTGTCCACAAATAAGGGTGCTTGGATGTCCCAGACGGCCGCCGAACTTCACCAGTTGGTTTTCAGTGGGAGACTGACCCCGGGAAGCCAGGTCCACCTACGGGATTGCATATCATCCTCCCCGCGGTACTTTTGGAAGGTGGGGGGAGACTGAGATGCGAAGCAGGGCTACCGGGTGAGGTGGGATATGAGTCGGTTGTCCCCGTGTTTGTCAATCTCCACAGGAATCACATAAGATTGGGGTGTTTTCCCACTGGAGAGTTGCCGCAGAGGCTTGATGGTTTCCTGGGGGGTGAGATGTCAAGGTCAGCTTTGGTTCCCACTGACGACAGATGGTTAATGGCAGCTTCGGAAATGGTGGAGGGACGGTTGAGTACTCAGTAGAAGTGCTCGTCCCAGCTTTTCAGAACCTGTGTCTTCTTAGTGAGCAGGGTTGTTCCATCAGCGCTGAGAAGAGGAGCAGTGCCTTTGACTGTAGGATAGTAGTCAACCTTGACCGCAGCTTACAAGTCCTTCCATTCGCTGCAGCCCACTTAACCTTGTATTTCCTCGCCCTTGCTAACCATCCAAGCATCCTGCATTTCCCGCAGCCGCTGGTGCACAAGCGGACGACTTTGGTAGAAGGCTGCTTTCGTGATATCGGTAGGGTTGTCATCGTAGGCCTTGTGCGGGTGGTTTTTCTCGGCGAGGAGATTGCTAATGACGGCATAATTTTAGTCGAACAAGCCCCGGTGTTGACGGCGTGCGCCGCTAAGGACGTGTTCGACAGTGGATTGAACAGTGTTCAGTAGGTGCCACCTTCGGTTCTCCACAGAGGCATTCTCCTATGCGCCTGGAAGATTGGCTAGCCGTTGAGTAAGCTCGCTGCTGGAATGTAAATGATTAGGGGGCAAATTAAAAAAAAACAGTATAAAACTTACCTAGGCACGCTAACCTTGAGGTCCCCTGCATGGTTGAATGCGGATCCTCGTCTTGGAGATGACGAGATGGTGATCGGTCCATCCGTCGGCAACCGGCATCGCCTTTGTCACCAGCACGTCCTGCTGGTCACGCCGCCGAAAGAGGACATGTTATACGAGAGGCAACTGCCGCGATCGGGGTACATCCGAGTCATCTTGTGCTACAGCGGAAGGCGACAGTAGATGTAGATAAGGATGATCCAAATCCTGCACTGGTTCGAAGGAAGAGCAGGTAATTTTCATTTGGGATGGATGCTGCAGTGCGGTTTGTGCCAACGGGAGCGTTCAAGTCACCAAGGCCAATCAACTTTTCCTCCTTCGGCACAGTCGCCAGGAGGGTGTGCAGACCCTCGTAGAACTTATTATGTCTCTTCGGAGCTTGTCACCGGGGGAGGGGGCGTAGACGCTGAGGATGGTGGCAAATTTGCCACCTCAAAGAAGAAAACAGAGGCTCATCAGGTGATAATTGATACTCTGTGGCAAACAAGGAAGACGTTCTACGATGTTGGTTCGGATGGCACAGGCGACGCTGGCCCCGCGTCGCTCTGCCGCCACGATAACATAAGTTGTCACCGGCACCCATCTCTTCCACATTATCTTCGTCTAAGAAACGGGTTTCTCTGAGTACGATAATGTCGATCTTGAAGCGCGCCAGTTCCCGTTTTTTCCGTTCTGGTCGGTTGCTCTTCGGATTATCGAGAAGGAAGCGGAAAGTGATTTGATTCTCCGTAGCACCCCAGAATGTCCGTTGGGAGAGGGTGGGGACGAGAAAGAATTTAGTTTGCGTTTTGATTGTTTCGACCGCAGCCTTTGCAGTCTGTCAGCCATGGTTCGCTGGCAGAAGTCGTGAGCCAGCATTCGTTTAGGGCACCTTTTCTAGCACCCTCTCCCTGGCAAGAGAAAGCACTGCTATCCCTGAATAGGGTTACTTAGTCGCATCGAACGGCTGCCGAACTCCACTATAGGTCACATTTACGGGTTTAGTGGGAGAATGACCCTATGGTTCGACTCGCCTACGTGATTGCATGTCGCCCTCGCCATAGGACTTTTTTGACCGTGGGGAGGAGTAGACTGGGGGATGGGGGTGGGAGTAGCAGTATATATCATAAGAGCAGCAGTGATGGTAAAGCCGTATTTCAAAAATTACTATGACCAACTCGAGTACTAGGGCGACTAATAGTATTACTGCTACGACTCGCACTTTCAGTATTGGTGATAGAGATACTAAGACTGCTTAACTGATATATCTAGGAATGGCACTGTTATTACTATTTATACGGATAATAGAAGACTTTGGCTAACAGTAAAATAGGAGTAATAATTACAGTGATGTGAAAAGCTAATCCAGAAAAAAGCGATGGTAAAGACAATAGTGCTGCAACAAAATGCAAAAACGATAGTAACGACACTGACACAACAACAAAATATCAGTAGAACAGTTCTAGAACAGTCGAATAATAAAGCAATCAATGCAATGTTGCAGGAATAGCATACTTTTAGTGATAGTAATAATACTACCGATAGTGAGTCCGGTACGAAAGGTTTGGCATGATCCGCTAAATATAAAATAAACCTACTTGCATCTACTCAGTAGTCCGATTTAAATCCCTTTTTAATTTATTTGGCGTACACAGGTGGCCTCCAGCCACAAGTCCTTGTCACTGCAGCTGCCACAAAATCGAAGTAAAAAGATGTGAAGCTGGCTACCTAGTAGATCGCGTGCCAAATGAATTGAGAAAAGGGTGTCAATCGGACTACTGAATAGATGTCAATAAGCAAGCTCATGTGATATTTAATGGATCCCACTAGGCACTCCTATTGGAAAAAGAAATGACCCTCACACGTATCATTGTAGAAGACTGCAATTGACTGGAAACCCGCGTGCAATAAATCCCAAAATACGTGGTTGCAAAATACTATGATAGAAAGTACTGTTGATCGCCCGCACTGACGAAAATGCGATGCCAAGGAAGTAGGTGCGATTGTCTATCGGCATCTCAAATTGCTGACTGCTGATTCAGACATCGCGGTCCAATTCTTGGAGCAACTAAAAGGGATAAATATTCTGTCAAGTGAGGTCACGATATCCTCTGACGTCACGTCCCTTTTTACTTAGTAATAAGTGTTTTGGTGCGGTAAATGTCAGGAAGGATAAGTATTCCCGTGTTAACCCTAACCTAAAGATAAAACTGGCACCTTAATCTTAGCTCTAGCTCTGTCATAAACTATTCAGTTTATACGAACCGAAACTCATAACATATTTCTGGTCCTATAATCATTTTATTTCTAAACTTCATTTCTCCGGAAGATTGCGTATGTATTGTTCTGGTTAAGCTATCATACGAGTCATCTTTACTATGGTTTGGGTTATGGGCAAGTTTCGTTCCCATTCCATCAGTCCGCTTCCATGGTCAGAAAGGTAGGAGCGGCGAGAATTGGGGGGAGAGTCAGGGGGCATGATGGTCAGCTGCCTTAAACTGTAGAGTAAGTCTTGTATTTCGCCTAGATCAAGTTGGCTGCTATGGAGAACTGTACATAGGAAGAGGCAGTGCGCGAACAGCAACGGAGGAGGAGTACGCGTCTGAAATTTGTTTCACTGACATAATTCAAAAGGAATTCCAAGTATTTGCAAAAGAGTAACGAAAGACACACTGGCAGGGAGTATGACGTGCTGATTCACTTTATGGAAGGAAGCACAAGCCATGTGATCCGGTATGTCAAGAAAACTTCCCCATAAGCTAGGGTTAGCAGAACAGACAGAAGCCTTATATAAATATGCGGATACATAACTGGATGAGACCATGTTCGAATGTAGCCATGAAAAGGGAGGCAAGAGGTGGAGACGGGCGAAAAGAATGGGGGAGCTGGATTGAGGGGATACTCTCTAACGATTCACGCCCAGAATGAGAGCAAAAGTCATGATATTGGGGAGTTTTTCAGCGACTTCAGGTAGATGCTGAGCGTAGAAGAGCATGCAGGACACCATCGACGTCTCAGCGGAACGGAAGGCCTCGATAAAGCGGTTGAGACGTGACTGGTTGTACATGTGACTGGGACGGTCACCCAGTCCAGTCTGAAGAAGATGGATGCTGTTGATAAGGTAGATAGAGTAGGTCAGGCACAGATAGCAAATAAACAGCTCTCGCATGTTGGTGTGTGCTTGCAGCCAGCGTATCGTGCGTGCGCCACAGTCCAGCATCAGGTCAGCGTCCTCGTCTGCGCAAATAAGAAAAAAGAAAAACAGGCGAGTCAAAGCAGCAGCGGAGGTAGCGGGGTTATCCACTAAAACAAGAGGAGAGAAGAATGTTGTAACGGAAGCCCAGGCCGGGATATCACCGCCCAATAACGCCTTGTACGAGTCCCCAATGGAAGAACACGACAAGAAGTATGCAACAGCAGGAGTCTTTTGTGTAAGAAATACAACGTATTTAGGACAAAAAACGCGTTAAACACGATGTCCATCGAGCCAATCAGCTCCTCTCTTGACGTAGTCGCTGGTAGGATTGGCTGATGAGTCAACGGCTGACTGTAGTTTAAATGTCAAGTTATCGATTGATTGACTGCACGATGCGTTCGCTCGCGTGTAGGCAGATCGATAGCCTACTGTGGGCGCGACAACTTGCTTGCAAGTTAACTGCTTGCTGTGGCTGTTCTTTGGGCCGTCCTAACAAATATGAGGGCTAATTTTCTACAGAATACGAAAAACACAAGGCACCAAGACCACCCCCTGTCCAAACTCACTTTCATAGCATTCCCATGGAGTGCTCTTTACAAGATTTATCATGCATAGATACGACAAATGCCGACTGATCACGTCCATTCCTTTCGAGGGACATTTTGGTGTCAGGTTGTTTGTGTCTATGTGTGGCCTATGCAGAAGAACTCTCTAACACTGTTAGGGACCGCACCAGACAAGTGAAAATCCCACTCCGTGGGATCTGACTCGAGTGTGGCGGGTTCCCACAATGCCAGTCACCTACGCCTTCCGCCACCTTCACTCTTCTTGACTAGGTCATAACACCTAGCCCACGGATAAGAGTGCGCTAGATGCCGTGCAAATCTACGATAATCTTAGACTAGATATAACGCAAGTCCTCTTCCCTGCGCCAGCATTCTGTGGGACAACGGTGAATATCGCCGGCAAAGATAACCGAACTGTCATCGATCGTGCGTGAGAAGGCTGGTATGATAGCGATATTCTTTCTACAACACTTATGCAGGATTCAGCCTTTAATCTAAAATGTGATCGGTGTTTCCGTTGGCGGTTCGAAAACAAAGCGACTAAGATTCAGCAATGTGGCAACTCAATAGTATGCGGCTTGTTCTGTGGCGCTTTTGGGTGCAATTTAGTCCTCGCAGGTGCTCAGTGAACGGTGAAAGGAGATTGCACAAAAATAACGGAGATTCGGGTTATCATTTTGCCATAATTGCTGACGTCAGCCAGCCCTACCCGATTCCTAGTTCTCAGGGTTTGAGATTCGATACTTCGTTCCCCGGTTATCGAGCGTTATCAAGTTCAACGATGTCGCAACGAAGCACGCGTCCGTTATCCTATCGCTTGCGACAGGTAGTGATTGGGAAGTGCATAAACCAATCTGAGATAGGAATCTGAGATAGGAGTATCCTAACAGTTACAACTAGTAAATAAGAACAAAGACGTTGGCAACGAAAAGCAACGTGCTTATTCGGCGTCTGACTCAAAGGTGTGTCAAGTTAACTACAAAGTCTATTTGACTGAGTAAAACCAAAAGCTGTTTAACGACACTACAGGGTCGTCGGGGTTTCTGAGGAGTGTCTGCGCAAAGGCTGAGTCGATCATTTATATACTGTTTGTCTATAACTGATTGTTGTGTAACTTATATCCAGCCAATCTTTACTTTGGAAAAGGGACAAAAGGCCTATATAAGAACGTTCACGAGACCTTTCCTTTTAAAAGTCCCCACATAAGCATGTAATCTGTACAGATTTGACACATCGAACAAATTAGTATTCCAGTAAAATACATTATTTTTACATTCACTTTAATTCAAAGAATTTTGCCGCAAGCCGGGACCGAACCAATCTACGCTTGTGTTGTAGTCGCGCACGCTAAACATTCGGCCACTTCATCACGGCGGTGAGCACTTTCACAAATTGATATTGACGGTAATGCTATTTGCGGTGACCGTCAGAAGTTGGTGATCATGCTAAACTAGCTCACGGACGAGTTTAGACAATTTAAAACTGTGTAACGAGGCAGTTAACGTGTATCAAATATCAAAAGGCTGCCTACTGAGTAATTTACTAGAAGCATAACTGAAGCTACCCGAAACAAAGGCATCCCGACAACTTCGGTAGCTGATGCGACTACCGAAAAAAAGTAGTAATGGCGCAGGACAAAACCAGTCCGCGCAGAAACGAAAAAGCGTCGAGAGTCGCAAATCCGACGACAAGAAGAACAACAGCAATGAACAACCGACTTCGAGAGCTGCCTCGAAAGAACTCAAACAAGGGGTTTCGACGATTTCCGCGTCCATCACAGGAAATACTGCGAGTAATCCACCAAGCACAAGCAGTCCTATCGATTCCCTCACCGCAACTACCACTTGCGAGTCAAAATCGTCTGAACAGTGGATTTTGCCGAAGTAAAAAAAACGGAGCAAAACTAAAGTGTAGCCAAAAAGCATCCACTCCACCATCACCGCTACACAGCACGAATGTTTTGTAGCAGATAGTGGATAACAGCGTCGTAGACACGAAAAATGCCACCGAGGGAAAAATTTCATAATACAGGGAATATCCGAATCAACCATCACTACTCCCATAGACAGGTATTTCGAAGACGTGAAGCTCTTCCATGAACTTCTGAACAAAATGCTGGTACCCAATAAGTTAATCGAGTGGAAAAAGCCTTCCGCTTTGGAAAACGGCGAGAGAGCCTATCTCAACCAATACGTTGCAGACCCTTTAAAATCATCATGAACACTAGCCAGGAAACCAGGCTTATTCTGTCTAGGCGCTTTGAGATAAAAGATCTGGAGTGTTTTTTCAACAGGACTTCTCACCCGTCAGTTTCTTACCGAACTGAGGCAGCGGCTCAGGGGAACAAAATTTGGTTATCCACAAAAACAAAGTATCCAGCTTCCAGTGTTTTTACCTGAACAGGCCTGCTTGGTCGGCCAAGTAATGGGAAGGTCGAGCCCGACCATAACCACTTCCCGACCAAAGCGCAAACTACACGCCAAAAATATATCCCTTAAATTTACTTACACCAACGTATAGTCTACTATCCAAGTTGGATGAACTAAAAGGCCACATAGGTGGCTGTTTGACAACGTGCGTGACCGCGAAGTAGCACTACCTGGGCTAGAAGAGGGCTTCAAGGAAGAGGAAAAACATGGACTACTACTCTCAGAATAAAACAGAAACGTTTGCATGCAGCACCGAGGCTATCTAGCTTACTGTGAAGGTACCGGAATCGCCTAGCCTGGAAGTTTTGACCGTCTACCGACCACCAAGAAGCGATCCTGAAGCTGACGCTAATCTGCTAGAGGAAATAGCAAAATTAACTGCTCAGCCTGACGTCTTGATACTGGGTGATTTCAATGCTCCGCCCATTGAGTGGAAGTCAACATACGCACTTGGTCCAGACGTAGCCTTCGATAGGTGTTTACTGGACCTGACGCTCAGTTAATGTCTCACTCAGCACGCCATATTTTCCCGCAGGGTGCGTGAGGGACAGGAATAAAAATGCCTGGACCTGGTACTCACGAAATCCCCGGACAGCATCGACGAGGTGCAATATCTCCCTCCTCTAGGTCGACGTGATAACGTTGTTCTTCATTGGGACTTTTCAATATTTTCGGTAGCTGAACAGCCCACCAGAGTTAGAAGGAATATTCGGCCTAATGACTTCGATCAAATGAAGGCCAAAATAAACAGCATAAATTAGGAATCCGCTTCTTCCGGCAATATAGCTGATGATTTGGAATGGTTCAGTGAGATATTGCATACTGCCCTCAGAAACCACTGTCCGATTTCACGGAAAAAGCTAAACAACAGACTCCTGTGGCTGACTAAAGCGCTAAAGGTAGAACTGAATAAAAAGCGGAGGTTGTGAAGAAAATATCTCGCTGCTAGCAATTCCGTATCCATTAATGCATACAGAGCGCAGAGGAGCCTTTTGGAGCGACTTATCTTCGGGAAATATCAGGATTTTGAAAAAAGACTTGACGAACTGGACAGGACAGGGAAGTTATTCGATAGCTACTTACAGAGGGCCAAAGGAAACCAGGACCCAGTCCCTTTACTGAAGACAAGCGACAAACTAGAAATTAGGGAGGATGGGGCAAAAGCCCAGCATCTTTCATTATGTTTTCAAATCGATTTTTACGATTAAAAGCGAATTCATTCCTCCTAACCATGGCTGAGATGAGGGTCCAAAGATTGATCCTGTATCTTTTGCCAAAGCGACTGTTCGTCAAAAGTTGTTGGCGCTAAATGAATCGAAATCGTCAGGTTCCGATAATATTCCACTCAAATTACTGAAAAAACTTGCTAGGGAAGTAGCTAAATCACTTTCTATGCTTTTAAATACCTCGTTTGAAGCTGGTTGTTTACCCGCCGATTGGAAATCTGCACAGATAACACCATTTGATAAAGGCGGCAGAAAGGCTTCCGCAAACAATTATAGCCCAATCAGCCTTACTTCGATCTGTTGCAAAATTACGGAGAAAGTAGTAAAGCGAGAGCTGAGGTGTTTCCTAGAGCAGCATAACCTACTATCAGATTCGCATTATAGATTCCGTGAGAGGGATGTCCTTAGTGACGAAGATGCTCTATTGTTTGGAACGTTGGACCCAGGCAGTTGAGGGCGGAAATCCGCTTCACGTAGTCTACATTGACTTCTAGAAGGCATTCAATAGTGTCCCACATCAACGACGCCTACCCAAACTCAGTCGAATAGGTGTTAGGGGAAATCTGCTGAGGTGGATTCGACGCATCCTACTTGGCCGCTCTCAGCCTGTTCACATCGGTGACCAGCAGTCGGCAGAAGTTGCGGTCCGTGAACTGGATTGTGACGTGGCTATGCTTGCCGATTATATTAAGATTCGGAACGTCATCAGAAATGCAGCTGACGAAGAGCGTTTACAGGTAAACCTAAACCGTAATCAAACTTGGTCTAAAAACTTCCTTTTTTCATTTACTGAGAACAAGAAACGACTGAATGCTCTCACGGGCACACTGACGCTACCTGCAGCGAAAATTTGTACATTTATATATGTTACTCACTCTTTTATAGTAACATATTTTACATTGGATATTTTATGTATACTGTTTTCAATAGGGTCCTCAAAAGCACTGCCTACAACCCTAAATATACTGACCCATACTGAACTAAGTGCAGTATCCTACGAGTTGGCCGACCCAGTTTTCAAAATACAATGGTCGACTGCCTGAATGTCATCCAAGTGCAAGAAGTGAACGCGCAGAAAGATTTGAGCTTGTTGAGTGATTCACAAAACTGATCGATGCGCGTCCTCTTACACCGCCCGCTGGTAGAGGAAAAAAGATAAGCAATCCGAAGAAACGGAACGGAAGTGCCTACCCAGTTCGCGGTCCTTGCATTTGGAAATGATAATTCTACAAAGGTAGGCCATAAGCACGCTATCTTGATGGCGAAAGAAGAGACGGAAGTAGGGATTCAACTTGGCATCCTGGTCAGCGGCCACGCAGGCTTTGTAGAGTTCCATAGCATCTGGGCAGAGAAGGAGGAGGAGGAGAAGGAAAGCAAAAAGACAGAATTTAGGCTTTTTTAGAAAACAAAGAGGAACTCCCGTAGGCGCAAACGTGTGCGTGGAGACTGGGTGGGAGAAAGAGGGTTGGCGTAAGGTGTGCAGTTAAACACGGAAGATCTACTATGGCTCAATGCACTACCTCATACCGCCACCCCTCCCCTTATGGAAAATTTAAAAGGCAATATTCAGTAAGTTTGCAAACACGGTAAACACCGGTTTGATAGGCAGGGCCACCGGATATGCTCGCCCTGGGTCATGCAGCTGAAAATATTACGGACCATGACGTCAGAAAGTTGATGTACTGAAGCTAGCATTAAGGAAGCACTCTGAAATCATCTATGGCTCAGGGATGACACAGTAGCGGAGACTATACCCGAGTGAGCGATCATGTGCAAAGAAGACAGGCGCAAACAAAAAGTTGTGTTTTCAGGGGCAGAAATTACGTTAAGCGGCCCACTGGTGCCCTGTTGGTGCTGGATGGTGTATGAAGCTCTATTAGATGTCGGATAACATCCATCACGTCTGCTACGGGGCAAAAAATGTGCAGACAAACTAATCAGCTGGTTTCAGTAGCTGACACCTAACTGTTCAAACTATATTATACAAAGTGTATCTTGCCACGCGCTTTAGATTTAACAGGATTGTTTTCTATGCTGAAAAAGTAATTATTAAGGGTGGACTTGTTCTTTGTTTGTGAATAATAGTACGATTCCTGAAACTTTACTTCACCTGATTTTAAAATTTTTTTGCTTGAAACAAAAAGTTTGGTTCTGTCCTGTTAAATAGTGTAGGAATTTTTTCGATAAATAAACAAAGTCTACAGCTTTCCTAACTTAAGGCTGTCACGAAATCAAATTCCCTCATTCGATCAAAATAACGAGACCCAAATGTACACTAAACTGCCAACTGCAATTTCGAGCAAGGCTTTGCACAAGTAAGGTCACCTACTGTAGGAAGTGTAGAATGCACAAACCTGAGTGTTTATCTTCGACCTCGTAGACACGCTTTTGAAAGGCTTCCAGGACAGGCGCTGCGTAGACTTTGTTGCAGGTTCCGCAGACGAAGACCTCTTCCGGCTCAAGGCAAGCATGTGGCTTCAGGCTGGGCAGAAGACGCAGATGCTTAGGTGGAAAGGCGACCATGCGACCGGGGTTCCCACTGAGGTACTCCGTTGCAGGTCGGGAACCCATCAATCTCTCTTTACCACAACATATGGGGATTCGCAGATCGAGGTCCTAGAAGGCAATGGTGGAAAACCCATTCTGCACCGAGGTCAGGGAATAGTCCGATCCACACACAAAGGTTCATTTTATAAAGCAATTTTTCGAACAGCTGCTGCTGCTCCTTTTTGGTGGGGACTCCTGTGTATTTTAGTCTTAGGTTCATATTTACGGCTAGAGGAGGTTCGTGGGTAGGAGCTCCAGGTGAGTTCGGTAACAATAAAGGTGAAGATGGGTTGGTTTAGAGGACAAGCCGCATCTCTGAACAGGTACGGCGGGTAATCATTGTAAATACGCCCATCTCTCCCACGCATATCAGGCGAGATTGTGCTTAGTCCTGGAGAGGGATTCAGCTAGGACACGAAAATTGATACTATTAGAAGTGAACCTCCTCATGTAGGCATTCGTATTGCCCCCATCTCCCTCCATTTACCAGTACCACAACTATCTGCCTTCTTATAACACTAGACGCATCACGTCGCCGTTTATACTTTCGGCATTATCGTGAACGCCAATTACTTGACATTTTAAATTATTGAACACCATACTGTTTATCCTATAGTTGATTGTCATCTTTTTGGGTAATTACACCTTTTTGACTCTCCTAACTCCCTTTTGACTTGTTCTAAATGTCAGATATTAGTCCCGAGCAAACTGACATCATCTCGCTGTTCTTAAGCTTGGAAACTTTGTGTGTAAGCGTACTATATATGATTTTCCAAATCTCCTTCAATTATTTAACCGTTACCATTGTTTCAGTACAGTTTTTATTCAATTTCAGGGAAAATGAGTCTCAACAAGTACGAAGCAGGCCGGCCTTAAGCATATGGTTAATTATAGAGCACGCAAACTCTACAGAAGGATTGCGCAAGGCCACTTGTAGTACGTTGTGGGCGTACTTATGCTCAAGTCTAACCACAGGTACTTGCGAAACATTTAGGGTTATCTTCTCTCACTCGACTGTTTAGAAGCCTAGAGTCTGGTGACACATGCAGTCAGCCGCGCACGGCTAACCGAGTGGCTCTCCACCACAATGTAACTTCGCGGGCCTTCAACTTGGCTACTCGAACGGAGTTGTCTCCTGAGGCAGCGAGGGACAGACATCATTGTGGAAAAAGTAAGAAAACGCATGAGAGCCGCGCCGCGCTTCAAGTCGAGCGCAGTAGCACTGAGCTCTTGGGGTTGACAACGAAGAACGTGTCCAAACCACCTCAGCCGTCTTTCCTGAATGGCCTGGGATATCCCTGTGATTTTGTCACAGCGAGTGCGGACTGTCCCATTTGAGACGAAGTCAGTATACTTCACTCGAAGGATGTTCCTCAGACAGTTTCTATTCATTCTCCAACATTCGCATCCGTATAGAACGGAACGCACAGATGCACGGTACACGCGGAAAAAGAAATATCGCGTCAGGTCCATAAGCACTTCCGAAGGCTGGAGAACACTCGTCGTGCTGCGTCAATTCAGGAGACAATGTCATCCTTACTTTATCCATTCGGCAGCAACCTCGCTCCTAAGTATTTGAAACTGTCGACTTCTTCAAGTTGACAGCCACTAATCTCGAGAGGTGCCTTCTCTTCGGCAGGGATGCAGCATGAAAACACTTTGGTCTTCCCAGCGTTTATGGACAAACCAACCGCTTTCGCGACCTCGTTCACCCGTGACACCATAGACTGGAGATCGCCAAAGCTTGATGCTAGTAAAGCGATATCATCGGCATAGTCGAGGTCAGTCAACCGGCGTCCAGGTGCAAGTTCAGTACCGTCATTGGGAGGCATTCGAGTTAAAATGGGTCAAGATGATGAGGGCGGCCAGCATTCGAGGGACACGGGCACACGGTTCAGAGAAAGGGAGGAAAGCCTTCGTAAGAGGGAAACAATCATATGTAGGTTGGACAGGATTTTTGCCGAAGAAGAGACGTGGGAATCGTCTAACTTGTTTAGCTGGATGCCGTATAGTTACGCTGCATCTACCGCACTCTCTCCGCCTCCATAAGGTGGGCCCAGTGTCATGATCAAGTCAAAAAGACCAGAAAACAAAAAGGGCCCAGGCGCAGATACTGCCGCCTCTAGGTGTGACGCTACACCTTGATTTGATCTCACCCCACCACTTAGACGCCAGAGGTACACAGCTCAGTCTTATAAACCTGCTGATTGCACGCTCATCTTCTTGGAAACAAGAACAGGCATATTCGCTTCCCATTGCTTCAGGCTTGTTTGCCAAGATACTAATAAAAAAGAAGGTGCGTGCGAGTTGAGGGGAGAAAATAAAAAACAAACCTGCTCAACATCCTGACAGAGTTCACAGTCACAACGGAAAAAGTAGTTTGATTGTAGGATCTGCCGGCGTTCTTCAGTGGGACTCATTGGATCTGTGTAGGAGATTCGAGCCTTAAAGGTGGTAAGAAACCCTGGACGCTGTGTACGCGCTCAAAAAGAATGCATTTACATAAATATCAGAGTTCACTTATCCGTAAAACATTTATAATAAAGTGTAAAATAAAGCCGTAGTAGAAGAACTACGACGATGAGCTGAACGCAGCTGGCCTGCCAGACAGGGTTTACGCTACGGATCAACTTGTGTGTCATTTTCTCGACCCAGATAAATGTGAGATTGCTGATAAGTCTAGGCAGGAAATAGCTCCCAGAAAGGTGCCAGTGGAAACGGTAATGCATTTTGTGGTGTACTGGGCTTCCCAGTGAGAAATAGGGAGTGATAATAAGTGCATCAAAGTACGATCCATATATATTCACACCAAAACATAATAATACCAGCTTCACGAAGGCCTTCAAGGCATTGGAGATTTCGAGTGCAATAACGCCGACCGATCCATGCATGGCGAGAGCCCAAGAAACGGCGACGACCTGGTTCTATGGTCAACCCAAGTTGCAAAAGGAGCATGTTCCTCTCTGATCGATTGTATTCCTCAATTACACTCCAATCTGCGCATTTAAAAAGGGGCTGATTGGTTGCCTACTTTTCTGTTTATTAAAAAAATGTTTGCAGAAACCTAAAGGGGTAGGTCTCCTACTAATGGAGGTCATGGTACGTTCCGATGTCAAGTTTCTCTTCTATCTCCAAAGATCTGGCAGTCAAAACCGTTGAACTACTCATACGGAGCAAATACGATGAATTAAAGAATCACCTTGGACGCGCTTGAGTCCTTCAGCTTCTGTCTCAGGACATACTTTATGTTTGACAGAACAATCTACGAGCAGGTGAAGAGGATACCAGTTGGTTCGCTGGTTTCCGAACCCATACCTGAGGCGGCCCCACAGCGAGTAGTCACTGGTCTTCCAAGACCACAGATCGAAACTCTGCGTTCGGTATTTAGATACCTTTGCAGTCATCAATCAGGCTAAGGTGCTCACATTCAAAGAGCGATTAAACTGCGTCTTACCGAACATACAGTTTACGATGGAGCGGGGTATAAAACAATCAGCTGATCTTCCTTAGTTCCTCATCTGTCGCAAAGATTGCAATGAGCGACAGACCGATTTGTTGAGCTAAGCCACATATACGACACAATTACTAACCCTTAACAACAATCACCTAATCAGGTAAAACACGCAGTTACGCAATGGCGCTATATCGGCCTTCTGAGATGTGCTACAATGTGCCGTAAGAAAATATTGCCCAACAGCAATACATTAGACGATCGCTCAGAGAAAATGGCGTCCCGCACAACTTTCTCAACCAATGCGTGCGCAAAGAAGACGAACGACCAAATCTCACCGAACCCACGCTTTGGCGAGCTACTGCGTATGTTTAAAGGGTCTCGGAAGCCGTTGGCCGCCGTGTCGCACCGTTGGGAATTGGAGTCGCGAACAAACAGATAAGGGTATTGTCCCAAGGATTATTGCTGCCACTTTTCAGTCACATAATCTGCTAGATTGCGTTTGAATTTGTCCCAATTACTTTTATATATATAGCAGTAAGGGGGGTATGACAGCGTCTGGGGGTAAATTGATACAGAACTGTTTCGGGCTTATTAGCCGTCATCAGCCAAGCATAACCCTGAACACCAGCTGGTCGGACAACGCAAACAAACGCACTCACAGACGGTGCAGTTGGTCCACCACTGGTGTCTATCAGATGGGTCATAAGCACTTCATCGAACCGCAGTTCATCAGCGCCTCGCCACCTGCCATTTGCTGTCACTGCTG
>JAYGXS010000004.1:15679956-15698403 GCA_036362985.1 Ligula intestinalis | reverse complement strand
TTTTGAAGCTGTAGTTTACATACGCCGTCAGTGTGTCTGTAGAAAGACCTTTACTGGGAACGTTCTTGTAAGTTAATAGGAAACAACGACCAAGCTTGCTCAGCGAAACAGCACATTGTTGGACTTGGTGGCTGGCAAAAATTTGCTGGCTTGCAGCGGGAGAACTGAAGGGCGAATGCTTTGTCTTCAGAATGCTATTAACTTAGATGATAAGTTTGTCGTGACCTCGTAGTCTAAGCCATGCTCCTCTCGCACGCCTCTAAAGCAGGCCTCGTGTCCACTAAGCACGTGCGCACCAGGGCGTGTAAAAGGCAGGTTAAGGTGACGGACTTGTGTTCACAATCTGTCTGTCCTTACTGGTCATTCACCTTTCACGGCAGTTCACAAAGGACCTTAGTGTGGTGACTGCTTACACTCAGATACTCCCGGACCCGGCGACCTCACTGCCGGATTCCGACTTTATACCCGGCCCGCTCATGAATTGATTGCCCTTGTTCTGGAGTCATTTACCCATTATACTCCACTACTTCAGCAGTTAGTTAAATCATTCGTAACACTCTGGCCTTCCGCACCTTATCTTATTACTAATTTATAACCGTTGGGATATATATATATCCTCTATTACTCGGCCGGACTACTTCGTATCTCACATTTTGACCCCGACGTTCACTCTATCCTACAAGAACTACCACAACTCACGCAACAGAACTTTCAGCGGCGGATTCTGGCAAGAACCGGCTTCAGAAAAGAAGTAACAGAAGAAGGCAGGCCACCAGGAGAAGGCCCTTTGAAAAGGATATTTTGCCTAACGAATTTTTTATGGATAGCAAACAACGCTGTACTACTCGTCCATTTAATGCCTGCTGCGTTTAAGCCATGCGTCTTCGCAGGCAGCTCTTCTCCAACTCACTGACCTGAAAATCCTTGACCGACTTTCACTTGCATACATGCGCGTCCAAATAGTCGTGGGTGTCAAGTGACCGGTTGAACACTCCACCCCTCGGCATGGGCCTCCATACTCGACACCCCTTCGGCAATGCTACAATGACTAGCTCCACACGAAGTGCATTTGTAAACGTTTGTCTTGACTAGCTCAAATCGAAGTGCACTTTAGGAATGATTGCTGCTTCCGGCAGCTTTAACAGCCAATCACAGACCGACACACGCATGATCTCATGTGACGACTGCCGAGCAGACCTCACTTAAGACGCCATCCTCTGGCTTGCGATGGTGTGGTCGTCTGGTAGCTCTATACTACCTATTCTCCTATTAATTCTGTACAAAATATACTCTTCATACCACTATGGCCTTGTGGCAGCCTGAATTCGGTAATGCTGCGCGTATTCACCCCCTTCTCATCTGCCAAACCTTTGTCTAGTCGCGCGTCCAGCACTGAATCATCCTCTTATTTCTGCGCGCTCTTGCACCTTTGCGTACCCACTGTCCACGTGCCCGCGCCCGGAGCTAATCTATTCCTTGCAAGCTCTGGCGCCAATAATTGCACTCTTTCCTGATTGGCTGATGACTGGACAAGATTTCGCTAAGCCTGCTCGCAGAGACATATTTTCACCTGCGTAACTGGACTCGCCGATAATTATTAAGGTTGTGCTCGTTTCTTCAATGTTATCCGTTTTAACACTTTTGCGTGTTACGTCCTTCTTATTTTGGGATAATACTCGCTAAAAGCTTCTTTTGTTTGTCCGGACGTCGAAATTCGACAGCCTTACCAAGACTTCGCCTCTCCTAAGAAACCAGGCCTGGAAGATCGCAGCCATAAGGTTTAACCATCTTAGCCTTAATACCCCTCGATAATGCTACACACTAATCTCACACCACCTAAACTCGCTTCACAATCATGCAAACGCAGCTCTCATCATCTCTCCTCTACACACAGAAGCTCTCTGGCGTCACAGGATGCGGTTATCATAAGCCCTGGCCTTGCCACTGGCCACCGCTGCCTGAGACAGCAATGCCGGGATTCGTTCACGATAAATCCCTCATTCTGGTAACTTCTGTATTTTACCAATAACCTGAGATTCGATCTGATGATTTTAGTGCTTCGAGTACTGCTGTGTATACCCGCCAGTAGTGTCGGGACACCGTGACACAATTAGCGCGTCAAACGCCAGTTAAGGTCACGGATACGGTCAGATGGGACTGGATAAAATGTGTGCCGAGGGTGCTATCTTACGTACATCGAATTGGAGTTAGCCTAGCTCTAGATTCCCAGTTAGTGCAGCATTAAGAACTATTTCGGGACGATTCTACTACGTACCCGGTTCCCCTGTAGGAATTCGTCGTCCAGAATAACTGCGCTGACTCATGCTCCCTTTCGTACGCTGAGCTTCGCTCGCTGACCACTATTGCCCTTTTGCTCGCTTGATGTCAACTCACAGCGTTTACGCTTGTAGCTAATCGATATTCCTGCCTCATTTGATTAGCGCCAGCCGGTTGATTAGTCATTGTACAGCCAAAACTTTTCACATCCCCACTTTTGCACCCGCACGGCTGGCTGTCGTACGCGGCGTCGCTGTACAGCTTTTTGAGCAGTAAAATTGTTCGAATTCAATCAGTCTTTCCAGACTTGTTATTTGGGAATCCTTCTGGTGTTGAGACAGCAACTAGCTCTCAGTGCAATTCTACTCTAAATCAGAGTCTCAGCCCCAATTCTTCAAAGCCCGTTCAGTCCCCTATGCAGTTGCACCGAAGGTCGAAGAGGAGTTAGATCGCCTACACAAAGCGGACATTATTGAGCCAAAAGTCTTCGAAATGGGTAGTCTTAATAGTTTTTGCTCTTCAATCCGATGGTTCTGTGCGTATTTGTAGTGACTACAAGCTGACTATCAACTCAGCAAACAAACTAAACTATCGTCCATTCTCGTACATCGAGGACCTGTCTGCATCCCTTTCAGGCGGTCAGCGACTTACAACTTTAGACTTGTATAATGCGTGCAGTCAAGTCGTCCTCAATACAAAATCCCTAGACGCCACTACCACCGGGAAAGTTGACACAGCTACACAAACCATGCTAACGTCTTCAGGACGGACGGATGCTATATATGCCTGCCCGTAGTGTCGGGACATCATGCACAATGCGCGCGTCAAGCGCCAGTTAATGTCACGGACACGAGTACACCCATTTCCTTGTTTTGACTGGCTAGCCTTACGCCCGGCCAGCGTTTTCATCACTCTCTTTGCCCCGACTGGCTACCGTTCAGTCTCACGTTGAAGCCACATCATAAAGCCCTCGTTGTCAACATGACTCGCCACTTGAACTGTGCCCTCGTCCTCAGTACATGTCCTGCCTACAGATAGCCCTCTGTTTGTCTACATGACATTCTGCCTGCAGGCAGCCGTCCGTTTTACATACATAACATTCGTCCAGCCTAAAAACTGCCTCTTTTTGAATGCATAACAATTACCACCGCTACTGAGAGGGTATAAATTCACTGGACGGTTGGACTACCTTATTCCAGTCATCCATATCCTCCAACGCCACGACTTTCATTTTCCGACCAATGAAGATGCACTCTGCATTCGGTTGACAAGCATGGTCAAATTTAGAAGCCCTAGGGTGGATAAATGGTCAAGTTAACTGTACAAATCCTACCATCTATAGAATGCCGTACCAATGGTCTTCCCGCGTTTGCCCGCCAAGCCGTAAGCATTTGTTTTGACCTAGCAGACATATTTCGACAGGAGGGAAGTGAAACAAACTTTGCAAAAGAGTATTTCAAAGTCATTTCGTGAAATCTGGAGAGTATTCTCGGAGAAAATTAACAGGTCGGTGTAAGCACAGTCTAGCCCCAACTTCGTGCCAGGATCCCTGAGATTCTCCTCGAGATCTAATAGGTTAGGCGGACATGGTTAGTTGATACTTACGCGACATGAAGGAGTCGAAGATGGAGGCATCCTTGTACTTCTACACACATAGAGACGTGGATGATAGGGGGGACTAAGGTGTACCTACCTCCGTAGTGATGAGGGCAAGGAGAAGACGTAATGTAGCAGACGGCAATTTGCCAGCCTTTGCGATCAACTTACATTCACCACGATGACCGAATGCCCAGCCGGCCTTTTGACACTGTCGATTGCAGTAGTAGACGCGATTGCACTGGGAGCAACGCAACAGGTGGTCTGACGCGGTTACACAGTAGGCACAGTAATTGGCAGTTTCGGATTCCGAGACAGCATGTGCCAGGGTGGTGTCCGTGACGATGATATCGCCCCTTTTAAAGCTTACGCCTGACTTCAACATGAGCTGAAAGGTAAATGCGGGAGCAAGGTTACTTAGCATCACGGTATGCAGGCGATCATGAAAAGTGGGGCCATTGCTCGGATCAAAAGGAAACTTATCACTTTCTGGCGGAAGGATATATGGTCCATGGTTCAGAAGAAACTACATCGGGGTACACGGGATCCCGAATTTATATCCCGTACTACTGAATATTTAGCGGCTGTTAGGGACCCCCAAGGGTCTGTGAAAATACGCGTTTAGTGACGAGGAGACTATGCTAACAACCTTCCACTTTGGATACTCATTCAGAGAAAGTTGCGTTCATAAAAATGTCCGCCCAATAATATTTGAGATATAATTACAAGATGCCAAGTCCATCGGAAACATCGTTCGAAAGCAAAATTTTGTCAGTTTGACTGCTATTCCTGAGACCGGGCTACATCATTGAGGCGAGGTAGATCAGGCATTATCACAACCGTAGCACGTACAAGTACACGAGGGGAAACATGTTATTAACTTTTAACACGACGGCCGTCAAAACCCTTGGAGCAAGCTGCTGGGACTGTGCCCATTCCCACGACTACTCTGTTAGCATACGCCTAACAGATTGATAGCCTGCACAAGCGGCGCACCATTCCCAGGCCCGTAAACTCCTCTTACGCAGCTGTCACGAGAGCGCGACGTGACTATCGATTTTCCCCTGATCATGATTGGCCCATGTCGCTCGATGTCTCTCTTGCGTTCTCTTTTAAAGTACATTCACGCTGTGTCTGACTCGAACTTGCGCTTGCTTGCACTGACGCGCTGTACCGTGCTCTTGTCCGAGTACTCTCGCTGTCTGGTAGACTGGTCTTCTCACTTTCTCTCTTACGGGCTCTTTTGGGTACCGGTTCGTGCTGATTAGAAGTACCAAGGCGGGTCATATCACAAGCATTCCCTCTTCCTCCGTTTAATGTGCGTTTTCTTCACGACTCATCAGCTTCTTTTGTCTGAATTCGAAGAAAAGATGCCGTTCCCAACTATTTTTAGCTTACTTCTGCATTTGCTTATGTGGAACAGGTTGGAGCATCGGTTTGATGACTCGACACCTTTGTGGGAAAACGAGAGAAGAATGCATGGAAATTGATTGGCTCCGTCCTTAACCTGTGATCGACATAGGGTATCCCGTCGACACTGATAAGGTCTTTTAAAAATTATCACGTCGGATTGCCAACCGAAGAAGCTACGACAAAGCACGCTTACGACTGCCGAAGCAACGGCAGCTGGACCGTCGAGTTAGACAATGCCTACAGGATACTCCACGCCAGTGTGGTGCAGGGACGGGGACATCCACTGGATTACCTTGAAAGTAGACTTGCGGGCTATCTACCTCATTCTATTCTCACTCCTCCACCTGGGCATGGTGTCAAAACAAATTCAAGAAGGCCGGAAGTGAGCTGGTGGTTGGCGCGGCCGAAGCCGCCCCTATGGTCCATCGCATCTGCCACGCGGCGCGTTTAAGGGGCGAAGCAAAGCAACGAGCAACTGCTCAAAGCATAAAACCTCTTAAGCGCTGAAAATCGTGGTCTTAGTTTATGTATACTAAGGCATGACTGACAACTATGAAGACTTTAACAACAACGTTCATGGGGCTTAAATCTGGGTTCTTGCGCGATGTCTTTTATCCTTTCTGGATGTCCTACTCCTTTAAGCATGAAAGGGTAAGAAAAGTCTTCCAAATACAGCAAAGAATTCTTCCAAATCGCATACTTCCTCTAGTTTTCACTAGAGGAAGTATGCGATTTACATCTGGACGAGAGGTGAGCCAGGATATCTCAGACTGTTCTACCGTTAGGGAGTACTGCCAAAACATCTGTACAACTCTGGGTCGCAGTGCAGAAAGAATTTGTCCAAACTTTGACGCTAAATGTTAAACCAGACCTAGCCTCTAGAACGAAGCCCCGCTAGACCAATCCCTTAAAACCGGGAAAACTGTACTGCGGCGTTCATATGTTGTCAAAGGATACCGATCTTAAGGCGGTATTCGCTCGCGGAAGTAAGTAAAAGACAGAAAATACAACGCCTTCCTTCGTCGCTATTGGGTTTGTCAGATGGGCTCGGAATCCAGACAAACCATCGGGCATTTTAATTAGGTATTTGACCCTCTTTATACAAGTATAAAGAAGACACGAAACACGCATTAGAAGATGTGATGCTCGTACAGTAGTGAAGGATTTCCTAGCAGACGACGTCAAGCCTAGCTTTTAGCCGAAGACCACACAGATGATATCAAAATTAGGTGAAGAAGTTATCATGCCTTACCGTTATAGTTGCAAGTTTAAAAGAGCCTACGTGCAGTGTCGGACAGGTTTATCCGATAGCCTAACTATTAATTACTAAGTGCACCCATGGGTGACGAAGTGCATAACGGTTTTCACTAAAATCATTTTTAAAACGGTAAGAAAGCTGCCGGGTCTGCCGAATAAGCAGTCGAAAAGAACCGGAGCTTGGGACGCCGACTGGGTTATGAAATACTGGAAGGACTGATAATAACATCGTAGTATCCCAAATAGCAACTAGATGTTCAATATACGTGCAAAGCCACTTTTAGAGATAGCCAATGATGTAATGTAATTGGTTGACACAAGGACGCAACCTTACATCTGATTGGTTCGTACAGCTTAAGCGCATTGCAATTCCTGCACGCGCGCGTAATCTCCATTATCTGACGCGCACGGCGGGCGGTGGTATACGTAGGAGCTACCTGACTCACTGCCCGAGGTTGCATTATATGATCGACACAATTGTGAAAAATTCGCGGCCTCGGTGGGAGCCGAACCCACACAGCAGGGAAGGATTCTGCGCAGGGAATCCTGCTTGGGCAGTCAACTTAATGCGTCCGTATTGGTGGATTCCATAGTTTCACAGATTGCGGGCTCGGACTGGTAACAACATTTCCTTTAGATCCTCTACACTTCGTTTACTTAGGGGTAATAAGAAAATTATTGCATTTATGGGTGCGTAGTCATAAGGCTGCTGAAACCGGTGAAATAAAGTCAACAACGCTCAAGTCAGAACAAATCGAAGTAATAAACTATAGAATGCAGGTGATGAACTCCAGCCCGCCTAAGGAATTCTCTCAGGGTTGTCGAAGCCTGAGAGATATGGATATGTGGAAGAGCACGGATTACAGACAATTTTGGTTGAATGTCGGGGTAGTTGTACCTAAGGACATTCTACGAATCATAAAATATAAGCGTTTTCTTATATTATTTACGGCAATCCGCTTAGTGGTATCTCCTGCCCTTCATAAGGAAAATGTACGGTTCTGGGGAAATTTGCTAAAGATAATTACGGACAAAGTAGCTGATATCCGCAGAGAGGAGCATATGGTTTATAATGTTCATGGCATACAGCAACTGGCTGATGATGTGAACTATCACGGAGCCTTAGAGTCGTTCTCTTCATTTCCATTCGAGAGTTATCTTGATCAACTAAAAGGGTATCGGAGATGTCCCCCCAAGCCTTTGCAGCAGAATGCAAGGAGACTACCCGAACTAGACATGGATAGTAACGTAAAAGACAATCGCCGAAAACCGAAGTTTATGCATAGGCGTAATAAAGGTCCCATTCCAGAAGGCATGCATGCACGTGAGCAGTTTACTTGTATTGAAGGTTTGCGATACAGGGTGGACTGTGGTACAGCAAATAGATGCATTAGCCTTGGAGACAAGATAGTGTGAATGAATGTATGTGTTGCACCGATCTAGTCAAGGAACAATTAAGTTCCGCTTTGCCAAGGAGCTCGCAACGCAAACCCGCAAGACCGTCACATAGTGACTAAGTTGATAAGATGACTGGCTGATGACGGCTAATAAGCCAGAAATGGGCATTCCGGTCTCCCTTTGCTTCGTCGGATCCACTTCACCAGATAGTGTATGTTATGAACATTGTAAGCGATATTAATGGAAGCATTCGCTTAGCATACAGCTAATTCACTGGTTTGTGCGCTTACTTTAAGTATTCAATCGAGTCGTCCACTATTAACATGTACAAGGCGCAGCTGTTAAAATGACATTAAGTCAGATAGTTTTCCGTCCAATTTCAGCAATTTTTGTTATCCCTTAGATGGCTCGTATGTATTAGTTCAAGCTATAGGCAAAGATTAAGGAAAACAGGTAAGTTGATGGTACTCGGAAGCAGTGTTAGGGCAGGTAGGCACTAGGTTAGTGTTGGAAGCAAGGAAATACCGTTCATTTTATGCGGACCAAACAATTTGGCATGTGCTAGTCAGCTACTCAGCTAACTGCATAAGTTGCACTGCGCAAGTTATTTGGTTGACATACATTTAGCGGTATTTGCACGTTTCGAACGCTAACTTAGTGCTTACCTGCCCTAACACTGCTTCTATTTTCAGTTAGAGTTACATCCATGACTTTCGAAGAGAACAACAGCGGTCCTCGGCGCTCAGAACGTGAACGGCGGACAGGACCGTCGAGTGGCTGTTAGCACACATGCCACGACCTGAGGTGTGTTTATTTTGGTGCTTAAACAAAACTTTAAATGAGGAAGAGGTACCTGTGGACGATAAAGAGTCCACAGAGGAAGAAAACTCGATCGCTGGGACAATATGTTTATTTGCCTGACGTTTCGAAATGATGTCAATTCTCAAGTTGCGGCTCATTCGACGAGACCCGACCTCACGTTTCAATTTGATGAGGCTGAAATGCTCGCAAGAGGTGACAATCGGGTGAGCCGAAAACTACTTGCGTCATGGTTCATGGGCCCCCAATCCATAAACAAGTGCAACGATTTGCCCAACCCATATTCACTGCTGAGATTCAATTTGGCCAAAGCAAGTCGTCACTTGAGGAACGGGCAGGCCACCGCCTCATCTCTCGACAACACCGGAAAACCAGATGGCCGAACAATCATCACGCCCGAGCCCACCGCCCGTGTCGAAAGTTCAACAGGTCAGAGCCCGCGTGCCGTCCAACAAACTACCCACGCGCAAGAAGGCAATTAACGTTTTCAGTTATGACTGTATCCTATAAATACTGCGAACTTCTGTGCATGCATTACCCGTTTCTGCTACTGTTCATGTCTCTGATGATGAATCCGCGACGGATGTCGAAACGTCAGGCGAATAAAAATATTGTCCCAGCGATCGTGTCTTCTTCTTCTTCTTCTTCTCAATTGCTTCCTGGGACACACATGTTCGCTTTTATCGGATACAGAGTCCGTTGTCACACTGCCTGCCAGACAGGGGATTCCAAACGACAACTGCAGGCAACTGCAAGAACAATTAACGGCAATGAACAGAGAACACAGACAACATTTTAGTTGGTTGATGTGTATACTGAAAGACGGCCAAACCAGGGTCCAAACAATAGAAATGGATTTAGCTAACAGGGCTACTACCTCAGTAGACCCAGGTAAAGAAATCCCGAGAAGTCCCCTTGAAAGGCCACTCGCCTGCAAGGATGACTTTATTAAGTTAAACCGGGACATTCAGGACGAAAAGTATTGACAACAACTGGTATGTTCCAATCACTGTATTAACGCATGCCTTCAGGTTCGCTTTCTCAGTTGTATAGGAGGACGGGATGAGGACGACTTTATCAAACGAATTTTCCACGTGCTCTGTCAGGACGTCATTTCGGACTGCATCAAATTCCGCGGCATGAAGTCCAAGGTGGCCTTGTACGGCATCTCGCTGTATGAGGTTATTAGAGGTAACAGTTTGACATGCTTCAACCTCTTTGTACATAGACGCTTATAAGGTGTGGTCGAATGATCCACGACCTAATTTGCTTGCGCTGGAATATGGCATAACGGCGAGGTTTAGAAAAACACTGGACAACATGCGCAAAAGACGGTGAAAGGAAGAATCCCTCATCACGTCTGATGGCAGACTATACTTCATGTATCACTCTCATACTGCATTTTTTTAGATTAAGAAAATGGTGCAGGGCATTCTCGTCCGTCGAAGCAATCGGGGGGGGTCAAGCCCCTAGACTTATCATTCAACATTTATTTTTTTTAATAAAACAAAAATACGAAAATTACACTATACTGGCCTTCATTTTCCTGCAATTGGATGGGTTTACTACCGCAGGAGGACGATGAGCGACTGCAGCGCACGCAGGCTTCGGACTACGAATGGCATGTAGGGCTCTGAAACCCTTATCGATGTATCGTGCCGTATCACGACTTTTCCACAATGGAATCCATCTTGATCAAATGACCAAAATCCACTATGAAATCCGGCATAGTATCACGACTTTTCCGGTCGGATTCCATGATGGATTACGGCCACATTTGCTACTAGGGCTGGCCCGTAGTCCTGTGGTTACTCTTAGTTTTATTGGTTTACTTTTAGTTTAGTTCAGTTGATTAAGACACCGCCAAAGTTGGATAAATATACTTAAATAAAAACTTTATAGTAAACTAACTGAAATAAGCTTGATGAAACTAAGCTAAACTAAACCAAAATTAACCTAATACACAATAAATTAAGCTAAACGAATACCGCGTGTCCCGTAAGACAGAATTCTGGAGCTAGGTGTATCTTAAGTGGGAGACCAACTTAGCTTTTACCTCTCAAGCCCTTTTTATATTCACAATACATTATAAATAACATGAACAGTCTTGCTAAAGTACCTGCTGTCCGGTTGAAAAATTAAATTCGAATTGTTGAGCATGATTTTTCGAAGTAAAAGGCAGATACTTACTGAATCGAGAATACGGAGGAACTTACAATTTGTGCAGCAGTGTTCAATGCGAGAAGGGCTATTTGCACAGGTCCACCGGTATGAAGCAGGGAAACGCGCAATAAACGCAACCAAAAACACGAAAATGTAAAAGGGAAAAAGAAGATTTAAACAAACAAAAGCGAAAAGCAAGGCAATGCAAAAAATAACCATTGCAGACAGAAATATCAACAAAAAGCAGACTTTAATCCAATTTATGCAAAAAAAGCCAAAAAACAAACCTGTTTACGTTTATCTTTATTCTAGACCTTGTAACTTTTTGCATTTTTGATTCTATTCGCTGTTAGTACTGTTTGCCTACCTAACAATTTGGACTTGACTCGACTTAGAATGGAATACAATGCTTGAAAAAATCGGAGTCGAAACGAGCTCAGTGCTAGCTGTTATAGGGAGGCCAGCGGCCTTGCACTCAGAGTCTACGGCTTGGAGTCATACGCGCTGGCAAACGGCGAATGCTAACGACCGTTCATATAGCGTGAGGAATTATTGATGATGATGAGCGTGCACACTCGATGATTTTTCACAGAGCGTGGAGAAGTATCGATTTGAGGGCATACGTAACGACCACTCACACAAAAATAGGCCAAAATATCGATCAGTGGCAGGCCAGAACAGCGGTCGCATGCTATTGGGCCAGGAACTCATAAATAGGCTGTATTGGAGAAGCAAGGGATCCTGCTGTCTCTGTATTGATCAGAATAAAGGTTTCTTATCAGAACTGCTCTCTTGGCTTCTTCTGCCTATTAGTCGGATCACAACCTACTGGGCTATAACAACTGGCGACGCAGCCGAACACACAGCACGATCAGCAAAGAACAGATGAAAGAAACGCTAAAATAAGTACTGAATGCCCAGCGGGAAAGCATTATAGCACTTATCAAAGAAATGCAAGGAAATTCGGGGCCAGTCTCCACAGACAGCAAACGAAAACAGATTGAGGACCGGAAAACTGAGTTCACATTCGACCCGGGCAGCGGTGTGAAGTTCGAGGCCTGGTTCCGGAAATATGAAGGACTGTTTGCAGTAGGAAAACAACTAGAGGATAAGACGAAGGTGGAGATTCTACTGCTCAAGCTTGGTCAAAGAGAACACGAAAGGTACGTAGAGTTTGTCTCACTTGAGAAGCCGGTTGACACATAATTTTCCGACACAGTTAAGAAATTGAAGTCTTTATTCAGTTTCTCTTAGTCGCTGTTTCACAGGCGTTACAAATGTTTGAAGCTAGAGAGACAGCCAGAGGAAGACTACTTTGACCTAGCCAGACGACTGAATGATGCATACCATCAAGCGGAGTTAGAAACTGCCACTAGCCCGCAGATAAAAGCACTCCTGTTTATTAAAGCTTTGGCGCTGCCTGAGGACGCTGACATCCGTACACGCCTCCTTGCTCAATTAGACCAGAGAACAGAAATGACGGTCCAATAGTTAGCGGAGTGCGTTCGCATTATGAATATCAGAACTGACACTCGGCTGATCGGGGACACAATCAACTTACCAGTGCGTGTGTACGAAGCAAAATCCAGCAAATCTAGGGAGAATTATAGTTCCCCAAAGAAACCAAAAAGAGCCTGTTGGAAATGTGGAGGATGACATTTTGTATCCGATTGCCCTTATTGCAGTAGAAAGTGTTACAAGTGCTCCCAACTCGGTCATAAGGCAACCCATTGTCGCGCCAAATCTCTCAGTCCAAGAAAGAGCTGTAATGCCAAAACCCAAAGTGAATCACAAGTCCTCAGTTGCTAGGACAGAAAATATTTGACGGTCAGTCAAGATGGAGAATCTGTTACGTTGCAGGTTGACACAGCGTCAGACCTTACGATAATTAGTAAAGGCATTTGGGAGGCCTTGGGAGCTCATTTGGTCTGCGTCCATTCACGCCTGGAAGGGAGTGAGACAGCTGCCTATATATGACTGTGAAGTGATTTCAAGCGGTATATGGCTGGTGTGTAGCATTGCCCGAAGGTGCGTCGCTCATAGAGGCACACGTTGTATCGGCCGAGGGCTGGCGTGTTTAAGGGGTCCTTTGGCAGTCGCGACTTTTTCGGAGTATGTCTTATCGTCTAAGTCGGTAGTAGTCTGAAGACCAGGTAGTCGCCCTGCACCTCTCCCTTCACAAGCCAACAAGTTTTCGTAATGTGTAATTTGCTGTTTCCCTGAGCAAGGTTAGTCGTTGTGTCCTATTTGCTAGGATATTACCCGGACCACATGCTAGCAACATTTAGAGGCTTTCCTGAAGCGCTGAGCCTAGCCAAGTGTCGTTTGTTAGCTCTGACCGCATACAGACAATGACATGCCTACGCGAGGTGACCTTAACCTCTGGAGAGGACACAGATGCACCTGTTTGCACGCGCGTCAACTAGTCGCGTGACGTTATCCAAATGGGGTCAATCAGGCCACAAGAGAACGCACAGACAATCTCTTATAAGCCACTGTCCCTAGCAGACGGGGAGAGTTGCATCACACACCAGACAACGAGGACACGCTGGTGCGCCCCTAATGCCGGGGCCTGCTCCCGAGGTGGGACAAAGAGCACACTGGAGATCAACCAGCGGCAACTGCCACCCGAGACAGCAACTCCACGGTTTGTGCACAATAAACCCTCCTCCGGGTGGATTCCAAAATTTATGACTTTATTATTGTGTTATTCCATGGGGATTTCAACAGGACGTAATTCGACAGTAACACAAATCAGATGTTACATTTACAACATTTGTGACGCAGAACTCGTCGTTATAACACTATTAACTTACAGGAGCTTTCCCGGTGAAACCCTTTATATAGACACGATAACGGCAGTTTACTGAGGGCGTATGCCAACTACCGGTTCAAAATTCAATTTTTTCAGGACGTTATGCATAAACAAGGATAAAAGTCATCGGGATAAACCGTCTCGAGCTCAACCGAACAGATTATGTAATTGAGAAGAAATAAACTTATTCGTTGGGTCAAAAAATTTATTCGCTTGTTTCCGATTCCAACTCCCAATGGTGCGAGACGGCGGCCAACGGCCTCCATTTCACTTTTTATTTATGTAATAGCTCGCCAAAATGTGGGTAAGTCGCGAATTCGTCGCTTTTCTTGTTTGCGCATGCACCGATTGACAAATTTGTGCAGGTAGCGATTTCCTTTGAACGATTGTCGAATTTAATGCTGTTTGGCAAAATTTTCCTATGGCTTATTGCGGTGCATCTCATCACGCTGATATAGCGCCGTTGCGCAACTGTTTTTGGTTGTCGAATTTTAGTACTTGCGTCGTATTTGTCGCTTCCCTGAAAAGACGAGGACACTAATGAAGACCATTTGGTTGATTTTTTTCATTCTTTTAACGTGAGCAGCTGATTCCGTTCGATGACTACAAAGGTATCATCTTCACACAGAACCCAGAGTAACGATCTGTGGTGTTTGAAGACCAGCGACTCTATCTGTTATAGGACTGCTTCGGATATGAGTGCGGAAATCAGCTTATCCACTGGTGTTCTCTTCACCTGCTCGAAGATTGTTCCGTCAAGCGTGAAGTATGTCCTGAGACAGAAGCTGAAGGACTTGGTCGCGTCCAAGGTGATTCTTCGTTTCATCGTATTTCCTTCGTGGGAGTCTTTAACGGTCTTGACTGCCAGATCTTGGGGGATAGAAGAGGAATATGACATCGGAAGGTACCATAAGTTCGTTGGGTAGAAGACATATTTTCCTAAATTTCTCAAAGCATTGTTTTGATAAACAGGCCGTGAGGACTGAATTAGCAGCCAGAAATGTGAAACGCCGAATCAGACATTTTTTTCGTCCATACATCAGAGTGTTTTTGAGAAGTACGATAGGTCAGAGAGGAGCACCCTTCTTTTGCACCTCAGGAAGATAAAAGAACCAGGTCATGGCCGTTTCTTGGGTTTTCGCCATGCGTTGGTCGGTCGCTCGGCGTTACTGCACTCGAGTTCACCGGTGCCTTTAAGGCCTACGTGAGACTGGTACAATTATTCCTTGGTGTAAATATATATATATATATATATATATATATATATACCTTAGTAGACCTGTTACCCAATCCTTGTCACTTATTGGATGTGCAGTGTTCCATAAAATGCCTAGCGCTATTCCTGAGGCTGTTTTTCCGGCTTAGACTTATCAGCTACCTCAAATTTATCCGGTTCGAGAAAATGAAACACAAAGTTATGCATAACGTAAACGTTCACTTCATCACCGTTCTCCTACCGTGGCTATAGTACACACTTTATCATCAATCTTCACGGAGAAGACGACTTTGGCCTTCATAACGCCCAGAGTTTGTTTCCTCCTTTTAGGCCCGAGTCTCTTACATTGATCCAATGGTTCCCACTGAGGAGCGCCGGAAGGACTTGCAAGCACGTTACTTTTTCCACTGTGACTGTGAACTCTGTGAGGATGTCGAGCAGGTTTGTTGTTCATTTTCCCCTCAACTCGCACACCTTTTTTTTATTTTGGCAAATCAGCCTCAAGCAGTGAGAGGCGAATATGTGGGTCTCCGATACTTGTCGCATCAAAAATGAACACGAGATCAGTAGGCGTATAAGCCTGAGCTTTCGGATCTTCCCAACATCCCATCATCAGACTTTGATGATGTGCAGTCAAACAGTTTCAATCAAATAACAAATTAGGGAGAGAGAGTGTGTGTGTTGTTACGTTGGCATCTGGCTGTGTCACCGTCTTATTGCGCCCTATTGAATCCCCAATGATTAACACAGTAGAAAGGGCGTAAAACTGGAAGCCACCCGAATGAGAGTTTATATTGTACAAAACCCGGAGTTGTTTTCTCGGGTGGGATTTGCCGCTAGCGTTGTCCAGGGCTACATTTCCCGCCTCGGAGCGAAGCCCGGAAATGAAGCGCGGACTGACGGTGACCTTGCAGTTCGTGTTTTAGCTCTCTGTCTGAGATATGAGAGTAGCTTATTAGTAATTATCGAGCACGTTCGCTAGTGGCATGATTTGGCGGGTCGGAATATGTTCACATACTGTGTGAGGCACCTAAGCGGCCCTTGAGGAACTGCAACCAGTTGGGCACGCATGTGGGCTCCGTTCCGGTCCAGGTTTAAGGTCATCGCATGGACACAGGCACCGTGAAGGCATATGGCATTGGAGGCAGTCCGCATTTCCATATGAATCCTAGTTGCAGCCGGCTTCCAAACCGAGTAGAAGCGATTACAGCCTGATGGATAGAGTTGAGAGAGTGGAAACGAAGGCAAGCTCTGCTGTGCTCAGGGCCCTAAACATGTATTTACTTGGAATTGTTGAAACCAAGATTCACAGCCCTAGCGTGGCCGAATCAGCATCAACTCGGACAGTTGGTAGCACCAGTGCTAGCACCGGTACTACTACAATCCATGTTGAGATTGAGGGGATATGAGCCTAGCGCTGATTTTAATCAGCGTCACTTCCGACTTACAATACAGCCAGTAATACTACCAGCAAATACTATCATTCAGCTACACCCTAGTTAGTAGTATAAGAAATAACAGTAGTGGTAGTAGTAGCAGTACGAGTCCTGGCTTCCTATAGTCTGGCTAAAGACCTACTGTAGGTGAGTGAGGGTAGACAGTGCAATAATACCCACGCAAAGTCTGTTGTCACTAAAGGCTAAGTTTAGGCGGTGTTTCTGGCTACATTTGAGAAAGCGGATTCCGCCCAAAGCCTTCTCGGTCATCTCTACTTTGGTCCTGTCACCAGTTTAATGCGGTGGAGGGTTTGAGTGAAGTAGACAGTTCCGCGTCTTACTAAGAACTAGCTCAAGTATTACGATGTCTTTATGTCGCATGGTGCCATTTACCGTTACTAAGCTAACCTTTTGCAGTATCTAAACTCCATCGTGAGGTTTCAGGAGAGGTCTTCTTTTTGAGGCAGTCCTATGGAGAAATATATGGCCATGCGGAAGCCCAGTTCACGCTCGGCTCCCTTGCTATAAGCATGGTCATGGCTCAGTGGTCAAGCCCTCATAACCATTGTTGCTGATTAGCCTGTTACAGAATTGTCAGTCTTACTCGCACGTTTTGGTCTCCATTGCTGGCTTCAAAGTGTCGTGTAAATAAGGAGGTCCCCCTCGTGTGTACGGTTCGCACTGACTGACCTTGTAGTGGCTCTTTAACGCCACTTCATGTCATGTGGTGCCAGACGCAGTTCAGACGCGGCCCTGTAGCCCGCGGTTGCGCAAACCTCTGATAGTCGAATTCTCCCCACCAATTCTCCACTTTTTCTGTACAGAATACAATATTCCTCCTCCATGGCGTCTCACAGTTCTTCTCTTCCCATGTGGATCCGGGTCTGAAGGTCGCAGCCGCTAGAGTTTCACCTCACTAACTTAACTCCCCGTGATAATCTTATCGCATTTTCAACGAAAGGGGGTAGGATAGGGCCAAGGTTTCAAGTTTCTGCACTATGAGCCAGCCAAGTGCAGATAATTCATATCAAACTTAAGGACTACTAACAACCCCCCCCCCTGCCGTAACTCGTGCCAGTTTGGCAACCGAACTGAAGCTCACCTGCAGTCAATCGGTAACTCGGGACACGGGGAAAGGGAAAGGTTGAAGGCGAGTGTGGGCGAGGCTTTAGCCCAATACGCCTACCGTCTCACGGCTCTCCGAATCGCCGCGACCAAATCCAATCTTGTTATAAAATTTACGAGTTCAACGGAGTTCTGGGCCTTTAAGATTGCCTGTTACTGATCACACACGCATGCAAGCACAGTCAAATCTTTTTGTCCTTTATACTTAGCTCGTCCTTAGAGTTTGTCGAAAAATTAGCGACTGTACTCTGCAACTCCATCGAATGCAGACAGGGGACAGATCAGTGATGCGGCAAGATGTCTGCCGACTAGTTCGCTAGTACATGTTGTTAGACATGGGTATAAGTCAATCCTCCCTTCTCCCACTCCCGCCGTACTACAGATGAACTTTTGCTGCAATCCAGGGCTATCTTTTTTCTCGCCAGGCAGGATTGGCCACAGGCGAAGCCAGAGCTTGTCTTGACTGCGTCCAAATCAAGGCTACGTTTACCAATTCCTCACGACCAATCTACAAATTGGTGGTGAATGTAGCTGCTCGCATCACAACCGGTGAACTTCGATAACCAGTTCGAAACTGCCGTTTTGAGAAAGCTACACGCCCGCCTATTTTAAAATCACTTGAGTCAACTCACTTTTTTCGTTTTGGGGATCAACTATGTGTCAAAGTACAGCCCGAGGTTACACTAACATGTGTCCGCCTACAAGACCATGAAAACGTTTATCCAACCGACCGGGCAGCCCGATTGGTGTTTGCAGGAGCAGGCTGGTTTACAGGGTCAACTTTTCACGTTCTTGTGCTGTGAGTCAACAAGGGGCTGAAAATTCATCTCGAAATGCAGGACTGATCGCAGGACAACTTGCACAAACTATTTTGCAAGTACCTGTGCTTGGACATGGGTATAATTTATTCCTCCCCGCGTACTACAGATGGT
>JAYGXS010000004.1:15637438-15664956 GCA_036362985.1 Ligula intestinalis | reverse complement strand
TTTTTTTAATCACTTATTCAAATTAAGGGAAAAAAGGGCCAGCTAAAGCTGTCTGAAAGGTTGCCTCAGAAAATAAAATGTGTGGGCAGGTCGGACTTTTCGCTGATGAGTTTTCTTTCACTGCCTTGTAGGACCTCGAAGTGCGCATCCCAATGTGTTGTGGCAAAGAGAGGTTAGTGGGTCCTCGACCTGCAACGGAGTACCTCAGTGAGTATCTCAGTCGCCTGGTCGCCTTCCCACCCAAGCATCTGCGCCTTCTGTCCAGCCTGAAGCCACATTCTTGCCTCGAGCCGAAGGAGGTATTTGCCTGCGGAGCCTGCGACAAAGTCTACGCAGCGCCTGTCCTTGAGGCCTTTCAAAAACGTGTCTACGAGGTGGGAGACAAGTACGCAGGTTCGTGCATTCCTATCCTTTCGCTCTTCTGAACTTTTTAAAGCAGGTGCCCCAATTCGTGCAAAGCCTTGAGTTGGATTTGGCAGTTTAGTGTACGTTGAGTTTCGTAATTGTGATGTGATGAGTGGATTTGATTTAGAAAAAGCCTTTTAGAAGGGAAAACTGTATGTTTAGTTCAGTTTATTTAAGCGAAACAGGCAGAATCTTGAAGGAATCCTCCTCCAGAACTGGACAGCCTAGTCTTAACTTGATGAAAATCAGGTGAAGGCAAGTTTAAGGAATTGCACTGTTTTTTTTACCAACAAGGAACAATTTCAGATTTAACAATAATTGTTTGCCCATGGCGGACTCCTTTTGTCACAAAACGCAGAAAAAAGTTTCGAATGTATTTTGATTTACAGCAGCAAAGATTTGATACCGTAAGCATAAATGTATATATATTATCGTGTGCATGGTCATAGAAAACAGTCTTGGTAAGTTTAAAGTGCGTGTCAGGATACTTTTGGTAGAACATAAATTCCGAAAATAAATTGGCGGGTATACGTTTGCTTTCGATCAATTCTCGTCGCTCTTGTACATTCACATCGTAATAAACTAAATAAACTCTGCATGTTGGAAGAAAATAGTGCGTACTTCAGGGGAGGTGTGAGGGTATCGCACGGGTTAGTTAAGTAGTTAGAGGAGAAGTCAGTGGAGGCCAGAATAGAATGAAGAATAGAAGAATAGACGGAAAGAGTTTTGATTTCGAAGCATTTTTCAATCCGCTGGAGCGCCGTGGTCCTAAGTAGTGTCTAGCAGCCGAGGGTGGGGAAAAAGGGACATGTTCGAGTGGTGCTTGGGCAGCCGTATTTTGCGCCAAACTTCCCACTAAACTGCGTTTGAAGTTTAAGGGTAAGAAACTAGCAAAATGGATGAATTTCTCGGAGCCCGTCTCCTTACGATAGAAACTACGTTGAATATTCCTGTCAGCCCTTTTACTTAAAGCACATCAAGGATTGGAAGTGATCCGAACTGTTCTTATTCTAGTGTATACTTGATTGACGGGTGTACCTGATTTATGGCATGCATTAGAATTGAAGTGTTGGTTTGGTCCAATGCAACCGCGAATATATCATCCACGTAGCGCCTGTAGAATGTCAGACTATTTATCTGGTGAAGAAGTTGCGAGGCTTCCAGCTTGCACTAGTTCGATATAAATGGGCCAAGGGGCGAGCCCATAGGTTCTTCGTCCAACTGCCTGTAGAGTTCGTTGTCAAATAGGAAGTGCACATTCAAGTTGCACCTGAATAGTAATTCCTTCAGTGCACTTAGTGTCATCCTTATATCCTGCTGATTTGAGGTAATGAATTGACAGATTTATTTGACTCATTTGGGCGGGTAATATCGATCCAAATGTGATTAAACTGATGGTGTGAAGCATGGCATTCGTAGCTCAAGTGGGTAGAGCGTTGGCTTCGCTAAAAGGCCACTCTCCTATGCGGATTCGAATCCCACCGACTGCCGCGAGTTTTTTCACAATTGGGTCAACTAAATTAACTAAATCTGCCAAACCAACTTATGAATTGACAAATGTAAATGCCTGATTCTGTGACTGGCATGTTTGCGTCTACAGTGGCCCAGGTAGCGCCTTCAGTCTTAGCAGACCTTATGTTGCGACCGTTTCTGACTGCACGCATTTACCCAACCCCTTTCCACGCACATAGTTGCGTCTGCAGTGGTTACCCACTTTTTTCTCTAAAAGCCTAAATTCTGTCTTTTTGCTTTCCTCCTTCTTCTCCTCTTCCCAGATGCTCTGGAACTCTACAAAGCCTGTGTGGCCGCTGACGAGGATGCAGAGTTGAATCCCTACTTCCGTCTCTTCTTTCGCCATCAGGACAGCGTGCTCATGGCGCGCCTGTGTAGAACGGTCATTGAAGACTTGCGTCGGGCCGGACCGCCAATCGGGTACGCACTGCCGCTGCGTTGCTTTCTTTTCCTTTACCAACAGGTGCTGTAGGGACAAGAACCTTTGGTCGATGGATGTCCATCGATAGGATACGGGACTAATTCGTTGAGTTTTGCCTTTACGGCTCATTCGTTTTCTCCACCAGCAGCCACGCAGAGGCTGGCATTATAGACAGACATTATAGCTAGAGCGTTGGACTTCTAATCAACAGGTCTTGGGTGGAGTATGTCTAGCTGGTGACGGCTAGCAACCTAGAAATGGTCAGTCCAGACTTCCTTGTCCATTTTGGTAATGTTCAGCTGCATAAAAAGCTATTAAGAGTGCCTTTTTGACTAGCTATTCCAGTCTCATCGTTGAGAGTGAGCCTGTCGGCAGTCATCTCAGCAGCCACAGGGAGTGGTCCTTCTGTGAGTACGCATTGAAAGGTGACTGGCCAGACGGCCAGTGCGTAGGCGTAGGCGGCCACTGCATGTGCACTCGTTGGCAGCGGTGAGCCTTCGCGCGTGGTCGTCTGCGTGGAATGAGTTACTACAGGTCGCACGGTCTTGTGGGATAGGAAGTAGTCCGGCCGGATAATAGACAATGACCGTATCCCAACGGTTATAAACCAGTAGATAAGCCGTGGAAGGTTAGAGTGTTATGACTAATTTAGTTAAGTGCAGAAATGTTAAAGCATGAGTAATGGGTATCTAACTCCCGAACAAGTGCAGTCCAGCAATGAGCGTGCCGGGTTCAGAGTTGCAGTCTGGCAATGAGGTCGCCGGCTTCGAAAGTGTCTGAGCGTAGGCAGACACCGCAATAAGGTCCTTGGTGGACTGGACTTTGAAAGTGATTGGTTAGTTAGGAAATACAGATGGTGAACACACGTCCGTCACCTTAATCTGCCTTTGACACGCTCTGGTGCGTACGTGCTTAGTGGACACGAGGGACATGCGAGAGGCATGCGAGGAGAGATTGGCTTAGAAAACGAGGTCTCTACAGTCTCATGACGCGGCGCCTGATGGTTGCTTCCAGCCTATGTGCAACTCTTACTCCAAGAGAAATGAGAAGGCGACTGACTATTTCCGATAGACTTTTCGCGCACAGAAGAGCTCGCCTAACTTCTGGGCTGGTTGGATTTAATTTCTTATCTCGTTTACGTATGCAGACGAACTTTAAATACTGCGTAATCTGTGAATGTATCCCCTAGTCTGCAACAATCTCTGATGAAGAGTTTAAGACAGAATCCAAAACGGCAAGCCAATAAACTTCCTCACTACAGCGATTGCATCTTCAAATGCTGAGCTGCCTCCTGAAACTTGCCTGTCCACTTCTATTGACAATGCATTGCTGTGTGACGTTCTTCATTTCGGTCTAGCTGTCCAGGGCTTACGTTTTTGGTGCCAATTTATTCCTTAGTATGCAGTTAAGGGGATTATCGACAGGAGGAGGGGGGAAGCCGGAATGGTTATCACGTGACCCGTTCTGTGGATTTCTTTCAGAAGTGGAGCGTGTGACACACCCATGAACTGCTCCCGAACGCACTCAAGATGGATGAGCACAATCGATATGCATTGCTCCTATATATGAATCATGTAAAGAGCGCTGGATAGGGCAGCCTGAAATTGTGTTTGAACAGGGGCCTTTGTGAGCTCCGGTCTACAGTTCTGCGAGTGCTGCAAGCAAATTTCCTAAATTTGTAAATGTTTGATTATTTCTCCCATACCAGCGGGAACGCATTTACGAAAACTTATAAACAATAATGAGCAACATTAGAAATAGAAGGTACTCAAAAGAACTGTATGAATTACTATTTGTTTGTTAAGAAAAATAAAATTTTCTCGATAATTCCCAGCTTGTGAAGACGTCAAAAATGGCTATAAATTAGAACAATAAATTTAAATATTTTGTTAAGTATAAAACTTAAAGCAACTAATTTCTTTATACAAAGAGAACTTGCCTTTTGTCAAAATATTCTCTATCGTTGAGAAAGATTACATTCGTAGTTATTGAATATCGTTGAATAAATTCTCTCTTCATTTCGGTATTTTTTGGTGTATTTATGCATACGTTTACTAATTGTCCGTTTGTTCGACGTTTGCATCAAGCTCTTTAAAATAAGATATAAAAAACATTATTTACCGAAAAACGAGTTTTTTAATATAACCTCCTATGCAGATGGCCATGTTACTCAAATTTGGAAATGCTTCAAAACAGCAAACCACATTTTCGAGCATACAACATGTCTGCTAGATACCACGCATATTGTTTTTCCTAAGATTAAGAAAGAAGTTTCCATAATGGGCTATCTCTTTAAAAAGTGCCTTTATTGGATATCTAGCTGACGAACTTCTGCGTATATTAACTTTTTCCAAGATAATCTCTCAGGGAAATTGCAGACTTTCGACAATTTCTTTAATTTATCTGAAGAAAAACGATCAAATTTGACTGGAGATGAAAGAACATACCTTTTTATAACGGATAATTTTTCGCTTAAGTAGATTAATTCTACGATTCGTATAAAACGTGCGAATGCAAAAAACAGGCCACGTATATGACCATTTTTTGAAATAATAATTATTCTTCTGTCTGTTTCGTTTCTAAATAACGCTTAAGCGGAACCTCTTGTTTACAAAAAGCTATATTTCTGCATGACTTACATTAAATAAGGCTTTCTCTTGGCTGTCTGTGCGGTTACATGTAGAAACTTTGTTTACGCGCACGACCAGCTGTGCGTTAAAAACAATTTTCTAACAAGAACTTTTTTATCTGCATTTTTTGCAAAAAAAAATTCACAGAATAGCTAAATATAATTTTTTAAACTTCTATTGCTTCTTGTTTCTGAAAATAAATGCGATTCCTTAAAATTCGCTTTAGTTCCATTTGATCAACTTCGCACACAATTTTCCAGTACTGGAAGGGATTATTATTCCACCTTTTTTACTAATTATGGAATCCTTCCACAGCACAATGTATATTAGAAGAAAGTTTCGTCCTGTCTTTCCTTATAGCATACGGAATTCCTTTTATGTAAACATACTCATGCTTTCGGCAAAATGAGAACCTATTTCCCCAATATCTTTAAGTAAGAGGGCAGTTTTCCAAACCAAAGCCCTTATTATTATTATTATTATTATTATTATTATTATTATTATTATTAAATCCACTCAGTTGATCAAAATAACCTGTCCAGATATACGCTAAACTACCAAGTTTAATTTCTTCCTGAAATTTGTTTGCAGGATTCGCAGAACTGTATCTTGTTTTGAGCGCATTCCATTAGCCCTCCCATTCTCTTCTCCTGCTTTAATGGATAATCCCGCTGGCTTAGCTGCCACTGTCACTCACAGGGAGGAGAGTGTACAGTAGATAAGAGCGTCGTGCTGATGATAATGTGTAAGGCAGGAGTGGGGGGGAGCTTGACACGCATATAGTCAATATACATGCGGTAACATCGTGTAGGCGGTCGTAGAAGCCTCCAGATCCCTGAGGTGCCGCAGATAGCGGAAATGAAACCATGATACGCACTGGCTGATTGTTGAATCTGCGGAAAAGGTGACGAAAACAAGTGAACCCGCCAAGATCGTAAATTACCCACTGGTGGTCGACATAACTGAGATGCACGCATAGGGATGGATATGACAGAAAATAATTTCATAAATAAATGTTACTCAAACGCAGAAAAGTAAAACTATAATAAGAATATATTTTTCGTCCGCGGTAAGACTACAGAGGTCGGCTGGTGTTAGAGTGGACAATGCTATAGGAATCTAGCTTCCTCTTAAAGACGTCAACGGAAGCGGTCATAACAACATCCAGAAGCAGGGCATTTCAAGCTCCGATCGTGAAATGAGTATGCACTTCCGTTGTGTTTCTCGTTATTCTCCTATGCCAGCAGGCGCTGTAAGGTACAAGAACCTTTGTTGGATGGACGCCCACCGATCGGTTACTTGTCCTGTTCGGCCTTTACGGCCAATTCTCGAGCCCCGTCAGCAGGCTCACAGCGGCTAGCAATATAGACGGACATTATGGTGAGAGTGTCGGACTTCTAATTAACAATTTTCGCGTGGTGCATCACTTGGAGTTGGGCATGGCTGGCTGGTGAGGTCTTATAAGCCAGAAATTGTTATTCCAATCACCCTTGTCTTTGTGGGGAATGATAAGCTGTTTCAGAAGTATCCCTTGGCCGCCGCACCTTGTCAGGGTCTCTTTTACTAGTTACTTTAGTCCCCTCACCGTAGGTGCATATTCAACCACAAATTTAACCAAGCATTGTTGTGTAACTTTCTCCTTTTGGGTTTAGCGGCAACAGTAATGTTGGCCGACAACCTTAGATACCCCTTAATCGCGAATATGCGTGCTGAAACCCGAAAAGGTTAGTGTGGTGTGAATCCGATGAGTCATGTAAAGAGCGCTCGGCGGGAATGTCACGAAAGTGAGTTTGAACATTGTCTCCTCTGCGAGCTCCCCGTACTTCCCATCTGCCTTTTGTTGAGTGCCTTCTGCCGAATACTGTTCCTCAGCCTTAATGGATAACTCCGCTGCACTTTGACGCTTCCTTTTCTTCCTTGCGCAGACGAGGACGTGGACCTGGTGGTGGACTGCGGCAAACGCACGATACGCTGGCTGCAAGCACACACCAACATGCGGTATCGGTTTATCTACCTCGTTTCCCTGACCTAACTCTATTACCTCATCAACAGCATCCTCCTTCTTACGACGAGACTGAGTGGCCCTCCTTGCCACTCAAACAACCGGCTACGTCTTAACCGTTTTATCAAGGACTTCCGCTCCACTGCGCCGGCTCTGATGCCCTGCATTCGCTCTTACGCTCGGCACATACCAGACACTGCTGTTGCCCTCTCGAATTTGCAGGATGCTGCTCGGAAACTGAACTTACGTCTCTAGAGGATATTCCCTCGATTCAGCTCCCCCATTCTTTCCTCCCGCCTCCGGCCTCTCTTTTCGTGGCCGGTCTCGTACAATTATGTAGACGCATATGTATCTTTGGCTTATGTCTGCAATGCACATCCTATATTACGAGGTAGTTTTGTTGACACAGTGGATCACATGACTTTACCTTCCTACAATCAGCATCACTCTCAGTATAATTGAGGTTGCAAAAACAGAAATATTCGCCAAGATGGTCGACAGTCTGCTGCGGGTCGAACCAAAGGAGAAAGTCTAGGGGCCGCGTGGACTATGGCCGCAAGGTTCGGTCAATGCAATCGCTGACGGGTTCATCACGCTTCGCAGATAGTCAAGTAGGAAGACCGCGGAGACCTTCTCATGGGAATCATGGTGAGAGGGAGAGAGAGCACTAGGTTGCGCACAAAAAATATTACATAAACAAATTTTGCTAGAATGTAGCAAATAATATAGCCTTTTCGCCGTCATGTCCATCAAGTCTAAGGATTTCAGGTCGTTTCTCTGTAAAACGTTCTGATATAAAACAAATGCTACTATAATATAACAAGTAGTATACTACTGTAAATTTCTAATTTCCGCTTGCAGTGGTAAATTCGAATTGTAGCGCGCACAGCTATGCCGATCCAGCTTACAGACCTCTAGAGATTTCGACAAAACGACATCCAGAAGAAGAGTATTCCAAACTTCGACCACTCTTATGGAGAAAATGTACGTCCGAGTGTCCAGCCTGGCCCCCGTCAGGCGAAAGTTGACTGGATGACTGCTTTCTTTCATCAGACGGAATATTCTTAGTATAGTGGTTATAGTAGATCGCATATTCTTGGCCGCTGCACACTCTCTCTCCCTCATTTGCCCAAAGTTAACCCCTGTAAAAAAAGATGTTGAAAAGGAAAACAGAGATGAGGAGTATCGTACATTTCAGGAGGAATGGGCCGAATAATTCGGCTTTGTGGAGAGAGCAAGTTATGCGGTGTGTCTCGTTTGCAATGACAAGATTGCATCGATGAAACGGTCGAATGTAAAGCGCCACTTCGACACACGCCATTATACTTTTGCATGAAAATACTCTGCGGGATATATCAGAAAGAAATCATGTCAAATGCTAATGAGCAGGGTGCAAGCCAGCAAGTTGCAACTCCGCGTATGGACCCAGGAAAGTGACTATAATTCCGCTAGCTTTGCTCGATCTTTAGCAATAGTGAAGAACGGAAAGCCATTCATATATCGCGAGTATGCTAAAACGTTCATGCTGGATGTAGCCAATAAACGTTTTGATGATCCTCCGAACGAAGACAAAATAATCAAACGGATATAAGACATGCCTCTGTCGGCAAAAACTGTTCATGAGTGTACCATCTTGATGGCAACTCACGTGGAGGAAGCGCATGTGAAAGCCATAAATACAGCGCCGTTCTTTTCCCTGGCTTTGGATGAGCCAAAGACGTAAGCCATTTGGCCCAGTTCAGTGTGATTGCAAGATGTACTGCTGGTGATACACTACGCGAAGAAAGTGTTACTGTTCTGCCAATAAAAGCTTACAAATGGTGAGGATTTATTCAAGTCTTTCATGGAGTTCGCTCAAGAAACCAAAACTACCTATGCATAAACTTATCTCAGTGTGTACTGATGGTGCTCCGTGTATGGTGGGAAACAACGAAGGATTTGTGGCGCTTCACTGTGAATATGGGATTGTATGCTCCATATAGTGGTCACATAAAATAACACAGAAAGCTGCAGCTGAAGTCGAAGGAGGGCTGAGGATAATTGATTGAAGGCAGCCACGTCAGACGATGAAAATTGGTCCCTTGTCGCTGATCATCAGTGTAAGAGATAGACTGCGGCAATTATTAGTAGGTAAATGGAATTGAAGGCGCGATTAATAAAGTCGGGTCACCAATAGGAGATAGACAAGCGTTGGAGTCTACAAGGTAGGATATATAGAACGTCAGAGTGGATAGTGTAGGATATTGAGAACGTCGGAGTCGAGTGTAGAATATATAAGCGTCAGGGTCAACAATGTGGAATACGAAGTAGTCCGGCCGGATAATAGAAGATAGAACGTATCCCAACGGCTATGAACTAGTTTATAGTATAAGGCGTGGAAGGCCAGATTGTTAGAAATAATATAATTAAGTTTTGAAGGAGAGGAACATGAGAAATAAGTAAATGACTCCTGGACAAGTGCAGCCTAGCCGTGAAAGTTGGCCAAACAGCGGGTGACCTTGAACGGGGGTTCTGACATCGTCTCGTGCGCACGCGTGGTGGACATGCCAGACCCGACCCGTCTAGGAAACGGATGCACTAGTCTGCGAGTCAAAATTCTTTCTATCTATTCTCCTATCCTTCTGCAGAATGCACTATTCCTAACAATCTGGCTTTCTCGCCATCTTCTCTCTGCTCACCTTAAAGAACCATAGGCCTGGAAGATCGTAGCCGTTAGGATCAACCTTCGTAGCCTTTACCCCTGTCGATAGCAGCATGCTCAATACACCGAGGGAGGAGGGGACGGGGCAGCAGGACCGAGATTTCCCCACTATTGCGTCATTGCAAGTTTCCATCTCAAATCGGCCAGAGCCCCATCAATAAGCTAAAGTGGATGAGCTAAGAACCCACTGTTTCTGTCGGCCATGAATAAAGTGGTTGTTCTCAGAACCCGGTTCTCCTGTCTTTTGCCTCTACATGTCGGGGTATTGTTCGGCGCCCCTGTCCGACTTCCCGGTGAGCTGATCTCGCCATCTACTCCAGGTGTGGTCGAGGATCCTGCCAACTTCCTGCATTGCCTCCGGCAGTTTCTGCAGACGTTATCCCCGGTTCCTCCCCGGCCCTCTGTCTCCGAGTCTTATCTCGAGAAAGACTTGGCGACCTGTACTCACGTCTTTCTACGATGTGATCGCGTCCGGCGGCCCCTGGAATCACCCTACGAGGGACTCTTCCGTGTCATCTCGCGTGGGACGAACACATACCGCATCCAATGTGGTACTCGCGAGGAGGTCGTGACCGTCTCAAGGCTGCCGTCCCGGACACTTCGTCGGACGAGCCCTCTGTTTCCCCTCTTCCTCAACCCTCTATTCCACCGTCCCGCATTTTACCTCTTCCCTCCTGTCCGCAACCCCAACCTGCTCCTGCCTCCAACTCTAACACTTCTGCTACTGCCTCCCTCCGGCCAATCGTATCTCTCAAAGGAACTCCAACCTACGGACTGGCGAAGTGGCTGTTCCGACGGCTCAAATACTTGACCGCTGATTCAGACACAACAGTCAGGTCGTCAGCACAATTCTTGGAGGGGTAAGCCTCCAGCCAAATGATATCATGGTTTCCTTTGATGTCACGTCCCTTTTTACTTCTATTCCACAGGACCTGGCCGTCGAGACTATCCAACTACTCCTACGAGAGAAATACGACGAAACGGAGAATCGCCTCGGGCACGCTCAAATCCTCCAGCTCCTAAAGTTCTGCCTGAAGACGTACTTTACCTTCAACGGAACTATCTACGAGCAGGTGAAGGGCACGCCTATGGGTTCGCCCATTTCCGGACTCATAGCAGAGGCGGTCCTGCAACGGCTGGAGTCGCTGGTTTTCCGACACCACAGGCCGAAACTCTGGGCTCGGTATGTGGACGACATCTTCGTCGTAATTGAGCGGGATCAGGTGCTGACATTCAAGGAACGTCTAAACGCCGTCTTCCCGGACATTCAATTTACGATGGAGGAAGAAGAAAACAACCAACTGGCCTTTCTGGATGTCCTCGTTTGCCACAAAGACGATGGTGACCTGAAGACTAAAGTGTTCAGGAAAGCAACCAACACTATGCAAGTCCTGAACTACAACAGCAACCACCCAATCGGTCACAAACGCAGCTGCGTAAGAGCGCTATTCCGGCGCGTCAAGACGCATTGCAGCGAAGCGGAAGACAAAATTGCTGAATTGCAATATGTTCGACGGGCACTAAGAGCGAATGGTTACCCGCACAATTTTGTCAACCAGTGCATACGCAACCGAGAGAAGAAGCAAAGTCCAGCTGGCCCAAACGTTTGGCGAGCTCTTCCGTACGTGAAGGATGTATCGGAAGCAGTCAACCGTCTACTCACCCCACTTTGAGTTGGAGTTGCACACAAGCCGGAAGCAACCATCAGGCGCCGGGTCATGAGACCGAAAGACCCACTGCCACGGCAGGAAACGGCTGGAGTGGTTTACCGAATCTGGTGTAATTGTGGACAAAGCAACTACGTCGGAGAAACTGGGAGATTACTCCGGACGCGAATGGCCGAGCATGCAGCGGCGGTGAGGAAGAAAGACGCCAACTCCCAAGTTGCAGCGCACTCAACGGGACCCGACCATATTTTCAAGTTTGCCGAGGCCGAAATCCTCGCAAGAGGGGACAACCGCGTGAGCCGCGAGCTGCTCGAGTCATGGTTTTCAGGCCCCCAGTCCATCAACAAGCGCAACGATTTGGCGTTCCCCTACGGTGTACTGAGACATTTCCTGAGCAAGAGAATCAGTCACGTGGGAAGGACTGGGTGCAACAACAACTCCGACGACAGCGGGCATAATTGTCGCGCAATTACCAAACCCGCATCCGACGCGGACAAGAACGCTGTGGCAATTAATGAGCAATCACCGCACCAATTAAGACCTCAAGCGGGGACTACAAGAACTGACAATTATAGTACGCATGCGGGTGACCGCTGTGAACTATAAAGACCGTGCAATCTGTGCATTTATCACACCTTATCTGCGCATTTCTCAGACCTGTTTACGATTACCTATGACTAAGGATTCCCGACGGAATCCGAAACGTCAGGCAAATAAAACTCTTGTTCCAGTGATCGCATCTTCGTCTACTGAACTCTGACACTTCTGCCACTGCTCTCATCAACTCCTCTTCCACATCCCCTGTATATATCACCCGGAGTGGACGACATGTTCATTTCCCTGACCATTTTGTCACCCGAGATGGTTGCCGAGTGCGCGGCAAACAAAGGCGGACACATTGCGTAGGCGTTGAGCCGACGCGCGTAGAGACTGTACTTGCGCGGCTTTTGGCAACGAAGCCAGCGTGAGTCAGCGAGGTAAGCTCCCACAGTATAACCGGGAGACAGACAACAGCATATATCTTCAGCTCGTTGTGTTTGCTGGTGGCGGTTGTTACATGGGGGCTGTTAGGCAGCACCCAGCTTTGAGGAGCAACATATGGAAGTTGGGGGCAAGTTAGGGGCTGACAGAGAAGCCTTCACCTTCACAAAGTAAATTGAGTCCTCTATCGTAGGATTTAATGATGACATATAATTTTGTGACCTCCCATTCATCTGCACACGGTCATTACCTATTAACAAGATAACAGTGTTTCTTGGAAACAGCTATCCAAAGAAGTTCATCGATAAGTATCACCACTACAGACAAGAAAGTCCTCCAGAAATATCAGTACCATAAAGGTTGGTTGACATCTTCCCCCTTTCAAGGGTGATAATGTTTCCACCGTGATCAAGCGGATTCTTCGATGTACATTTGAATTAAATTGCACCCCCACCTATTCCAGTTAGAGCAACTAAAGATATTTTGCATATGCACGCTACATCAAACTGCGCCTACGAGTTTACATGTAATTGTGGGCGCAAATACATCTGGCGCAGGCAGAGGCAGTTTGCCATTCGGCCAGATGTCGAAGTGAGTGCTGCGAGCAGAAAATTAGATTTAAGTGGCCTTTTGCAGCCACGTGGAACCCAAGATCATCCGCTGACGCATGGCGCCTTTAGCCTGCCTGCGTGCCCACTGCCGCCTGGGGCTAGGCGCTAACTGTCATTGACCGACGCTCACATACGCTTCAGCGTGGCCACGCGCTCACGCTAGCCAGCCTTCGCCTGTCCATCTCAAGGTCGCTCCACGCCGCCAGTCTAGACATCAGCAACCTGATTGGCCGTCATAACAAAGCATGCGCCGGCGATTCCTGATGCTCTATTCACTCCGTATTTGATGCCCTAGCAGCCGGACTGCGGTCATCCAAGAGTCAACTCTCCTTCCATATATTCTTCTTTCCTTCTGCAGAATACACTATTCCTAACAATCCGGCTTCCCACTGTCTTCTCTGTCCTCGCTTAAAGGAACCACGGGCCCGGAAGATCGTAGCTGTTAGGGTTAAACCTTCTTAGCTTTAACTCGTGTCGATACGATACCCAAAGGTTCAAGCACAAAGCACCTGGTGGACACTGGCCATACGGTGGAACACAGGAGTGCATTTCACCAGTGCACGAAAAACTGCCACTTCCTGGATGCACTTGGGACAGTGGTTCATATCTTCACGCGAGAATTTGCAGGCTCCTTGCGCTTTTGATTTTATTTAGAATGCACTATACAAATAGCAGCAAAAGATAGAGGTGACTGATGCGCAGGAGAAATAATATTTCGGCTGCTCTCTTGACTGAACTCGGCCACACCGTGAAGTTGAACGGAGAGGAAGTCCTCACAAGGGGGACAAAGACAAGAGTCACAAGCCGCCTTGGTCATGATTCCTCAACTCGTAGTTAAAAAAAAACAAATAGAGTGATCACCTTTCCCCTTCTCAGTGGTCACACCTTAACTGAAAGGAGTAATTGGTCGCTAAGCGATGCATGGATGCATACATCGACAGGAGTTAAGGCTAAGGTTAACCCTAACAGCTGTGATCTTCCGAGCCCATGGTTCCCTTAGGTAAGGGCGGAGATAAGTATTTGTAAGGCCAGAATGTTAGAAATAGTGTATTCTGCAGAAGGATAGGAGAACAGGTGGAGAGTTTTGACTCTCGAATGACTGCAGTCCGGCTGCCAGGGCGTCAATTCCGGATTGACGACAGCGTCGGGAATAGCCGGATGGCCAGCGTATGCTTTGTTACAGTAGCCCACCACGCGGCTACTGTCTAGACTAGAGGTCGTGGCGTGACCTTGAGAGGGGCGAAGGCTGGCTAGGCTGGGTGCACTTCCGTTTGCGCAAAGGCCCAAGGGACGCGTGCAAACTGCTTTCGCGCGAGGTCCTATACTCTGAGTGACCTCTTCTTTCGCGTCAAGAGTTAGGAGGGCATCGGACAGACACGATCACTACACATACTACTTCCAGTTGCGGTACCGATAAGCGTAATCGCTTGGTGGTTGTCAAGCCAAGCAGTCCCTCACTGTGGGCTCAAGGGCGAATCCGGGCATCCCCTTTCTCGACTTACCGTGTCCACTAAAACTAACATTCGACACTGAACTTATCACGATTATAATAGTAAATAAATAGAAAGGTTGACAATTGATATGGTTGTTGAGTCGTACCCCAAATTTAAGGTTAGATGACAGTGGCTCCTTCTTCGTGTGGTCATTACAGTTTCGTTGTGAGATCGGATCTTGCGTACTGAGGCTTTGCGCTCGTGTCCACCCGCAGTCAGCAGAGTTTGAACTCGTAATTGTAGACGAGAGGTTAGTTAGATACTACGCCAACCATCATGACTATAATTAGGTTATCAGCACACCCTCGGAATCGTGGATCCAAAAAATGTGTTTGTCGGTCTCCCTCGTTTATTTCTGCAACTGCTCAACTTGATATGTGACTGTCCATGAACCAACCTCGATTTAAAATTGACCTCGTCTATTTAGACGACGCCTAATAACGGCGATCATCACACAGATAAAAAGCCCCTTATTGCCGTCTAGACAAAAGATACGCTTTGAAAGTGTAGCTAGCTTTTGCAGTCAGGTGTGTGGCGTCAGTTGTTGAAATTATCACGTCATCCGAACTCGCTACAGAGGGGCACCAGACAGATTTGCCCATGTCCTCACAATGCGATTTCTGGCGCAGGACCTTCGGCATCACTGTCCCTCTCAACGGGTGCGTTGGCACAATTTCAAAATGTAGAGAAGTACCTATATAAAGGACGGACAGCAGGAATACGACCAGTTGTGAGCCTGTTCTGAGGCCCCTGGTCAGGGAGTGCCAACCAGAGTCTGGCAGTACATGTCCTTTCTTTTAATTGGTCTGGAGCTCAACCTTCCTTTCGTTAATGCCTGCCTTAGATTCCAACCAATTACAGCCGGTGTAGACGAACTGAATCGAGCCAATAGGGAGAGAGGATGGTGGTTGAGGCCGGATAGATGCGCGTGCGTGATCCCAGTAGGCGCGTGTGAGGTGCGTGATTCCCTTTTTGTGATGCTTTTTGAAAATTGCTGTTCTCGACTTAGTAACCAAACCTTTTTACTTCTATCCGCGGTTGGTACTCTTTATCTATGCTTATCTTTTCCACCTCAAAAGCCTTGAGTGGCGTGGTAATGATACGGGTTTCTCTTTGCATTCGTTTATCAATCGGCAGAGTTAACTGCTGACGAAAACTTATTTTTTCATCCCTGTTTGAGATCGTGGAGTTGCTAATCGTAAAGGAAAAGTAGGATATGCGATTGCTTGACTGTCCTGGTGATCATATGCTCTTCTTTAACGACAAGAACCTGCGACTCGAATATGCGCCTCGATTTATTTTACCAATCGCCAAACGACAACGCTTCACGCACGTGATGACGAAACTGTCTTAGGTTGCCCTGGTTTCTCCACAGCGGGTGTCTTCTGAATTTACGGGTTGAGGTTTACCGGACTGCAAATTACAATGACAATGCTCGTCGACAATTTTGACGGCCATCAGCTATGGCAGAATTCAAGAATGCACCACAGTGGATATAGCTGGTTGGTGTATACACGTCTCTCCTAAAATGAGCCCCTCGTTTTTCAGCTTCTATACGATCGATTCGCAAGTGACCGGTGAGACCAGTGCGATGATAATGAGGATGGAATAGATCGGGAGATGTTTAGTCGACGGTGCTGTTGGTAGTGCTATCGATGCTGGTGGGAGTGTTGGTAGACACGCCCATCGGATGCCTGCGATTGAAATTGTTGATGGGTCTGCAGGATGTTAGGTGTGTCTGCATCTCGGTGGATTCCGCTGTCACGGATAGGCATATGACCGCGTAGGCACATGCGGTGAGTAAATGCGAGTGGGCAGGGCAGGTGGCGAGCTCTCCTGTGTGTTGGTCTTCCAGGCACTGGTTCGCCGGTTTCTGTGCGATGGATTTGCAAGTGACTGACAAGGCTGATGCAGAAACTGTGTGACAGGTTAGAATCAAGCCCCCATTCATAATGGAAGAGGTGGTTGTTGTGTCGGTGGTTGTTGTCGATTTGGGGTGACGGCAGGGAGTATTGTGCCGATGAATTAAGCCGGTAAGACACCGAAAGTTTGAACACTGGTGGTGGATATGGTGGCTGATGTGTGGGGGTTTGAAGCAGGGAGACTGTAGGAGTGTTCGTCGCTGTAGAAATGGAATACGTCAAGCGTTGTTGTATTGTGTTCAAAGCTGTCTGACGGAAGATGTGCCTGGCAGTTATGTTGGTAGCGTGGGCATGTTGGGAGGTCTTAGGCGTTGACAGTGTGGATCCGAGCGGCTTGTGACTTACAAGTCAACAATTTGGCTGTGGCAGTGGCGATCCGGTTGACTTATAAGATCGCAGTGCGGGTTGGTCCTGGACGAGGTCTTACCAGGTCGTCGGATTGATTTGCAGTCGCTCCAGCGAATTCTTCAGGCTGTACTTTTAGCGTCTTCTTGTACTCCATGTCGACGAGCATCCACAGCAATATCTCCACAGAAGATTCGTTTGAGTACTCACTTATAATCCATCCTCACCAGGTGCCCGCTCCATCGCAGTCGCACTTACCTTAGCATGGCGTGGATGCGAAGGATTCCGGTTCTTTCCAGGACTTCCGTATCCGGCATTCTGTCCTGTCATCTCAGCTGAGAGGCAGCCGAGACAGACGTGATCCAGATTCCTGGCTTGATTGAAGTAAACGGTCTAGATTTTCGCTCCTTACAGGTGTGCCGTCAGGACGATAGCCCAGCCTATCTTCAATTTTATGTTCACTTGTAGCCCATGGCGATTCCACATGGAGGCTTGCTGTCGACCAACGGCCTAACTGGCTTTGGAGATCCAGTGCTCAACGTCGTTGTCGATTCTGGTGTTGCGCGCTAATTTGCTTCCAAGTTGCGCGAAGTGGTCCACAAATTTGAGTTTGGTGTCACTGCCGTTGATGTCAGGCCCGTTTTATTCCACCCAAGTTGACAGTTGGTACATAACCACCACTACGTTCGTGTTCTTTATTTGTCGAAATCTGGCACATCCGGCCGTCAAGAGGTTCATGTTTCTTTGCAATCGTACGCGAGGAGTGGGTTCTGAACTGTAACCTGCTATTGAGGTTTAGGCCAGTTCTATAGGTGAAACAGATCTCAGGGCACTCCTCAAGGCAGGTTTCCATCAGCAATTCTCTACTATCGCAATTCTTCAAGATTGTCTGCATACCACCCACACCCGCTCTTGCCTTCTAGGTCATGTTGAAGTCAGGCCAAAGCTTTAAAAGGGGCGATATCATCGTCACGGACACCACCCTGGCCCATGCTGTCTCGGAATCCGAAACTGCCAATTACTGTGCCTACTGTGTAACCGCGTCAAACCATCTGTTGCGTTGCTCCCAGTGCAATCGTGTTTACTACTGCAATCGACAATGTCAAAAGGCCGGCTGGGCATTCGGTCATCGCGGCGAATGTAAGTTGATCACGAAGGCTGGAAAATTGCCGTGTGCTGTATTTCGCCTTCTCCTTGCCCTCATCACCACGGAGGTAGGTTCGATTGAACCCCTTTCTCATTCACGTGTGTGTGTAGAAGTATAAGGATGCCTCCATCTTCGACTCCTTCGTATCACGTAAGTGTTCCCTAACCACGTCCGCCTAACCCACTAGATCTTGAGGAGAATCTCAGAGATCCCGAAACCAAGTTGGAGATAGATCATGCTTACGCTGGCTTGCTTATCTTCACCCAGATGGCTCTCCAGATTTCAAGAAATGACTTTGAAGTACTCTTTTGCAAAGTTTGTTTTGCTTCCCTCCTGTCAATCTGTGTCTGCTAGGTTAAAACAAATGCTTTCACGTTGATGGGCGATCACGGAACGAAAATTGGTACCGCATTTTTCAGATGGTAGGCTTTGTACTTTTTAGTTGCTCACCCATCCGGCCTCTCTCCCCCTCCCCCAGGTCTTCCAAAATCGACCACGCTTGTAAGCCGAATGCAGAGTTCCTCTTCAGTGGTCGGACGATGAAAATCATGGCCTTAGAAGACCTGGAAGACTGCACTAAGGTAGTACAACTTTCAAGTGAATTCTCTCCAAAATTATTTTTTACAGTTGTTCAGAAAAGGGCTTCTCCTAAGGGCTTACTTTTTCTTGTTCTTTTTTTTCCTGAGGCTTCCGATGAGATGTCCGTGGCATGACTTGTGGTAGGTCTTATCGTCTAAGTCGGTAGCAGTCTGGATACCAACTAATCGCCCTATAGTTCTTTCTTCACAAACCAGCAAGTTTTTTGTAAGCCACCGAGTCCAACACTTTGCTGTTCCTCTGACGAAGGTTGGTCCTATTAACTTACAGGAACGCCCCCAGTGAAGCTTTTTCTACAGACAATCTGACTGTCTGTTCTGGAAGGCGCGGTTGAATCGTTCTTTGAACGTGAGCACCTGATCTTGTTCGTTGATTACAAAGGTATCACCTATATACCGAACCCAGAGTTTCGATCTGTGGTGTTGGAAGACCAGCGACCCTGATGATGATGATGATGATGATGATGACGACGACGATGATGATGATGATAACTTTATTTTGATGATAATATCAAACTTTCAGCAAAAAAATGGCTCCATTCACGGAGAGCAAGAACTAACGTAATTTAAAGGGTCCAAAACTCAAGAGTAAACGGTCAAAGATCACAGAAAACTCAAAGTAAGAAGTCGACACGGTTACCACATCAGTTATGGAGTCAGGTCGGCCTTCAGCTTCTCAATTTCCGTTTCTTCACACGTGAGGAAGCGTGCTAAGAATGGGAGTATCGAGTTCTGGTAGGCTGATGTACGACATGTCATGTGTCGGAAGTTTCGGCGCGTCGTACGAGAAGACTTCGCAGCCATTAGTTCGGATTGGAGAGGGTGAGCGTCATCACTAAGACTACGGTCCACGAAATTCTTAACCGATTTGAAATGTCGCTGATTTATAAGGTCAGCTAAAAAAGCATAGGAATAGCCGGCAGCTGAAGAGAGCATGCGGAGAATACGTTTAATAATAATAATGTCTTTTTGAGTAGTGCTGGAAAGGTTACTGGAGAGCAGTAAAGAATGGGAGGGAGGATACAAGCGTCTATAAAACGCCAGATGAGGGCTTGTGGGGTGCGATAAGAACGCAAGCGGCGGATATAATATAAAAGTTTGCGGATTTTAATAAAAAAGGTCTTTAATATGAAGAGTAAATGAGAGGTTGGAAGCTATTGTTACACCAAGGTATCGGAAGGAGGATACTTTGTTGGGCAAAAAGTCGATGGTTTCAGGACTGGAGGAGGGTCGCAGCCTGAAGATACGCTGGACTGACTTCCGCTCATTAAGTAAAAGGCCATTTTCTGACGACCTTGCTGTGACATGGTCCAATCCATCCTTTAGTGTTTGAAGATGGATCTGGCTTTTGATAGGATGGCATATTTGACATGAGTATGGAAATCAGCAAACCCACTGGTGTTCTCTTCACCTACTCGTAGCTTGTTCCGTCAAACCTGAAGTATGCCCTGAGACAGAAACTGGAGGACTTGGGCGCGTCCTGGTGATTCTTCGTTTAATCGTATTTGCTCCTGAGGGCCTGCTTTTTACTGTTGTCTTTTTTTTCTGAGACCGGTTCCGGCCAAAGTCTTCCGATTAATTGTCTTTGGCATGACTTGTAATGGGTCTAAGTCGGTAGTAGTCTGGATACCAAGTAATCGCCCTTCAGCAAGTTTTTTTCGCAAGCCGCCGAGTCTACTCGTTTGCCGTTTCCTGAGCAAGGTCGATCGTCGTGTCCTATTAACTGACAGCAAATTCCTCAGTAAAGTCCTTTCTACAGGCAGACGGAAGGCAATTTAGTCAAGGTCTGTGTCAACTGCCGGTGAGGCATTCGATTTCGTCAGGAAGTCTTATCGCTCCTTGTCTCTTACCGGGAAACCCTGTGTTCCATAAAATGCCTAACGATTTCCCCTAGCACTATTCATGAGGCTGTTTTTCCGGCTTAGACTTATCAGCAACCTCAAATTCATCCGGGTCGAGAAAATGAAACACAAGGTTATGCACAACGTAAACGTTCACTTCATCTCTATAGCCCCACTCCGGCTTTATTTCACACTTTGTCATGAATCTTTACGGAGAAAAGAACTTCGGCATTCATAACGTCCAGAGTGTGTTTCCATCTTTTAGACTCGAATCTCTTATATCGATTCAATGCTTCCCACAACAGAACGCCAGAAGGACTTACAATCTCGTTACTTTTTCCGCTGTGACTGCGAACTCTGTGAGGATGTCGAGCAGGTTTGTTGTTCATTTTCCCCTCAACTCGCACACCTTTTTTTATTTTGGCAAACAAGCTTCAAGCAATGAGCAGCGAATATGCGAGTCTCAGTTTCTTGTAGTAAAGAATGTGAACTCGCCATCAGTAAGTGTGTTATCCCAATCTTTCGGACTTAGACAAGAGCTCATCACCTGGATGCAATTGAACAGTTATAGTCGCAGAGCGAGGGGAGATGGTTTCCGTGCTTGGGCCGGGTTAACTCCGCCTAACTCCCAACAGTTTTACGACATGTATGTGTCCATGGCCGGCTGTGTTGGTGTACTACTTGCTGGCGGTCAAAGACAGTATGCGCACTCAAATAGTCGCACCCATCTCGTTTCTATGCATATTGAACTAACTTTTCTTTTTCTATGACTTGCTTTTACGGACCGCCAGAATGAACTCAACTCAGATACAGTCCTGCAAGCAACTTTCATGACGAAATTTAACTTGGTAGTTTAGCGTATATCTGGACAGGCTATTTTGATCAACTGAGTGGATTAAATAATAAGAAGGGCTTTGGTTTGGAAAACTGCCCTCTTAGTTAAAGTTATTGGGGGAAACAGGCACTCATTTTGGCTAAAGCATGAGTAAGTTTATATTCAAGAAATTCCCTATCCTATATGGAAAGACAGAACCAAACTTTTTTCTAATATACATTGTGCTCTGGAAGAATTCCGCAAGTAGCAAAAAAGGTGGAATAATAATCCCTTCCAGAACTGGAAATTATGTGCGAAGTTAATCAAATGGAAGTGAAGCGAAGTTTAAGAAATCACATTTATTTTCAGAAACAAGCAGCGCTGCAAGTTTTAAAAATTATGTTTAGCTATTCTGTGAAATTTTTTGCACAAAATGCAGTAAAAAGTTTCCGTATAACATTTTCTTTTACCGCAAAGTGTCCATATGTTACCGTGGAGACAACTTATAGAAGGCCTTATTGAATGTAAGTCATGCAGAAATATAGTTTTTTGTCAACAATACGTTCCGCTCAAGCGTTATTTAGAAACGGAACAGATAGAAGAATAATAAGTAGTTCAAAAATTGTCGTGTATTTGTCCTGTTTTTTTTGCATTTGCAAGCTTATAACGGATCGTGGAATTAATTCCCATCAGTGGAAAATAATCCGTCATCATCAGAAAAGTATGTTCTTCCATCTCCAGTCAAATTGAATCGTTTATCTTCAGGTTAATTAAGGAAATTGTCAAAAGCCTCCAATTCCCCTGTGACATTACCTTGGAAAAAGTTAATATACACAGAAGTTCGTTAGCTAAGTATATAATAAAAACACTTTTTGAAGAGGTAACCTATTATATAAAGTTTTTTTTATGAATCTTAGGAATAACGATATGTGTGGTATATAGCAAACATTTTGTATGCTCGACAATGTAGTTTGCTGATTTGAAGCATTTCCACATATGACCTACATGACCATTTTAATAAGAACTAATATCCGAAAGCTCGTTTTTTCGGTAAATGCTGTTTAGTTATATCTTATTTTAAAGGTTTTGATGTAAACGTCGAACAGAAGCGCAATTTATCAACTTATCCAAGAAGACACCGAAAACGAGCGAAATGATGGCAGGCTTTATTCCACGATATTCAATAAATCGTTATCCACTAATGGTAATATGCACAAAATATTTTGACTGAAGAAAAGTTCTATTTATATAAAGAAAGTTGTTGCTTTAAGTCTTGTAGTTAACAAAATATTTAATTTATTGTTCTAATTTATAGCTATTTTTTACGTCTCCAGAACCTGGGGATTATCGAGAAATTTTTCTTTTTCTTAACAAACACTTAGTACTTCTTTTAGTTCTGTTATGTTCTTAATCTTCCTAATGCTGCTCATTATTATTTATAAGTTTTCGTAAATGCATTCTCGCTAGTATGGGAGCAATAATCAAACATTTACAAACTTAGACAAGTTGCTTGCAGGACTCGCAATACTGTAGGTTGCCTGTGGATGACTACCACTGCCCTGGGTTTTAGTCTGGCAAGCGAGACTTGCTCGAACTATGATAGAAACGAATAGGTGAGTCCCAGGAAGCATTTGAGAAGTAGAAAAAAAAACGAAATTTATTTACCTGACCTTTCGGATTCCGACTTGAACCCTTAATAACTGCAAAATGGGTTCAAGCCAGAATAGGAAATGTCAGGCAAATAAACTTCATTTTCCAGCGATCGCATCTTCTAGACTACCTCGACGTTTACCTCATGTCCTCTTTATAATCCGGTACCGATAAGAATAACACCGGACTTGTTGTGAGGCCTCCGTCTACTCTTCCCATTTCACTCTAAGTACCTTTGGCGTGAGTGGGACCCGAATCAGGTGTGGCATCACGCTTAGGTGCAGCTCCCGTCGCGCCGGCGCCCTTTCTCGTCTCCGGTGTTTTGACTTAGTCATGATACCGGGCCCAGGTGATGGAGTAGGAGAGAGTGCGGCAGATGCGGTGCAAGTCCGCTATCGCTGTAATCTAATTTCCGCGCTAGTCACCGTCACTGTGCCACCATGCTGTGGGACACATGGTGGACCCCGCAAGAATCAACGATCAAACAGTTGGTCGTACTCAGAGCACTACAGTCAGCAGGCCGATTGCCAAGCGTTGGCAGTAGACCTCAGAGGGAGGTATTTATTGTGCACAGAGCTCTGCGTTTCTTTTTCAGGCACGGCAATGTCCTACCGAAATGTGCCGCGAGGTCGCCTATTTTAAGTGGGCGGGGCTTCCCCACCAACATATCCTGTTTTGGCGGCCATAGAGGTCATCCTTACCGGCGTGTGTAGTGAATTACGCTGAATTTGCCGGCGGCTGGCATGTTCAAATAGTTAATTAAGCGGAAGTGACTGTCTGGACGTCCGAACGGTGCTCGGCCGAATGTCTGCGAATCAGTGAGTCCGACCGTTCGCTTCGGCGGTGAATGACCTAGAGACAGCGTGGCCTTGAACATGGACTCCGGACACCCTAAGATTAACTATCAGCTACATACCGTCCTGGTTGACCGTAGAGCTATTTGTGTCCGTCCATTGGTCGGCGTACTCCGACTTGGGAGAAAAACGTATAAAACGAAGTAAACTTCGAAAAATGTTGGCCTCCATTCCTTGACTGTATAGTTTTTGTAGGCAAACCCATGCTGCTTCCAACAGTCGTACTCCCATCTCCTTCCTCATTCAACATTAATTTAAGACAGAGGAGGTATGTGATGACATTATGGCTTTCTGGAGGATGCCCACCAGTTTGTTTCTCTTCTTATGTTTAAAACAGATAGCGCCCGAGCAAGGGATGGAAGTCGCACTTTTTCGTTTCACAACTCCCTGTGTAGGAATTTAGCTAAATTCTCATTAGGGAGTGCCGCCACATGAGCCACAGATTTAATTGACGCCCCGGTCCCCTTCCCTTGATGACGTGTCGCTGGCGTCTGATTTTAATGCCAGGAGTGTGTATGCTGTCTCGGACAGTGCACAGGACAACCTTTGAAAACTCCCAGGTGCACCAAACTGTCTCCTTGTCAACGATAAGCAATCCAGTGCAGGCGACTGTATGGGGGACTTGCGCCACAGGATGAGCTAAACTGGTCTCTTCTTGCGGATCCCCTCGTGGAAGTATTTGCAAGTCATCCTCACTGGCGCGTGTAGTGGGTTGTGTTGAATTTGCTGACGATTGACATGTTCAAGCGATTGCGTAAGTGGCCGTGACTGACTGCAACATTTATGAAACCTACTTGTCACGCCGCCGCTGGGCTCGCTGCAAAGATGGTGCACTGTGTATTGTGAATGTTCGTACTTGTTGCGGGATGGGTCTGACTGTTCATAGCTCGGGGGTTTAGCTCTCATAACCATTGTTGCTGATTAACCTGCGACAGACTTATCAGCCTTGTCTCCAGTTGGTTTCCGCTGATAGATTCGGCTTTGTACCCAAAGTGCCCTATGAATGCATACGGTTCGTAGTGACCGCAAGGGTGCAATTTCGCTCTCGCATTTTTTTTCGAACAACTTCACATCAAGGCTACATTTACTACTTGTTCGCGATTAAGCTGCAAATTTGCGATGAATGTAGCTGCTCGTATCTCAAACGGCGGACTTCTATAACCATGCCGAAACTGCCATTTTGGGAAAAATACACGCGCGCCTATTTTCAAATCACATGATTCAACAAAGGGCGTAAAGTCAGTCAGTTCCTTTTTGGATCAACTCTATCTCAAAGTATGGCCCCAGGTTCAACTAATATGTGTCCGCTTAGCAGGCCACGAAAATTTTTACACAACCGACCTGGCAGCCGAATTAATACTTGCAAGCGCTGGCTGGATTAAAGAGAGGAATAGGGCCAACGCTTAATCGGCAACTTTTCACGATTTTGTACGCAGCTATTCATACACCACGACCCAAAGGACTGCTCACTCCCTCCGTACCGGCCTGAGAGACACTATGCACTTTAACAGTTTCGGGTCCGGCGGGAGTGCCCCCTCTCACCCCCCTCCCCCCGATAGGCGGTCAAACCCCGATAAGGGTCAGCGCGAGTGTATCCCAGCCCAGTGTTATCGTTCTATTAGAAAGGGGGGCGGTAGTAGCCGTGTTGTTTTACGCATAGACGGAAATTTAGGCCAGATTGGCCACTGCACCGGAGTTCACCTCCGGTCTTCTCTCGTCGGTCGTTGATTTGGGACACGGGGGGTGGTGGGGTGGCAGGAAGGTCTTTCACTGCGCCTACTAATACGCCTGCCACGACTAGATCCGATTTTGCCATAAACGTTTCAAGCGAGTGCACATGGTGGGGGGGGGAGATAGTTATCGAAGCAAGGCAGTTCAGGTTACAGTGAGAGCCTGTCAGGCGTGATTAAGGGGGGAGGACAGCGGGCAGGGTAGCAATCGGTCATCCGAGGGAGCGAGGGGCGACAGAGGGATGTGTCTACGTCCTTTATCGATCGCTACCACGGCAATGCGAGCTCGATCACGTGATCCAGCTGTTTAACGAACTCTGGTTTTCTTCTCTTTATTGCAGTGGTCTCTGCAAATCGCAGGGAGCGCCCGGTCGTCGCCCGAAGTACGAGCTTAAAGGCGGTCGATCGTATGGCCAGTGTCCACACGGGGCTTGGTGATTGAACCAATGGTTGTTTTGTTTTCCGCCCTGAGCAACCACTTCGGCATATGTTCGGCTGACTGCGTTGCCAGCTTCCTTTGTCTGCACCCGATGTTTTTGAATCCGCAACTACGTGTAAACTCGTAAACGCAGTTGGATTTTGGGTGCATAGGCAGAATGCCTTTAGTTGGTCTAACTGGAATAGCCGTTGCTGTGCTTGTGTACAACAATTAAGAGCGGTCGTACCTTCATTCGGTCCTGTATCGGAGCCTTCGTTTGATCACGTTGGACGCATTACCATCCTTGAAAGGGAGGAAGATTCTCATTAAATTTTTGGCACTAATGTTTCAGGAAGACTTTCTTGTCTGTGGTGGCGATACTTATCGATGAATTTCTTCGGATGGTCGTTTCCAAGGCACAATTTCATCTTGTTAATAGGTAGTGATCGTGTGCAGTTGAATAATAGGTCACGAAATTGCATGATCTCATTAAATGCTTTCAGTCTCGTGGACTTTGCTTTATTCAACTTTCTTCCGAGTAAAAAATGTTTCAATAGCTGCCTTTATCTACACGCCTTAACTCTTTTTGCAACTATGCTGTCTAACCCCACCTCGAGCACCTGTATGACAAATTAACCAGGTCTCACATATCGCCCCCCCCCCCTCCATACTCTCCAAACCGGCCAGTCACCTGGCCCCGTCGTTGTTGATTTAATTAACCGAATGGAGTGCAGGGCGGGCTTAACCGTTACCGAAGTGGACTGGGGCTCCTACTTGCGAATACCCCTAGACGTAAATTGGAATTTAGCACTGGAGTCCAGTCCAAAATCAACCTCCAGCTGTTCAAAGGACTAATTTGTGTGTGTGTGTTTTGAAGGTGAAGTGACAGGAGAGGATTCCGGACACGGAAATCCTGGAGAGAACGGGAGTTCTCAGCATCCAGGCCATGCTCAGGCAGATACAACTGCGCTGGAGCGGACACGTGGTACGTATGAATGATAAACGGCTTCCTAAGCGACTGTTCTATGGCGATGTCGCCGTAGGTACTCGTCGCAAAGGAGGACAGAAGAGACGTTAAAAGGACACCCTGAAGAACTCCCTGAAGCGTCTCCAAATCAACACGCTGAAATGGGAGGAGCTTGCCCTGGACCGAACCGCGTGGCGAAGAGCGGTCAAAACGGGCGCCGCAATCTACGAAGCTAGTCGGATCGCCGCCGCCAAGGCAAAACGGACGGCACTCAAGTCTTACAATCCACGGACGCACGCTGCCACCACCCAAGCCCTTCCAACGTGTCCGCGTTGTCAACGCACCTTCCGTGCACGCATTGGCCTGGTCGGCCACCTCTGGAAGCCCTGCAACCCTCGTCCGACAGCATCCACGTCGACTGCACCAAACACTCCGCCAGACCCTACTCCACCCTCCACCTCGACGGCAATCACCGACGCGAGAGATGCCTCGTTGCCCTCGTCCACCGACTCCAACTCACCCACAACTTCTTCCACTCCCTCCGACACATTACCGCCCGCACCAACTTCCACACCTAAACGCCCCACCAGCTCTGAGGGCCTGATATGCCCTCACTGCAATCGCACATTCACCTCACGCATCGGTCTAATCGGTCACTTGCGAATCCATCGCACAGAGACTGGTGAACTAGTGCCAGGAGCACCAACACACAGATGAGACCGACGCCTTCACTGCCCACACTGCCCCCGATCATTCGCTCATCGCATGGGCCTACTAGGTCACATGCGCATTCACGACAGCGGCACTGACC
>JAYGXS010000004.1:15623955-15637338 GCA_036362985.1 Ligula intestinalis | reverse complement strand
CCGTTTCACCAACATACCTTGCACCAGAAGAAGAAGATACGAACACCCATACGGTGTACTGAGACATTTCCTGAACAACAGAATCAGTTACGTGGGAAGGACTGGGTGCAGCATCAACTCCGACGACAGCGAGCATAATTGCCCTGCAATTATCAAGCCCGCATCCGACGCTGCCGAACAAACTGTGGCAATTAGTGAGTCGATCGCGAAGTGTCAAGCCAGTACCGCACCAATTAAGACCCAAGCGGTGGCTACAGAAGTGAGCAATTATCACACATACGCGGATGACCACTATGACCTATAAATACCGTGCAGCCTGTGAATGTCTCCACCCTATCTGCGCATGACCATGATTGTATCATCATCACCTATGATTAAGGATTCCTGAGGGAATCCGAAACGTCAGGAAAATAAAGTCCTTGTGCCAGTGATCGCATCTTCTTCTTCTGAACTGCTGCATGGAACTAGTATATTCTCCTCTATTGGCAATACCTTGAATCGCAGCCTTGGCATGGTATGCTGTAGACCACACCTGATTGTTCTGTCAACGGTAGCGGGTCTTTGGGCGCATGGTTTGCTGTCTGATGGTTGACTCCGGCCTATGAGCCACACCGATCCCGAAGGCTTTCACGATTCTAGCAACTGCTACTTCTTTGTGGAATGGCGAAAATGATATGATATCTGGACCTCGAATCTTCACGCATATTGGTATATTTCTATTCATGCGGTCTGGAAAAATAAATTGGCACATGTATACTACTTATGTATTATTTCGATTGACGCTATCAACCTAGATTTGTGCGCAAACCGCCGCGCACACCGTCAATTTACATGCGGAACAACTCACTCTCAGCGGCCGCGGGAAACAAATTCAACTACATTTTTTCCACTTTCCACTTCTACAAGTTTCCTTCACTGCCTATCCTATTTCCCCATCCTCAAAACCCCTATACCCACCGTTTCCATAGGACAAAATGCTAGGACTAGAGGTATATGAGCTGCACTATTTAAACCACCTTTGCCCCCCAGTCGAACGCACCTGCCAGTAGCCACACTGCTTATTCTGGGCAGCGTAAGCCCGTTTTGGGGGCCTGGGAGTTTCCTTGCGCATTCACAACCTACTGAGATCTCATTTTCAGTATACACTTCTGGCCACAAGGTTCCTATACACATTTTCCATCTCACTGCAATTGCAGCGTTCAGTCTCCCATCCTTAATCGCTCCGCTGGGCAGAGACCAGCCCAAATTAGTCGGCCGTCTCATTAATCGTTCTAACCACATATCGGAAAGATGCACTGGCATCTACTTCCAGGTGCTTGTCCTTCAAACCGACCGCGGCCGACTATACTCTCCGTCAAATTAACAATCGAAAATCCATAAATGACAGATAATTCTTACCCAAAATATTCTTACAATGAAACCCAAATACCTGTTTTGTACAGCTATTTAGTAAGGTAGTTTTTGTTTACTTAAGACAAACTCCATATTTCGCACACTATTGACTAAGCCTGAAACCAAAGCAGAGAGAAGGAGTTTGTTTTGTTTGTTTGCTTTTTTTCCTGCATTCCAAGGAGTTTGACGCGCCCAAAAGGTGCTATATCAATAAACCTGTTATATACTGGCTCTCATGTGCCCCTACTCACTTTTGTATGCAGTATATCTTGCGCCATCTATAGTAGTCTACATTTTGAGCTACTGTTGCATACAAATCAGTGTGTTCGCTCGCTCTTTTCTTCAGAAACGATATTGATGTTGCTCGTCATCTAATAAAGTTACATACACCGTTAAGCACTGCCAGGACATCCTAACCTTCAGTGGGCCACCCCACGTAACTGCTGTGCCTGAAAATGCAACTTTTTGTTTGCACCTGTCCCCGTTGCACATGATCGCCTTGTCATTTTCTGGTCCCTTCCCTAGTTTTAGCGCGACACATAAGAACGTTTCCTTGCTACCCGGACTAGGAAGGAGTAGACGATGCCATGAGAGGGGGACAGCGACATACCTTCATTTTTGCCACGAATAGTTTCTGTTGCCGTGTCATCCCTGAGCCAATGCGGATTTTAAACTGCCTCTGTACATGGCTTTAATGTTAGCTTTAATTCACCAGCTTTCCGGTAGTGGCAAACCCATCTTTGTCACGAGTAGTTTCCGTTGCTACTACTGTTTTTAAACTGTCTCTATGCATGGCCAGAATGCTAGCTTCCGTACACCAGCTTTCTAGTCTCATAATCAATGGCATTTTCAGCTGCATAACTCAAAGTGAGGATTTCCAGAGTCCTTGTCCACCAAACTGGTGCTAACCGTATTTGCGAAATTACTGACTGTTGACATTTTCATTCCCAGAATTGGGCTTTTATTTTAGGAGTGTGCCTACAGTTGTCAGGACGTGCACTAAGTGTCATCAGACCTCATGTAGCGGCCGCTTTTTACCGCAAGCATTCATCCACCTCTCCCCCATACACGCATTCGTCGCCCACAAGGGGTTCCCCTTTTTTAGCACACGTTTCGCCTGCGAGCTGACATGGTAGATAGTGTCCGACATCTGATCGAGTTTCATATACCATCTAATGTAAATGAGACACCCTAACCTCCAGTGAGCTGTAACTGCTGTCCCCGAAAACACAAATTTTTGTTTGCGCTTCTTCCCGTTGCACATAATCGCACGGTTAGGAATACTCTCTCTCTCTTTCTCTAGTTGTGTAATCCTTGAGCCATGAATGATTTCACTGTGACTCTACGCATGATCATAATGCTAGCTTCAGTATATCATACCAGCGTCATAATGACATTTTCAGCTGCATGACCCAAGACGAGGGTATCCAGAGGTCTTGCCTCCCAAGCCGGTGTTTACCGTGTTGGCTAAATTACTGAATTTTTTATTTTTTAATTTTCCAGAAAAGGGCTCCTATTGTAATACTGGCCGATACACCTGCGGTGTCCCTGTACGAGGAGAATTTATGTTGTGGCTGCTTCTGACTGAACGATTCACCTAACCTCCCTCCACGCACACATTTTCCCCTGCAGGGGTTCCCTCTTTTTTAAAAACCTAAATTCTGTATTTTTTCTTTCCTCCTCCTTCTGCTCCTCCTCCTCTTCTCAGATGCTATCGAACTCTACAAAGCCTGTGTAGCCGCTGATCGGGATGCGAAGTTGAATCTCTTCTTCCGTCTCTTCTTTCGCCATCGTGACAGCATGCTCATGGCACGCCTTTGTAGAACTGTCATTATCAGGTGCACCTGCTGGCAGGACCGCGAAATGGGTATGCACTTCCATTGTGCTTCTTTGAACTGCTTCCCTTACTTTTCCTCTATTATCAGGCCATTTGAGGAACAAGAACCTATGGAAGAACGGCGCCCATCGATCGGTCATTCGTTCCTGTCTGCCTTTACGTCTCATTCTCGAACAACGCCAGCAGCCGCACAGTGACTAGTATTATAGCCAGACATTATGCTTAGAACGTTGGACTTATAACCAAGAGAGCTCCGATGGGTATGACTGGCTGATGACGGCTAATAAGCCTCAAATGACCATACCCGCCTCCTTTGTCGGTAATTTTCATCTGTATAAAAAACCCCGTTCGACGGACACGTCTTGTGATAGTCTATTTAATTAGTTACCCTAGGATCCTCGCCGAGGGTGTATAAACAAACATCAATCTGACAATGCATTACTTCGGGACGTTCTCCGTTTGGGTCTAGCTATCCAAGGCTTAAGTTTTTGGTGCCAATTGATGCCTTATTAGGCAGATAAGGGAGTATTGACAAGGAGCAGGGAAGCCAGAATGACCATCTCATGAACCGCTCTACCCCTGCATTTCTGTGGATTTCTTTCAGAAGCAGAATGTGGGTATAATGCCCTGGTCGCATCCCCGTTTCGTTCAGGTGATGTCGCAATATGCGTGTCGGTTTAAAAATGGGCATGGTTAGCGTATTGCGAATCCAGGAGGAGACGGATCTTTTCACACTCTTCTGATTTGTAACCTGTTATTATTTTTGCGCACCTCCTTCCCGGTTAGCAGCCTTTAATTAACCGTTTCTCACACCACCCTATCCGCATTCAAACGTGCTTTTTGCCCACTAGCGCTGATTTTAAATAATCCGAAGTCGACATCTGCCGTGGGCTACAAGACCCAATGGAACGAATACGTCCCTTATATGGCTTGGGCTGGGTGTTATGGCCGAGTCAAGAAGACCGGAAGCGGGAGAGGGCACAGGTGACAGGCGCGGTCGGAACTCACCCTAAGCGTGCCGCCGCCAAGTCCGTGACCTTAAATTACATTTCGTATTTTACTACTTGTTATTTATAAGTAACACTTATTTAGTAAAGTTAGAAAATACCCGTGAAGTTCTGAAAATAGTTAATCGGTGCCGCCACAGCCGAGTGGGATCTAATGGAGTGGGAGTGTCATGGGGGCTACATTAGGAAGGAGCTATTTCAACCTGACTGTCAGTCCACCACAGGTACGCACTGGACTGACTGGGAGCTCCGGATTATCCTGTAAATTGGCAACGTTTGAGGCCATGGCTTTTGGCGGCGCATCGTGATAGCTTCAAGCGAGAAACTTGAAATCTCTGCCCCCAGGTTCCAGCCATTTTCCGAGCTATTCGGTTGTCTGGAACGGGAACTGGCCGCTGATCGTTTATGAGACTTCCTCGCTCCGTTCTGCCTTGGGGCTCACTCGCGAGACCTGCCAGCAGGACTACATGGCGTTCAGATATTGTCGACAAAGACCAGGGAGACTGGAATGACCATTTCTGGTTTATTAGGCTTCATTCGGCAGCCAAATCCAAGCCCACAGTCGGAGATTTTATCTGCGCGTGCCACATCCACGACCAGATCATCGAATACACCGACAGTTCCCCCGTCGATTTCGACGATGGGCACCACGCGCTCCAACAAGCCGCAGCAAACGCTGAAGCAAGCCGCAGCATACACAGAGGCAAGCTTTGCAAGCAACACGAAAGCGACAGCAAGCAGGAGCAACGCAGAGAACTCGTGCGAGAGAAACAGGAGTTTAGGCAGACTCGCACAGAATCTACCCACTTGCTCGCCACTCCCACCTCCACCCAATCGAATACACCACCGGCACGAACACCATCAATAGGCACTTCTCGTGTACAGGCTCGGTTTATCATGTAAAGAACGCTTGATAGGGTAGCCTGAAAGTGAGTTTGAAGAGGGGTCTTAGTGAGCTCCAGTCTGCCCTGCGTTGAACGCATTCTACAGCCAAGTGTTATATCCCCCAGTTGTATGTTAGGAAGAGAAGACATAGAGGATAGTAGAGAACAATTTACTGCAACAATCTCCGTTTGTACACACCAGCTTCTGCGCGTGTGTGCCTCAACTTCTGAGCGTCCCTGTGGGCAGCGTCGTCTCGTCTACAGCTTCTCCTGTCTGTCAGCAGCCTCCTGTCGGTACCAGCATATTTCAGGGCCAACGGCGTTTCTCACTTTGTGTCTTCTTATTGGTCCACGCGCGAGTGGCCCATCCAATCAGCCGTCGTGCGCTGTCCTCAAGGTGACACGTGGCGGCGCTGTCACACGCGCGCGCTTGGTCCCTTGTGCATGTGTTTTTTGGTGTGTGCGCCTTCTTTGTTATGTTGACCTCAGGACAGCAAGTGTATTGACTCATGTTCTGTGCCGTCCTAACACCCAGTATCCACCTTCGTATTTTCTCCAGCTTTAATGGATAACTCAGCTGCCTATGTGCACTTAGACGCTCCCTTTTCTTTTTTTGCGCAGACGAAGACGCGGATCTGGTGCTGGACTGCGGTGAACGCGCAATAAGCTGGCTGCAAGCCCACAACCACATGCGGTATCAGTTGGTCGTCAGCATGTCCCGGGCCTACCTTACTTACCTCTGCAACAGCATCTTCCTACTCCAGGAGAGACTGGGTCGCCCTCCCTGCCACATCTACAACCAGTCACGTCTCAACCGCTTTACTGAGGCCTTCCACGCCACTGCGCCTATTGTGTTGCCTGACATGCTCCTCTACGCCCGGCACGTACCCAGTGTCGCTTATGACCTCTCGGATTTGCGGAATTTTGCTCGGAAACTGAACTTGAGTCTTTGAAGAATGTGCCCTCGATTCAGCTTCCCCATCCCTCCTGTCCCCCCCCGCTCCCGACAACTGGCTTCCGCATACTTGCCGGCCTCCCGCCCCCGCCACCATTTTTGAGGCTACAGTCGGACATGGACTCGTCCAATTATGTATACGTATATTTATATATGGTTAAGTCCTGTACCGTACAGGCAAGCTTATCGGAAAGTTTTATTGTCATATTGGATCACATGACAGGGTCCTCCTTTCGTATATGTCATATCCCCTGCCCGTGTGCCTTTTGAAAATACTCGGAGTTCATTTTGCATCATTTAACTAAAAGAAACCTCAGAAGTTGCTCTTTGCGTCCTGTCTCTTCCTATACTTCGTCGTCACAACCGACCTGATTTTGGTAAAATGGAATGCTTTCTCAGAATTTTGAGGCAGCTGACCATCGTGTCCCCCTTCCCTTTGCTCCTACCTTTTTGACCATGAAAGGGGACCGGTGAGATTGGAAGGGGACCTGCCTATACTCCAAACTACAGTAAGGAGGACTTGTATGGCCGCCTGACCTGAACACGAGAACAGGAGCCGCCCATGATACATGCGCGAAATTCCGGGGAAATTAGGTTTAGAAGTAAAATCATTTTCGGATGAAATTTTGAGTTAAGGTCAGAGTTGGTATTAGGACCAGGATTATGTTAAACGTTTCGGTTCGTGTAAACTGAAAGGTTTCGGACAGAGCTAGGAGTAAGATTGAGGCTAGAGTTTAATCTTAATGTTAAGGTTTAGATAGGGATACTTATCCTTCCTGGTATTTACCGCACGAACACTTATAAGTTACGAAAGGACGTGATATCAACGGATACCCTGACCTCACTTGACAGGATGCTTAACCCTTTTAGTTTCTCGAAGGATTGGATTGATGAACATGTCGCATTTCGACGTCCGGACTAACTAACGAAGATCCCAGCGATTATTATCCCAAAATAATAAGGATGTAACACGCAAAAGTGTTAAGAGGGATAATATTGAAGAAACGAGCACAACCGTAATAATTGCCGGCAAGTCTAGCTGCGTATGTGTAAAAAAGTGTCTCTGCGAGCGGGCTTAGCGAAACCTTGTCCAGTCATCAGCCAATCAGGAAATAGTGCAAGTATTGGCGTCAGAGCTCGCGAGGAATCGATTAGCTCCAGGTGCGGGCACGTCGACAGCGGGGGCGCAAAAGTGCAAGAGCGCACAGAGGTAAAAGGATGAATCAGCCCTGGACGCGCGACTAGACAAAGGTTTGGAAGATGAGAAGGGGGTGAATACGCGCAGCACTAAAAAATTCAGACTGTGGCGTCCGAACCAGCGGTAAGCAAGTAGGGGCTTGGCAAAGCCGTACACCTCCATCAACCTTTCGGCTAACTGAGTATTTTCAAAGGCAGTCAGCGGTGTAGAAGTTTGGTCGCCGACAACAGAAGGTTCCCGAAGTCGGAATTCAGGTAAGTCTATCAAGGTTGAACAGTGTACTGTAAGGGAGGAGTTGATAATGGTTTCAATGATTAAGGAGTTTTACCCAGTCCCTTCAAGCAGTTATCTTATCTGTCAGCGCCTGGGATAATAGGAAGCATGGGCATGCTTTGTTCCTGCAGGCGATCAGGAAATGGGTCACACTGATTGACGATGAGCTAGCGAAGTCAAAGGCCAAGACGCGTTGTATTGACTCAGCTGAGAGACAAGCAAGAGGGCAATGCAGGTGCCTCCTGCAGGGAGTCGGCAAGAGCGCGTGACGGACTGGCCGCGTAGGGGAGATAAACACGAGGCTAAGAAAAAGGGTTTCAGCACATTAGGGTTAACAGGGATTGCTACGCGGGAGCCCAGTCGGTTGAGCTGTATGTTGACGGCAAATGGGTATGCCTTGTAAGCACTGGTTGAGTTGAGGGAGGAGAGACACCGTTGACAAATGACGAGGTCTGATGACTTGCACGCCCCCTAAACGTCTGTGTCACACGTGGACAAGCTGGTGGTCATTGGCGACTTCAATACCCGTTTCGGCTAATACGACGCTGTCTGGCAGGGATTTCCGGGTCCCCACGACTGATACGCTAACTGTCTTCTGCTAACCAACACCGCCAACCTTCCAAGGCGAAAGGAAGCCACATGGATGCATCTTCAATCACGGGGTGGGAAATTAGATTTAAAAGTAAAATTAGTTTAGGATCAGGTTTATGGTAAATGTTTCGGTCCGTGTAAACTGAAGGGTTTAGGACAGAGCTAGGGCTAAGGTTTCAATTTAGTTTTATGTTAGGGTTGGGGCGGGACTACGTATCCTTCCTGATATTTATCGCAAGAACACTTTAGTGAAGCGGGTGGGACGTTTCTATTCCCTTGTCGTGCTTCTGGGGGCCTTATAAGTCATCCTTACCACCACCACTAAGGGTAGCGGTCGAATGAGTTAATCCAATTAGGTGACTAATTTTTGATCGTACTACGCAAAGAATTAAAAATACACACACATACACCAGTTGCATTATAGGTCTTTGCAGTCGAATTGTCTGACTTACGATACGAGCATTGTATGTTAAATGAAAGAGAGGGGGAGGTTCTAAATTCACTTTTTGTGTTGCAACCACAACTTATTGTTCACCTGATGACTGAGACCCCTTTTGCGCATTACTCTGTCGTGCTTGGTGGTTTTTTTCTGGAAGAAAGCTGGTATGGGGCTTACCCTCCACAAAAGGTTTTGGTATGCGTTCGGGAGTACGAAAACCAAACTGGTATAGGGCAACTTAGAGGAGTAGATGGCCGAACACTGGCATCTCTCACGCATTTTAGGAACGGAGGAGTATAAGTGCCTCCATCGATAACAGCTGTTGGATGACACCTCCCCAAATGCACCTAGGAGTTTGGTCAGCATATTTATTTAACGTTGGTGGTATCATATTAAACAAAAAACGAAAATAAACCTAGAAGTAAACTAATTAAATAAATAATAAAGTAAACCTAATAAAACTAAAAGCAACCACGGGACTAGGAGCTAGGGGTATCTAAGGTGGACGATATCTAACTAAACTAAAAACAAAACTGCACTGAACCTAAAGTTAAAGTAATAAATTAACAAATAAGCTATGAATATTATCACTAAAAATTTTCCACGGACTAGGAGCTAGGGGCATCTAAGGTGAGTGACCAACTTAATTGACGTTGTAACTTACCTACTAACAGCCTAGGTACTTGCTAAAAAGCCCAAACACGTGTTTTGCCGATATTCTGCCACTGCTTGACACAGCTGCGAGGGGCCCGGCTCATCAGTGGGTCCCCCATCTTTCCTATTAGCTTTCTGTTTGACATACCGGTTTCAAAACTTCAGCTTTTTAATCTCCAGAGAAATTAATTTCTGTTCGCGGTATACGTAAGTTCTATAGGCGTAGACTGCCTACTTGTTACTTGATTGGCAATTAAACGGTGCCAACTGGATATTAGCGAAAACCACAAAGACATCTATAGCAGGCGGTCGTGTGGACTAGACTGTGGGAGAAAACCCAACCATCATAGTCGACGGTGCCCACCACTGCCCACTTGCGCCTGAATATGTATTTAATGGAGCCGACCTGTGATGTAACTATCTCACATAATTCACCCCCAACTACTGCCTTCTAGTGACAAAGTAAAGTCCGCTACAACTGGAGGTACGCGTTACGTATCTGGACACGCTTGGAATCTTGTATTTCATTAAGTGAGGTGAATGTTCGCAGTCCAGGTATGCGCATGCATAAAGAAGAAGGCTGTTCGCTCACCGAAGTCATAGTTTTATTAGTCTGAGCTTTCAAACTCTTACTGGGGTCCACCGTCAGAGGTAAAAGCGACAACGAAAAACAACAATCGTTAAAGAGGCCGGGGTCATTCAGACAGGGGTGACGCCAGTCCAGTGGGGACTGCGCAGTGCTCTGTGTATCGACGCCAAATCGATAAATTAGTTGACTGAGTTCCTGTCAGAGACACAGACTTCAGTCCTGTTACAGAGGCGGGAACCCCTGGCACTCACGAAAGTCGGCGAAAAAGGCCGCCCGGAGTACGTCATGCCCTCATGCCAGATGCCCACGCCTACGCATATGCCGTGAGCCAAGAAAGCCAGACGACCACCCACATATCAGTCGCAGTGGGCCTAGTCAAGATTATTCCAGAACGCCTGGAATCAGACCATACGCTAGGAATATTCTGGAAAGACAGGAGCCGTGTAAATATGTCGGAGTAGACAAGCTAAAGGATTCCGACGGACCAGCAGAACGCACGGAACCAGACAGCCCCGCAAGCTCCCAGTCTTTGTGTACGGTCAAATACAGCCATTGCCGATCAGGACCGCTCTCTTTCCTTCTTCTGCCTATAAGTCGGGTTCGAAGTACTGGGAAATGACAACTGGCGACGCCGAACTAACTGGGGTATAACAAGTCCCTTCCCGGCTTATCTTGCCCCTGGCGTGGGTTATTATCGTCGCGGCTACGAAGTTAAACTCATGCTCCGTTTTGTATGTGTAGGCCGCCACTTAGTACAATGCGTCACTCCCTCTTACAGCCAGCGTAGCCTCGTGTATGCGCAAACCAAGTATACATCCAGTCTGTACTATGTAATTCCTAGGACAGTTAAGGCATGGAATGTGATACAATACATCCGACTGCGGCCTGAGATTTAATCGGTCCTTGGTCCTTGGACGTCTAGTCCCACAGCAATGCGCTTGGACGCCTCTGACACGTGCTTGATGCATGGCAGCGCAGGCCATACCGTATGGGCTGGTTCTGACTCGGGGGGAGGAAACAAACACGTACGCTCCACCTAAGCCGGTCACATACTTTTACTTGTCTGAGCTTTCGGACTCTTTCTAGAGTCCATCATCAGAGATCGTCCCTTATCCGCTGGCAGAATGATTATATGATCGCGAACGGAACTACGAACGGATGACCATATGATCATTCTGCCAGCGGATAAGGGACTATCTCTGATGATGGACTCTAGAAAGAGCCCGAAAGCTCGGACAAGTAAAAGCATGATTCCGGTGATCGCAACACCTTCTTCTTCTTCTTCTTCTTCTTCTTCTTCTTCTTCTTCTCGTTCTACACACGTACCTGGGATGCGTACACTTGCCTCAATTCGTAAATTATTCCTCCCACTTTGCCTCCCACTTTTCCTTCCCACAAAGAATGGGCCTGAGAATTGCAGCGGCACATAAGCCGGTTGCAGAGCTGTCGAGACTCACGTGCTTTTTCTTCCAGGTTGCTTCTGAGCAGTGATCTCATACAGCTTCGTTTGTGCGCCACCGAGCCTCTGCTGTGAAAATTAAGGAACTTTGTGGTATTTTTCACCTTTTTATACTCAGTTTTTTCTATTTCGACGTTGAAAGTTGGCCTGACAAGCGCATTAAGGATCTCACGGAAACCTGGACTGTCATATTGACCACATCGAAAAGGAACCATAGTAGCCTGCCTGTCAGTCCTGAGGAGGACTTAATTGCCCCACTGTTCCAGTCAGAAAATTGCGAATCTTATAGTGTCACACTAGGTTCAAGCGTGTCAGATTGAATAAAGCGAGGAATATGCTGATATGTCGATACAAGAAAAATGCGAGCCCCAGGATGTAATTAAGAAGAAGGACATGTGATCGCTGGGACAAGATCACCACACCCTTTTTTGGTTTGCATAACTTCCTACCTATTTCGTAGTAGAAAGCATGTTTTGTTTGACTACCTTGGCGTCGGCTGTGTAACTTAAAACAAGCCTTTGTGAAGCATGCTGTTCCCGGAGAGAACATGAAAATGGTTATAGCTGTAATATTTATTGGTACCATACATTTCGGGAGAGCTCCTCAGTTACAACCCCTCATTGCATTAAGGTTCACGAATTAGAAAAACATGAAATTGAAAATATACGGAAAGGTTATAGGTCCGAGTCAGATAGAGAAAGAAGATTAAAACAAAATTTGAGGAAGAAAGCAGGGAATTGAGTGTGGGGAATATTGGGCTGGGGAATGTGTGTATCTAGGGCCTGTGGTTACCAAGGTAAGGCAAGGTTAACCACGTGCTCCAACTGTTTGCAGAGGTCCGTTTTAAAGCCCTTTCCAGGTCAGTGCTTACATATTCTAAGGTTTGTTCGCATTCAATGGAAACGTAACCTGGTTTGTAACCTTTTCCAGAGGACTAGAAAAACCTGTTCTGTGGATACTTTGGACGTAGAATTAGGTTATCTCAAAGCTACTTTACTGAAGCGTGGATATCCACCTCAGTTTATAGACAAATATAGTAAACCTCTACGACCCAAAATGAGTGAACAATTAGCCCCGAAGAAGCCAGTATTTATATCCTTGCCCTTCAAGGGGGATAACGTCCTAAACACAATCAAGAGGCGCTTGCTCAAGACCATAGAAAGAACCTATTACGCCGCAGAACTCATAATTTGCTCTCCAAAAAAAGCCCCTGCCGACTCCTTGTGTCAAGGATGCCCTTCCTTTGCACGCCACCTCTAATTGCGTTTACGAATTCATTTGCACTTGTGGATGCAAGTACATAGGGCGTACGCAAAGACAATTGGCAACCAGAGCCAAGGAACATCTACCTAGCTGGTTATCTAAGCAAGAAAACCGTTCTCCTCGTTCCTCTATCACTGAACACCTACTGGACACGGGTCATTCGGTAGATCCTGTAACCTCTTTCCGAGTTCTTTTTCGAGCATGAACATCTGGAATATTGTGTTACCTGGAAGCTGCTTATATTCGACGCTTTAAACCGGACCTCTGCAAACAGTTGGAGCACGTGGTTAAACTTGCCTTACCTTGGTAACTACAGGCCCTAGATTCGCACATTCCCCAGCCCAATATTCCGCACAACTCAATTCCCTGTTTTCTTCCCCAATTTTGTTTTAATCTTCTTTCTCGATCTGACTAGGACCTATGACCTTTCTGTATATTTTCAATTTCGTGTTTTTCTCATTCGTGAACTTTAATGCAATGAGGGGTTGTAACTGAGGAGCTCTCCCGAAATTTATGGTACAAATAAATCTTACAGCTATAACAATTTACAAGCCTTTGTCATAATCCAGCCTATCAGGCCCCCCGGACAAGACTCCAATCAGCCCCAACGAGGCCGCCGGCGCTAGCGAGCGACTTGCAACTTCGTCAACGGTGGTCACCGACGCGGCAGGCGAGGAGAACTAATCGCGACTCAAACGGCCGACATGAGGCAACAACCTACCGATGAGCCCAAATGTGAGCCGGGTCCGCGCTTTGAATGCCAAACTGTCCAGCCACCCGAGTATGGAAGAAGATCCGATAGTAGCCGGCCAAGTGTAGACACTACGCACATAGACCTGATG
>JAYGXS010000004.1:15592927-15609381 GCA_036362985.1 Ligula intestinalis | reverse complement strand
TGGCCACTCCACCCAAACACAGACTGGACTAACTGCGAGATCCGACTCATCCTGTAATTTGGCAACCTTCCAAGCCATGACTTTTAGCGCATCGTGATAGCTTCAAGCGCGTCAGGTTGTTTGTAAGGAGGAATATGCGCCCTAGACTTTTTACATGAGCGAATATTCGGGATCAAGTTATTATATCGCTTTCATCATCCCTGGAAGAGTAAGGGCTTTGTTATGACAATGAGAACGAGTATATTTTGGAAATTTCAGCATAAATACTGTTGAAATCTGTATTCCTTGGCCCCGATGAGTTGTTTGGGGCGGTGAATGAACGCAGTGGCTGACATATTTGGAGAGATAGGCAGATGAAAGCACAACCATCGGCTAATCGCCGTGCTCTGCCTTGTGGCTCAATTTCTAGCCCCGCCAGAAGCTACACGGTGGTAAGTATTACAGGCAAATAGACTGTGCCAACAAACACAGAAGGTGCACTGGAATGGCCATTTCTGACTAATTCACCGTCATCAGTCAGTCACATCCAACTCCAGAGTTGGGGGATTCATCTGGTCTCCGAACACACCACCAACAGCACTTCACTCCATCGATCGATAGGCATTTATCGTATACAGGTGCGATAAATCGTGTAAAGAGCGCTTGCTAGGGCAGATCCGAAAGTGAGTTTCAATAAGGAGATCTTAGGGAAACCTGGTCAGCCTTGCGTTGAGCGTATCGAGGATTGTTAAGGCTTAGAAGGTTAGCCCTGACGAATGCGACCTTCCAGGCCCGGTTCCTTAAGAGGAAAGAGAGGACTCACGGGGAGGCCTGATTCTGTATTCTATGCAGAAAGGTTAGATAATAGTTAGGAGGAAGTTGCCATTCGGTCTGGGGTGGCGTTCGACTGTGAAGGCCGTGTGAGAGCGTGGGGTCGTCAGAGCTGCCTGCGTCCGCTCCCGGTTGGGGTGGATTCCGGTGTGTTCTTCAGCCCAGGACTTGTCTCAGGGGCCCAGAGTGGTCTTTGTGTGAGTCAGCTTTGAGACAGTGATTGGCCCGACTAGTCTAGGGTGTGTGTGTATGTGCCCCAGTCGCGCGAGTGCAAAGATTGCGCGTCACACGCAAATATGGGCCATGGCGCCGGCTCGAGCGCGCGTGGATGACCAAGATTACCATTACCTGACCTCGTCTGTGGCGTTAGGCGAAGGTGGACCGCAGAGACACTACGAGGGCATTCTGCAGACCACTATCATCCTTCGTCTATTCTCAAACTTTAGAGGAAAACTCCACTGTCTTCATAGACTTTGACTCGCCTTTTTTTCCCCATTTACGCAGACGAAGACGCGGATCTGGTGCTGGACTGCGGTGCACGCACGATACGCTGGCTACAAGCCCACACCAACATGCGGTATCAGTTTATCTGCAGCGTGTCCCTGGCCTATCTCATTTTCCTCTCCAACAGCATCTTCTGTCTGCAGGAGAGACTGGGTCCTCAGGGTCGCCCGCCCTGCCAAATCTACAACCTAGCACGTCTCAACCGCTTTATCGAGGCCTTCATCTCCACTGCGCCCGCGCTGGTGCCCTGCATTCAAAGTTACGCCCGGTACATACCCAATGTGGCTGATGACCTCACCCGTTTGCGAGACTTTGCTCAGAACCTGAACTTGAGTCTTTGAGGGGTATCCTCCCCCCCCCTCCGACAACCAGCTTCCGCCCGCCTCCCCTGCCCGCCACCTTCTTCATGGCTACAGTTGGGCACGGACTTGTCCATTTATGTATATGCGTATTTATTTAAGGCTAATGCCTGTATTGTACGTCCTTGCTTATCGGAAAGTTTTGTTAACATATCGACGGCTATCCATACCATACCTTTTGCCCATGTGCCTTTGGTTTCTCTTTTGTAAACGCTCTAAATTCCTTTTGAATCATGTTTTTGACACAAGTCTCAGACTTTGTTTCCTCCCTCCCCCGTCGCTCTTCACGCCGTGTTTCTTCCTACAATCATTCGTAGCAGCCAACCTGATTTGGGCAAAATACAATGCTTACTGAGAATTTTGGGTCAGCTGACCATCACACCGCCCTCCTAATTGTTGTCGTTCCTAGCTTGATGACGAGAAATTCGGCTGTTGGAATGGGAATGAAACTTGACTCTTGTTAGGAACCGGCCTAACCGACCCGCGCGCATGCCACACTACCGGTCCGCCCACATGTAATGCACGTGGTGACTCGCAAGCTGCTGCATGGATTGGGACTCTATTCCGTCTGCCGTATGAATCAGAATGTCAGTCAAGCTGCTACCTACTTGAGAACACTATCTGATTGGTCCGATTGCAGGCCGATCTTGTACATGCCTTGCTTGCCTTTGTAAAGTATGTTGTTAGCATACGGCAATGCACTTTAATACACTTCTGCCATTGCTGTTGAGTCCTTTTATGGAAATCTGATCGAGGTGTCGTTGGATGGCGGAAATCGTGGCTTGTAGCAAGATTATAACCCCTATAATAATGCCTTTCATGTCGCCTTACACAGAACACGGAATCAGGAGCCACCCACAATACATGTGGCTGTGCGCGAATTTCTGGAGAAAGTAGGTTGAAAATTAAAGGGAATTTCGAGTAAGGACGGCACAGAACAGGAGTCAACACTCTTGCCGTCCTCGGGTCAGCGCCATCACATAAAGGGCCAAGTAACGCGCGACCCTCAAGAGCCGACACCACGTGAGGTCACAAGCAGTTACAGGCACGTGAGACAGACGCTGGGTACTGTTACACGGAGGTCACCTCACAATGGCTGCCCGTATGGGTCATTCGCAGAGGGGACAAAGAATGCTGGCCCCTAAATACGACGCTGCGAACAGAAGATGCACTTTGTTGCCGAGACGGCATATGACTATTGACATGAGAGGCGTTGTCTAACACGAGAGAGCGCTGCCGATGACAGAAAACTAAGCTGCAGACGAGACCAAGCTGCCGGACACCGAAGACAAATTGCCGACAGGAACGCTGAAAGGTTGAGGTTTACGCAGGCACAGGAGCTGATGTTCAAGCAAAAACGGTTGCAGTAAACTGTTCTCTGCTATCCAGTCTGTCTTCTCTTCCTAACATACAACTGGCGGTTATAACAAGTGTTGACGCAGGTGCCCACACAAGGGTATAACAGTAAGGTTCAAGGTCGGATTTGGGATAAGGGTCATAATTATGTTGAAGGTTTTGGCACGTGTCAAGGGTTAAGATTGAAGTCACAGTTTGATTTTAGGTTTAAGAGACAGGAATACTTGTTATTCCTGAAATTCAAACTATGATTTCCCCGGTGTGAACCTGAAGATAGTAATTAATGCAAAATGAACTAGATCCATAACATTTCGGGAGTGCTCATCAGTTGCATCCACTCCAGTGCGTTAAAGGGTAACGAATGAGAAAAAATACGAAATTGAATTGGTACAGAAAGGTCATAGTCACTAAGGCTAATTAGTTGAGAAAGAAAGTTAAACAAAGTGGGAGGAGAAACAGGGGGAATGGATTTCGGGAAAAAAGGGGACAGGGGAATGTGCAAGTCCGGGGGCCTGTTGTTACCAAGGCTTGACATTCTTCCACTCGAGCACACAGACATTTGTCTAGGTTCTTGCGGCCGCCCAAGCACCACTCGAACAAGTCTCTTTTCCCTCACTCTCGGCCGCCAGACGTCACTTAGGAGCACGGCGCTCCAGTGGAATGACGTGATGTAGTTCTCCATTTCGCGGTCACAGGGATGACACAGGAAAAAATCAGTTGAAGTTGAGGGAGTTTGGATGTTGATTGAGTTCAGCCAGATCAGAAGTTGAGAGTTCATATCACGTCGAGCGGTCACCATTATCGCAAAGGAGTTAAGGCTACGCAGGTTAACCCTAACGACTGCGATCTTCCAGGCCCGGTTCCTTAGGAGATGATAGAGAAGTCTTGGAGGAGCAGAGTAGGCGAAGGTTATATTCTGTTCAGAACAAGTAGGAGAATAGATAGTAGAAAGGTCGTTGACGGCTTGGCGTTGAGTTCGACCATCAGGACCGTGAGAGAGCGCTGCAGTGTCGCCTCCGTCTCAAGCCGAGGCGGAAGGCCGAGTAAGTTCCGCCTTGCTTGTTGGATGGGCTTAGTGTGAAGTTGCAGCCGACCAGGTGGACAGGGGGTCATCGATTGGCTAGCGCTTGTGCAAGGCTTGCTGTGGCCAGAAGGGGGGGAGCGTACGGCTTCTGGCAGCGGTTGCTAAGTGCGAGGCGAACAAAGTCAGGCAGCGTGAGTCGACAGCGGCAGGCTCCCTAGAGACGTCTGGTCCGGAGTCCAACTTCTTTCCATCTATTCTCCGTTCCTTTGTGTACACAATAAACTATCCCTTCTACTCTGGCCTTCCCTAGACTTCTCCCATCTCCTAAGGGACCGGACCTGGAAGATTTTAGCTGTAAGGGTTAACCGTCTTAACCTTAACTTCTATAGTATCACTACCATTACAGTATTCCTGCCACACTGTATTGGACTATTCTGCCAATGCAGGATACAGCTATATAGGGTTCAGCTCATGAGTGGGCAGGAGTTTCCTTGGCGGCGCACGAATGTTCTTATTTATGTTTACATGCCTACTCAGTGAAATTATGTTAGGGTGGGATATTGATATCGTATGTAAAAAGCCCCAAGTTTCTGTCTTACGGGAAGCGTAGGATAAGGCATGTAAATATAAATCAGAACATTCGTGCGCTACCAAGGAAAGGCCTGCCCAAAATTAATTTCCAAAGATATTTAAGAAAACTACAATTATGGTGTGAATTGATGACTTAGAAAGCAGCTCCCATACATCCTCTCTCATCTTAATTCTTAATTATCCTCCACGTTCTTTTTTCCAGCTATCCACCAACTTATCATTTGTAAAACATAGTCAACCGCCAAATGATGGCCTGTTTGAGTTATTCTCCTAGAAATATTTTCATCAAGGTTCTTAGCTCGTGCATTCTGTACACTTACGTTTGGCTTAGTGCCGGAAAAGGGGAAGAGCATGCGGTCAACAGTTCAGGTTTTTTTGCACTCTGACACTCTTGAAATTATCGGGGTGCACTAAATGCCGTGGGTTTAATGACTGCCAACTGACGTGATAACGCGCGGTCAGGCCAGTGTTTGTGTGGAGTGGCTGACTAGTTGGCGAACTGAGAGCCAGTGCAAACGTGTCTACTACTGCAATCGACAGTGCCAAAATGCCGGCTGGGCCTTCGGCCATCGTGGTGAATGGAAGTCAATCGCAGAGATTGGAATATTGCCGTCTTACACACTACGTCTTCTGCTTGCCTTCATAACCACGAAGGTAGGTTCACCTTAATCCCCCTATCATTCACGTCTCTGTGTGTAGAAGTACAAGGTTGCCTCCATCTTTGACTCCTTCATGTCGCGTAAGTATCACCTAGCTAAGTCTACCTAGTCCACTGACTTACGATTAGACGTCCGCGAGAATCTCAGGGATCCCGAAATCAGGTCGGAGATAAACATGTCATACGCCTTCCTGTTAAGTTTCTCCCAGAAGCCTCTCCAGATTTCGCGAACCGACTTTGAAACACTCTTTTGCAAAGTTTATTTGCTTCTTTTCTCTGTCAAACTGTGGGTGCTAGGTCAAAACAAATTCCTTCGGCATGATGAGCGAACTCGGAGTGACTGGCGTTGCATGGTTTAGATGGTGGGACTCGTACAGTTTACTTGACTATTTATCCACCCTAGGTCTAGTAAATTTGACCACGCTTGCAAACCGAATGCAGCGTACATTACCCTTTGTCGGACGATGAAAATCGTGGCCTTGGAGGACATAAAGGACTGGACTAAGGTCGTAAAGTGTTTCAGTGTATTTCTTATAAAAACTATTCAAAATATTTTTCTTCATTTGTTCAGGAAGGGGCTTGAGTTTTCTTGTTGTTTTTTTTAAGACCGTTTCCGTCCAGACTCTTTTTATGAAATTCCGTGGCATGATTTGTTGTATGCCTACAGTTGTCAATAAGCCATTACACTATGGCGACTAGTAATTTTGTCTGCCACTGAGTGACGCAAATTGCCGCTACCAATTAGCGCCCACACTAGACACTTATATAATTGTACCAGCACTTTTAAAATGTTAGTTGTTCGTTGCACAGCTTCTCAAGTCTGACGACGACCTGGCGATCCATTGCGGAAAATTTTCTCAACAAAGTTTCCTCATTTTCCCAAAGAACTCCTTCCCTTGAAATCAGCTTTCTTGAGATGCCTTCATTCCAGTTCATACGAAGGAGCATGCCCACTCACACAAGATTGTGTAGTAGGTCGAAAGCTTCCATTTTATGCAAAAGGCTGAAGGCGACTGTAAAAACGAGTTATTGTGCACAGAACCCTGAGATGCTGTCTCAGGCCGCAGTGGCCAATGGCAAATCCAGGGCTAGCGCTGACTGCTCCCTGTCATGCCTGAGAGGGTGGTGGAAGCTAGTTCAAGTGGTTTGCGATTGGTCGGTTGCATTTCCCGGGGGGGGGGGGCGTCGCGTAAAGAGGAACATGCTGCATCGGCCGAGGGCTGGTGTGTTTAAGTGGCCCGTTGGCAGTCGCGACAATTTGGTGGTAGGTCTTATCGTCTAAGTCGGTAGTAGTCTGAAGACCAGGTAATCGTCCTTCAATCGTCCCTACACAATCCAGCAAGTTTTCTTAATTTGCACTTTTCTGTTTCCCTGATCGAAGTTGGTCGTTGTGTCCTATTTGTTAGGATATTAGCCGGACCAACTTCTAGCAACATTTGGAGGCTTTCCTTAGGCGTCGCGCCTAGCTAAGTGTCTTTGTTTGTTAGCTCTGATCGCATACAAACGATAACTGCCAGACCGGTCAGACCGGAAGAGGTTGTTTGCCGACCAGACTGGAGTGCACATGTGCGCTTCAGTCGCACAAAGTCAAAGGTAGCTGTCGATGTGTGCTCGCGTTGGCCGCCATGGAGGATGGAGCATTGATGCAGCCTATGGTCACTGAGGGCGGACGACGGGCTGCTATCACGTGACCTCATGTGTGGCGCGCGCGTGGTGGAAGAAGGTAGGTTTGTAGCCACTACATGTGTGCTAAAAAGGCATTACGATTTCCACTGGCACTACTCTCGAGACTGTTTTCTGTCTGGACATACCGGCAACCTCAAATTTATCCGGGTCAAGCAAACAAAAGATCAGTTTATACATAGCGTAACCAGTCAATCGGGATATCTGTGGTCAGTTCATCTACGTACCCCAACTGAGGTTCTATTTCGCACATTTTTTTATAAATCTTCAAGGACAAAGGAACTTTGGCGTTCATTACGTCCCCAGTTTTTTTCTTCAAGTTAGGCTCGAATCCCTTGCATAGATCCAATGCTTCCCACAGCAGAACGCCAGAAAGAACTTCAATCACGCTAATTTTTCCATTGTTACTGTGAGCTCTGTGAGGACGTCCAGCAGGATTTTTATTTAATTCGCCCTCCCTCTCCTCTCCCCGCCACTCGTACATCTCCTCTTTTTTTATCTAGGCAAACAAGCCTCAATCAATAAGAGGCGAATATTCGAGTCTTAGGGTCTTGCTGCATCGAAGATGAACGCGCCATCGGTGGATGTAGTGACCTTGTTTTTTCAGATTAGCACACGAGCCTATCATCAGACATTAGGTGCAATTTAATAGTTGCAGTCAAATATTAAAGGAGAGAACGGGGAGGTGGTGTCCGTACCTGGTCCCAATGTTCTCAGGGCTTTTTTGTCTTTGACCGGAAAGTTGGCCACGCAATAACAGTAACAGACAATACGCGGCCTCGTGTGCTTGTATCGAACATGGTTCTGTGGCGATAAACCCAGTGCCTTACGAGTTCAAAGAGCGCAACGTAGCATAGAAAAGTGATGGCAGTGAGTTCACATGTAGGCTTAAGCAGCGTATGGCGCTGTCAGGAGCAGTGGTACAAAGCATGCGACTGTTGTAAACAGTCCGTGCGCGGCTGACTGTATGCGTCATCGGACCGCTGTCAAACAGACTCTATAACTGAATGAATGTAGGTGTTTCGCCAATCTAGTCAAGGAACAATTAACTTCCGACCTGAGAGCGAGAGAAGATAAGGGAATTTGTGTGTGCGTGTGTAGCCCTTTGTAGTCGTTTTCTACACGCTGACTGACGTGTGCTGTACCCTCTACGGCTGTTGTGAGATTTGGCCGATTAGCGGTGCTGACCGCTTTTCAAGTCACAGCCTGCACTAACCGGCTAATCGATATTTTGACTGTCTCTCTTTTTTGACGTGTTGCGCGAGCAGGGGGAGCGTCGAGTATAGTGGCCCATGTGGCACTTCCCGTAGGGTGGCGTGTTCACATGGCACTCGGGCAACAGGCACCACCTGAACCAGCACTGTAAGGGCAGTCATGTAAGGGACTGAAGCGTCCTTAGTATCAGTATCAGTATACTGAGAGACATGTAGGAAAAATTCTTTTGAGTTCCCTATTTGTACATATGTGTAGTGGTAGCAGAAAATTTGTTTCTCAGACTGTTGGCGAGGCCAGTTGTCCTGTGTCATGGGATGGAAAAATAGGAGCAGACAGTGAAAAAACTCCTCAGGGATTTTTAGAAGAAAAACTGTCGCTCTTGTGAGGGTAATGCGTGGGATTTAGGAGAAAAAAGGGAGTTCCAACGGGGGACATTGCAAAGGTTCCCAGGATCATCACCGTGTGGAAGCCGCGTCCTGATTCTTCCTTGCTGGTTGCACAGTCCGCCAATGGAACTGGAAAAATAGAGGCATCCGTCCAGATCGTCGACAGTCCGCTGTGTGTCGAACCAAGGGTGTGTTTAGGCCGTCAGGTCTGGCTGATAAGATCGCTAGCGGGGTAATCACGGTACGCAGATAGCCACGTAGGGTAGACCGCGGAGACCTTCGCATGAGGCTATGGGTGGGAGGGCGTTATAAAATAGCAAACGTGAATACATATAAAAACTAATACTACTGAAAAATTGACAATAGTATTATTATTGTAAATTGTCAGCTGCGGTCAGTTCGTTCTCTAGCGCACACTGCTATATCGATCCAGTTTTCGCTTAAACCCCTCTAGCGATTCCGACATAACGACGTCCTGAGGAAGCGCATTCCACGCTCCGACCACTCTTTTTGAGAAGAAGTGTTTCCGAGCGTCCAGCCTGGCCCCTGTCACCCTTAATTTGAGAGGATGACCCCTCAAATTCGTGGTTGTTGCTAATTCGAAGAAATCCCCTGATATAAGTCAGCAGTCTTGAAGACGTAACATGCGGAATGCTAGTATCAGGTCACCCCGAAGCTGCCTGTAGCGCAACGGAAAGAGTTTGAGATTCGACAGCCGTGTTTCATAAGACTGTGAGCCCTGCCCCATAACAAGTTTGGTTGCGCGCCGTTGTACCTTTTCAAGGATGTTGATGCCTTTCGTGGCCCAGGGTCTCCAAGCTTGGATAGCGGATTCTAGGTGCGGTCGTACGAAGGTTCCGAAGGCTTTTGTGAAGCACTCTTCATTGAAGGTAGAAAAAGCTCGCTTGACGAGGTATAGGATCGATATCGCGGACTTGGCTACCTTTGTGCAATGCAAGGAGGGTTTAAGCGAGGGCGTGATCCAGACTCCCGAGTCTTTCTGGGCGTTCACTTCCTTCAATTGTATGTCGTTTAGTCGGTAAGCCATGCCGTTTGAAGAACCGGTTTTACCTACTCGCTTCACTATACTTAATCTGAATGTGCTTGAATCTATCATGGTGCGCTAAAAGCCGTGGCTTGGAGGGTCTGCCAACTGACGGGAAAACTCGGGCCCCCACGTAGCTGCTCCTTCCGTATGCGTGTGTCTGTGTGTGCGTACGGGAGGAGAGGGAGGACTGAGAGTCAGGCTGCAATGGCTCCCTCTTAATGTGGCCTTTATGGCGCTCCCGCGCAGTCGGGAGCATACCTAGCGAGATGGCTGTGTCAAGTGTGCGCGTGCTGAGTGTTTATCGCGCCAGCCATCTACACCCTCCCTCATCCCCGGTCTTATTGACTTTGTCATTACACCGGAAACGGAGGTGGGCGTGGCGAGCGAGTGGGAAGATTCTGCGCAAGTCTGCCTAAACTCCTGTTTTCCCTCGCGCCAGTTCTCTGCGTTGCTCCTGCTAGCTGTCGCTTGCGTATTGCTTGCCCAGCTCGCCTTTGTGTCAGTTGTGGCTTGCTTCAGCGCTTGCTGCGGCTTTTTGGAGCGCGTGGTGCCCATCGTCGAAATCGACGGGGGAAATGTCGTGTGTGTGTGTGTGTGTTTGTGTGTGTGGGGGGGGGTATGGGATGTCCAGCTGGGGGTTGAACGTGAAGGTCGTGGCAGATCGCATCATCCTCCTCGCATAGGTAATGGCTACGCCTAGCGTCCCTGGCTGGCATCCAACTCTCACTTGTGGCTCCCCGGAGCTAGGCTTTGCCTGGCGGCCACCCCCCGGCTCCCCGCCTCGATCAGCGGGCTAAACTAAGTGAGGGTCTCCGGTGTGTGTGTCCCCACGCCCAGTATGTCCCCGGGTTGCAGCTGTATGCATCCTAGTAGACGTAGTTGGTGAAAGGACGCTACTTACTGTCCATGGTACCATTGTCTGTTTTGTACTTTACTGCTTACTTTCCTCACTTGTTTACACTCTGCTACGCTTGCTATCTATAGTTGCTTTTATCATTATTACCACTGCTGCGATCATTGCCTACCTCACTAGCTTCAGCATTTCAGTACTACCGTAGCGTTCCCTTATCTGCGTAATCCCCTCGATATCCGTTAGTCTTAAAATTGCGTATGTATGCGTGACTCTACATCTAGTTTATCTTATCGTATTACTTTTCTGTTTGCTATTTGTTATATGGTACTTTGCATGATATTTCTAGTGTTAACTCTACAACCATACCTATACCATTCCATCACCGTGCTCCTAAAGTGACCTTATTCCATCGTAGCGATTCCTAATCGAATAGTAGTCCTACCGCCATGACTAGCACTCTTAGTCCTCACAGAGTTTGCCTCCGCTGTAGCATCAATAACACCTAACTCGTAGCAGCAATTCTACACTCAGTCAGATGCCGTAGCACTAGAACGCCTATCGCTTATACGTAGGACACAGTCCCTTTCACCGCTACTGCTACTAGGATAATTACCGCTGCTCCCACCCCCTACTTCCCAAATTCTCCCTCCCCCCCTAAAAGTCCTCAGCAAAGCTGAAGGCAGGCTCACAGCCAAGTGGTCGTTCGGCACCAACACACTCGCGGCCCATGGTGCAGTTCGGCAGCAGTTGTGGGTGACCGGCAGTCCCTTTGTGGAACAGCGCTGCTGCCCCTCGCGAGAGGGTTGATGGACCTAGAAAAGGTGGATTCCAAACACGCTGGGTTGCGACATCTGCCAGTTGACCGTGGCTGACAGAATGCAAACACGCGGTCGAAACACTACAAACGCAAATCAAAACTTCTCTCTTCCCCACCCTCCCTCTAACCCGTTTCCTTCCCGCAGGACAGCTCCCAGAGCTCACAGGACGACAGCTCAGGGAGCTCAGGTAAGTCCTATCACCTTCGACGCTTGGAATGTTCGTTCCCTTTTAGATAACCCGAAGAGCATTCGACCGGAACGGAGAACAGCGTTTATCGCCCGGGAGCTAGCGCGCTTCAAGGTGGACATCGCCGCACTCAGTGAAACCCGCTTCTCCGGTGAAGTTTCCATAGAAGAGGTGGGTGCCGGCTACACCTTCTCCTATGTGGGCCGTCCGACGGCAGAGCGACGCGAGGCCGGCGTCACCTTTGCCATCCGGAAGGATATCGTGGGACGACTACCCTGTACGCCGCAGGGTATCAACGAACGCCTGATGATTCTCCGCCTGCCTCTCTGGGGTGGCAAATTCGCCACCCTCGTTAGTGTCTACGCTCCTCCGATGACCAGCTCTGACGAGACAAAGAACAAGTTCTACGAGGATCTGCACGCCCTCCTGGCCTCTGTGCCGAAGGCAGACAAATTGATAGTCTTTGGTGACTTCAATGCCCGCGTTGGCACAGACCACGCCGCCTGGAGAGGAGTGCTCGGACCCCACGGCCTCCGAGGACTCAACGACAATGGCCTACTCCTCCTTCGCACCTGCGCGGTGCACCGTCTCATACTGACCAACACCTAATTCAGCCAACCGCTGCAGCACAAGGCGACCTGGATGCACCCCAGGTCTCGTCAGTGGCACCTTCTGGATTATGTCCTCGTGCGGCGACGCGACCAGCAGGACGTGTTGGTGACAAAGGCAATGCCGGGTTCCGATGGTGATATCGATCATCGTCTCATCATCTCCAAGATGCGGATCCGTCCTCAACCACGCAGGAGACCTCAAGGTAAGCGACCCCCAGGTAAGTTGAATACTGCTCTGTTACATTTGCCTGCCAACCGTTTGCGTTTCAGCAACGAGTTGACCCAACAGCTGAATAACCTCCCAGTCGCAGAAGAGAACCCCTCCGTGGAGACCCGATGGTGTCAACTACGGGATGCTGTTCAATCCACTGCTCAACGCATCCTTGGGCCCGCGCCCCGCCCACACCAAGACTGGTTCGACGAAAACGATGCAGCCATCAGTACTCTCATCTCTGAGAAGAATCGCCTCCGCAACGAATATGTCGCTCACCCTACCGACGCCACGAAAGCAGCCTACTACCAAAGTCGCCGTCTTGTACAGCAGCGGCTGCGGGAAATGCAGGACCCTTGGATGGCTCGTAAGGGTGAGGAAATCCAAGGCTACGCGGATTGCAATGAATGGAAGAACTTCTTCGCTGCGCTCAAAGCAGTCTACGGCCTCGTAGTGAGGGGCACAGCCCCACATCTCAGCGCGGACGGTACCACCCTCATTACTGAGAAAACCCAACTTCTGAGCCGCTGGGCCGAGCACTTCCAAAGTGTACTCAACCGGCCCTCTACCACCTCTGAGGCTGCCATTGAAAGGTTGCCCCAAGTCGAAATTAATGCTGATCTCGACCTCCCACCAACCCCTGAGGAGACCATGAAGGCTGTGCAGCAGCTGTCCAGCGGGAAGGCACCCGGGTCCGACGGGATCCCGGCGGAGATTTACAAATATGGTGGTCACCAACTCATTACTCACCTCACCACCCTGTTCCAAGAGGTGTGGCGACAGGGCCAAGTTCCCCAGGATTTCAAGGACGCCACCATCGTCCACCTCTACAAGCGTAAGGGGAATCGCCAGGTCTGTGACAACCACCGCGGCATCTCACTGCTGAATATTGCCGGAAAAATCTTCGCACGCATTCTCCTCAATCGTCTGAATAGCCACCTGGAACAAGGGCTTCTGCCTGAAAGTCAGTGTGGTCTTCGACGTCACCGCGGCACCACTGACATGATATTTGCCGCGCGTCAGCTGCAGGAGAAATGCCAAGAGACGCGGACACACCTCTACACTACGTTCGTAGATCTGACAAAAGCCTTCGACATTGTGAACCGGCACGGACTCTGGAATGTTATGCAGAAGTTTGGCTGTCCGGAACACTTCACTCACATGGTTCGACAACTCCATGATGGGATGATGGCGCGCGTCACGGACTACGGAACGCTGTCTGAAGCCTTCGCAGTGACCAATGGAGTGAAGCAGGGCTGTGTCCTCACACCTACCCTCTTCAGTCTCATGTTCTCTGCCATGCTGATGGACGCCTACCGTGACGAGCGTCCCGGAATCCCCCTCAACTACAGAACGGACGGAAACCTCCTCAACATTCGTTGGATGCAGGCCCCCACGCGCGTCTCCACAACCACAGTTCATGATCTGCTGTTTGCGGACGACTGCGCTCTCAACACCACCACCGAAGCATACATGCAAAGGAGCATGGACCTCTTTGCAGCAGGTTGCGCCAACTTTGGCCTCACCATCAACATGGACAAGACGGTGGTTATGCATCAACCGCCGCCAGGTGCTGACCTCAACCCCGCACGCATCAACGTCAACGGAGCCGTACTGCAGAACGTGGACAACTTCACCTACCTCGGCAGTACGCTTTCCCGCAACACTAAAATAGACGCCGAGATTGCCCGCAGAATCTCCAAAGCCAGTCAAGCCTTCGGTCGGCTCCAAGCCTCCGTATGGAATCGTCATGGTCTTCAACTGTCAACGAAATTGAAGATGTACAAGGCTGTTGTGCTGTCAACACTCTTGTACGGAGCGGAGACTTGGACTGTCTATGCTAGCCAAGCACGCAAACTGAACCATTTTCACATCAGCTGCCTACGCTGCATATTGAAGGTGAAGTGGCTGGAGAGGATTCCGGACACGGAAATCCTGGAGAGAACGGGAGTTCTCAGCATCCAGGCCATGCTCGGGCAGAGACAACTGCGCTGGAGCGGACACGTGGTACGTATGAATGATGAACGGCTACCCAAGCGACTGTTCTATGGCGATGTAGCCGTAGGTACTCGTTGCAAAGGAGGACAGAAGAGACGTTACAAGGACACCCTGAAGAGCTCCCTGAAGCGTCTCCAAATCAACACGCTGAACTGGAAGGAGGTTGCCCTGGACCGAACCGCGTGGCGAAGAGCGGTCAAAACGGGCGCCGCAATCTACGAAGCTAGTCGGATCGCCGCCGCCAAGGCAAAATGGACGGCACGCAAGTCTCACAATCCACGGACGCACGCTGCCACCACCCAAGCCCTTCCAACGTGTCCGCGTTGTCAACTCACCTTCCGTGCACGCATTGGCCTGATCGGCCACCTCCGGAAGCCGTGCAAGCCTCCTCCGACAGCATTCACGTTGCCTTCAACAAACACTCCGCCAGACCCTACTCCACCCTTCACCTCGACGGCATTCACCGACGAGAGAGATGCCTCGTTGCCATCATCCACCGTCTCCAACCCACCCGCAACTTCCTCCACCCCTTCTGACACATCACCGCCCACCACAACTCGCATCCCCACACCTGAACCCCCCACCAGCTCTGAGGGCCTGATATGCCCTCACTGCAATCGCACATTCACCTCACGCATCGGTCTCATCGGTCACTTGCGAATCCATCGCACAGAGACTGGTGAATTAGTGCCTGGAGCACCAACACACAGACGAGACCGCCGCCTTCACTGCCCACACTGCCCCCGATCATTCGCTCATCGCATTGGCCTACTAGGTCACATGCACATTCACGACAGCGGCACTGACCGTGATGTCGGCATACCCAGCACCTCACACAACCCCACCACCAGCCTCAACCCCACTCACTAGTCGCCTCGCTTCACGATTGCGTCGTCAAGTTTGTCGGGAACCCAGGTGAGGGCCTCCTTCTCCAGGTAAGTGGAGGCCGTTCTTGCTGAATTTTTTGAATACTGTCTTGCCTTTTACTACCCCATAATAGCTCCGGTCTTAAAATTAATAAGCCTGGTTTAGTGGCAGTATCGCTTCTCTCAGGACGTGTATGTCGTCACCCAACTTAGTGTCGGACTCTTGGTAATAACCGTATTGGGTACCTTGTCCTTTCCTGAAGTACTCTCCTTCGTTCTGTACCTCAACTGCGCCGTCAAATTAGTCTTGGCATACTCGCAATGTGTGCAGTCGCTTGTTATCAAATCCCAGGCGAAAAAGCACGCTGTTGGACGTCCCCGACGGCTCGCCTCTCATACGACGGAATGGAAAAATCAGATTATCGATTTTATGCAGCTGCATCGCTAGCTCGCGCCATGGGTTTATGAGATAGAGGGGGAGGGTGGCTAAACATAGTGACTCATGGTACCCTCGTTCAGGGGGTAACGCCACCTGGACTGAATCGTACTGAAGCGCCCTTAGAGTGCATGCGCACTGAAATGGTTAGCAACTTCACACCTCTCTACGTCGGCCGCATCAGTCCAATTAACACTAGGTTTACTGACTCTATTCATTGCTTCACTTTGCCGCACATTTACCATACTGTAGTCATATTACTCGCTCCATTACCGCACTCACACTCATAATAGCGGTGCCTACAGTTCTGTCTTTAGCACAAACGTCAGCCTCAGTAGTTACTGAAGATTCTTTGCTGAAAGGTAAGCTGAGCTTTTGCTCTCATTGTTCCTTTCTATGCTTGATTTCCTCCCCTCTCTCTCGGCCTGTCTGCGTTCCCCCCTTGCCCCCTCGTTCTATCTCCCTTTTTCACTCTCTTCTTCCTATCTCTTTTTCTACTCTTCTACTTCGCCTTTTTCCTCCTTCTTCATCTTCCTCTTCTTTTTCTTCTTCTTCTTCTTCTTCTTCTTCTTCTTCTTCTTCTTCTATTTCTTCTTCTTCTTCTTCTTCTTCTTCTGCATGTGCACAATTGCAGAGTTCACCAACTGTCTCGCTTTCTCCTTTCAGCCTCGCCCACGGACGACAACCGGCAACGGAGCATGGGTAGTGCCTTTCAGTCCATGACTGATTGGTTACCCCTCTCAGGAGGGTATTAGCCCAGGCTTCATTCAGGGCTGCTCTCACCCTTTTGAGGTCCAATGGTCTGTATGCACATGCAATGCCAGTCTTCAGCCAACCACG
>JAYGXS010000004.1:15532802-15578444 GCA_036362985.1 Ligula intestinalis | reverse complement strand
CCAGCTTCGTGAATTCACGAAATAAAATTCTATTTCCTGAAGAACGTATTCAACCTCACAACCTTTATTATATCACCGGTCCTGATGCATCTAAGCGTCTGTTTACAGAATGGCCTAGAATTCGTATAGCGTGCCGACATTTGCGAAAGATTGATACTCTCTCCCTAATCGGCATTGAGTACGGTTGTGATACTGATTGTCATGTAGTCTACTCTGGAGTCATTTCAGTCACGATAAAAAGCTTCGTTCTGACCGCCAACAAAACGTATGTACTGCACAAAGTAGCTACTAAGTAGTATGCCTTGTTATCATTGATTTTGGCTGCCTTTATAAATTAAAATATATCTTATGGAAAACATGCTCAAAACGATTCTTTCTTGTACTATTTTGGTAGGAAATTACACCTTCTTTACATTTTATACTTAAAGAAAGGGAAGCTTTCGGTTTCGAATGAAGTTTCTAAATTTCCGAATAATTTTGAAACATACTGACTGATACATCTGAATTCAAGGTTTACAAACTGCGTGTTTTGTACATACTACTTAATTTAGTCGACCCAATTGTGAAAAAACTCGCGGCATTCGGCGGGATTCGAACCCCCATAGGAGAGTGGCCTTTTAGCCAGGCCAACGCTGAACCCACTTGAGCTACGAATGTCGCGCTTCACAGCGTGAGTTTTATCACACTTAGATCGATATTATCGCCCAGCTTTGCCGCTCATATGGAATCCACCAACATGGGACAGCAAGTTGACTGCCCAAGCTGGATTTCCTATGCAATCATCTAGAATCCACCAGAATGACTACAAGACTGACTTAATTTTTAAGAGGTCTTGGCAGATTTAGTTGATTTAGTTGGCCCAATTGTGAAAATTGGGTCGACTAAATTAACCAAATCAGCCAAACCAATTTAATACATACTGCTTAAGGAAAAGTACGTTTTCGCCTATGGTTTGAGAAAGAAGGCACATAGTTCTCTGAAAATATTTAGACAGATGTGAAAATGCTGTATACATTATAGGCAGCAATAATAAATTGACGGATGTGATGTGTAATGATAAAACACCTCACAATCTTTGAAAAAGCTCATAATTTGGATAGAATACATGATAATCAGTATTACAACCTTACCCAATGCCGATTAGCGAGTAAGTTTACCAATACAAGCGAACATCCGTGTCCCAGGAAGTAATTGAGAAGAAGAAGAATCGATCAATCAATCAATCTTTCGCATATGTCGGCATATTGCAAGAAGTCTGGGCCGTGCTGTGTAGCAAGTATCATATACCTTGATTTCCGGTAGTTGTAACGATAAGTTTATATTAGAATGCATGGTTATTTTGGATGCTATCGCTAAATGCAAAATAAATATTTTTATATTACCTATTTTCCCGTATTACAGATTTATGAGGTTATGCGATACTATGGTGGTACTTATAAACTATCCTTACCATGGAGGACTGCTAGCTTCTGTTCGCTGGGATAAGACGGTTGCTTATGCAGGAGCCTCTCAACTACACACCAGACCACTGAGGTATGCCACACACGCCAGAAAGCAGAACACAAACTCCTGCGATGTCCTCTTACATTTCCAATGGTGCGATTGGGAAATGAACTCAATAATATAGGCTTTCAGGCAATTTAAAACCATGATTGTGTTCAGGTCGTCTCTTAAACTAGCACTGTTACGAGTCTTATGTTTGCCAGGCGACATAATTTACGGCAAAAGACACAGAACACTAACGAACTGGATTCGGAAGAAGCAAATGACAGTGAACTCAGTACCTGCATACTATTGAGCGACAAATTCTCAACTCTGCACTTTGACCTACCATTGTCTAAATAAGAGTCCATCCCAGATGTCCAAACACACAAAAGCACACAAAGTGGCAGACTATTAGAACGACCACCTATTCGGCGGTAGAGTTCAAGCCTACTATCAACAGGCCTCAGCCAAAACGCCCCCCCCCGGCCGAGAAATAAACCCGAAACCTATAATCCATCAGTTGCAAGTGGTGCGCATGGTTATATCCTGGTCCCAGATTCGCGTGTGGTATACAGATGGAAAAAGCACGTATTCAGTGGTAAAAGCACCGCAGTTCAATCCCCTTCCCCCTCAAAAACCGAAAAATCTGATCTTAAGTCAAGGAGAATCAATTGAAGATAGATATAAGAAATCAATTTTTTTCCTCAAGCAATAAATAGAAGTGTTGGATAAGTGAAGTAAGTTGCATTCCAACATGATATGATGAAAAGAAAGAAGTTCTTCGGAAAATTGAGTTGTACTCGTGAGTTTTCGAACAGGTTTCACGTGTTCGTCTTCAGAATCAACTAAAAGTGAAGGCTGGGAATATCGCACTAGAGGTTTTCGAGGTTTTGACCTAGAGGCGTACACACCACTCGATGTGGACCCAACTAAAAGGCCGACCGCTGTTATAAAGAAGATGGTGAACAAACTTTCTCGGTTGAAACTCATCACCCCCGGGGACGCCAAATTTATCAACCTTAGCGACCCTCGTATCGCACATGCATATGGCCTTCCAAAAGTGCACAAGGCTGATGCGCCATTGACGATGATAATGCCACTAATTGGATCCCCCACCCACAACCTCGCCAAATGGCTTTACAGGAAACTAAAGCATCTGAGTGATGAATCGCAATACAACGTCAAAATCTCACAGGCATTTCTGCATATAATTAAAGGACTTCAAGTAAGTCCTGACGAATGTATTATGTCATTCGACGTTGTTGCCCTGTTTTTTTTCTATACCGCACGTTTTGGCCATCGATAGTATAGAGCAGTGCCTAGATGAAAATCCGATTGATATTCCGAAACAACACGTGTTGGACATGCTCTGGCTCAAGAACTATTATCAATTTGATGGCAAGTACTATCAGCAAGTAAAGGGCACCCCAATGGGCTCGCCAATATCGAAGCTACTGGCCAAGCTAGTCTTACAGAGACAAGAAGAGGAAGTTTTTCAAGCTGTAAAACCAAAAATGTGGCTCCGCTACGTTGACAACACATTTTTCATCATCAAAACTTGCGAGGTCGAACGGCTGCACCAGAGTCTAAATGGGGTATTCTTAGAAATACAATTTACCCACGAAGAGGCAACAGGAGATACCCTACCATTCCTTGACGTGAAAAAACAAAGACTCACGGATGGCGAACTCGCAACAAGCGTCTACCGAAAGGACTCCACTGCGGAAATCATCCTTAACTATAGGAGTAACCACCCTGCGGCCCATAAAAGAAGCTGTGTTCGTACTCTTTTCCAACGGGCCCATATTTATTGCAGTAATTATGATTTGCTTAAGAGAGAACTAATATTTTTACAAATTCTTCCGGGCCAATGGATATCCGACAAGCTTTGTCAAGAATTGCCTTGGACGTCCGGGTCAAGCACAAAAACTCCCTCCCAATGAAGGTAAAGTGCCATGGAAATTTTATTCTCTGCCCTACATGAATGGAATATCTGAAACCATCTTTCGGCAACTAAGTCGCTTTGGCATCTCCGTTGCCCACAAGCCCGCATCCTCACTGCGCGCAAGCCAATGTAGAGTAAAGGACCCCCTACCCGTAGAACAACTAAGTAGCGTCGTTTACCGTATACCGTGTGCTGGTTGCTGGTTGCCCTTGCGTTTATATTGACCAAACAGGCCGATGCCTTGAGACTCGCATCAAGGAACCAAAGTCAGCCGTTCGCCTACGGGACCGTTTATCACTCTTATTTGCGCACTCCCTTGAGTGTGATCACCGCTTCAATTAGGATGGCACCGACGTGATCGCGACGGCTAATACGCGACAAGCGAGAGAATTCATCGAAGCTTGGCACTCGAGTCCGGCTAGTATAAACAGACACGTAGAGCTTGACTCACACTATACCGGGTTTCGTGCATGGTCTACTAATCTGGACACAGCCTGAAACAACAACATGCTCACCATGCCCGGTCAAGTGGAATTTCTCTGACTCCGAACCAGCCCCCCTCCCCCGAACATGTGGCCCATAGTCCAAACGCTAACACGCCCTCTCCTCACTAGCACAACCTATCGCCGCGGGAGTCACGTCACCCTAACCCTCCCACCCAATCCCTCCCCCGTCCGTTGTAACCTCTGCCTCCAAAACCTCTAGTGCGACATTCCCAGCCCTCACTTTTTCATTTAGTCTGACGACGAACACTTGATACTTGTTCGAAAATTCACGAGTACAACTCGATTTTCCGAAGATCTTCTTTCTTTTCATCAAATAGAAGTGTATTTCGCAAGAAAATATGGACAGGGCAATGCACAAATTTCTGCAGTTTTGTCCCACTAAGTCAGAAACGAAGCCTAGTCCGCTGCCTCTCTAACCGAGCTAGAAGAATAGGTTTTCCAGCGACACAGGAGAACGAAATCGCCCTGCAAGAAAATGGCTTTCCCGATAAGTTTATCAATACGTTTATGGAGAAACTTCCACCGAAAGCGGAAATGCCGACGGCTGAGAAGAAAGCCTTATTTCGTAAAGTGCCTTTTTGAGGGGGTCCGGCAAGCAATTCTCTATAGTTTCACTTGAACGCTGCAATCGCGCGCACGTATCCAGCAGCTGTGATGAGATTAGTACTTTCAAGTACTCAACTTCTTCGCCTTGAAGGCAAAGACAGACTGCCGCTTCAGACTTCTTCAGTTTGTATCTACGACTTAACTTGCTCTTGTGAGGCAGGCTAATTTGGTCGAACAACTGTGCGCCTATCCAAGCGGATGCGAGAACACCGTCCTGATTGACTAAATCAAGGCGAGGTAAAGTCAATATCTAGCGCGATTTTGGCACACTTGGTTGACAGCGCTCATCGGGTTGACTTAAACCAAGCGTTTTGAGTCATGTATAAAGTGCCGGCGAAACGTTCCAAGTTCCTGCGTCGCTATACACCTCACTCACCCGATTTTATGCGTGCAGAAGGCGCTTGTACAGGCACTAAGGTTTCCATGGCCGAAGAACAACCCAAAATTCGTCCATACGCTTACTACCACGCCGCGAGAAGACAGCGACAGCAGGTGCCCTCACTCCGCTAAACGGCGACGAGACAGCAACAGCAAGCATCCCAAGGCCACCCACGCTGTCACGAGACGATGCCACCGTGCGTCCACGTGACCCCCAACACAACGCGAGACAGGGACGACTAAGCGACACGAACTAATGGTTGGACCCGTTTCCCCCTTGCCCTGACTGGTCCCTGATTATGACTAGAATCTGACCCCTTTGATCTCCCTTCTCTCCCCCTAATTACTATTGACTGGTTGCCTACATTTTTGTGAACTTTACCCTCCCTTATATTATTGTATATGCTAAATGATGAATAATCGAAAACTTTCGTTCGCCTAAGTTGACTTCCTGAATGCTCACATGGGTATCACCGCTGAAGTTAAACGAGGATAAGGCAAGAAAACACCTTTCAATGCAGCAAAAGCAGCTGGACTATGTGATCAACCTCGCATCGCCGTGGCGACGATCGATAAACTCATTCCCGCTTACGCCTCCTCGTCACCCTTAGGACCGACTGCTAACCTGCCCCAACCTCCCTCTCTTTTAACCACATCCTACAGGTTTTCATGAAAAGGCACTAACATGAACTGCTATGCTGTGACAATTACCTTTACCCTCCTCTACCCCTCACCATGCGCCCACATCTAGGACTAATTGTTTCTACTCTCTTTACCTATCAAGTTTTATCCTTCGAGGCTGACACTTAATTGGACAGTTGATTCTCTTATTAATAGGCAACAACCTCTGCAGCTGAATGAGAGGTCACGAAATTTCATGACGTCATTAATTTCTGCTTATCTAGTGATCTTTGCCTGGTTCAAATTTCTTCCAAGAAAAAATGATTAAAAAGCTGAATTGCTTGTCTAATAATTGTACATGGTCAGCTCTACGTGACGTGCGGCTTCCTTAGCCACCTCGGTGAGTCCCACACTATCACCATCCTCCCGATCGCAACAGACAAAAACATCGGACCCATGGATCAGTGGTATATTGTTGCACTCCAAGGGTTGCGGGATCGAGCCTTGGGAAGGGCACCTTCTGGGATCTGGCTATGACTGGCTGATGATGAATTTGAATAAGCCATAAATGGCCATTTCGCTCTCCCTTGTCGTTGTCGGTTCTGCCTTATCAATACTAACTCTGCCAATAGAAGTGAATATGCGAATTCCAGTAAGTAATTCAGAAGAAGAAATGACCACTGGAACAAGATTTTTATCGTCCCGATGTTTCAGATTCCGTCGGGATTTTTTAATCATAGGCAATCGTAAAGAAGTCTGATAGATGCACAGCTTGCATGGTATTAACAGTTCGTGGTGGTCATATGCATGCGTACTATAATTGTCAGTTCCTGTAGCCACCGCTTGAGATCTTAATTGGCGCGGTTATGGCTCATTAGTTGACACAATGTTCTAGTCCGCGTCGAATGCGGGGTTGATAATTGTGCAACAAATATTCCCGTTGTCGCCAGAGTTGTTGTTTCGCCCGGCCTTTTCCACGTGGCTGATACTCTTGCTCAGAAAACTTCCCATTACACCGTATGGGAACGCCAAATCGCTGCGCTTGTTGATGGACTTGGGGGCTGAGAACCATGACTCGAGCAGCTCGCGGCTCACGCGGCTGTCACCTCTTGCGAGGAGTTTGGCCTTGTCAAACTTAAAAATATGGTCGGGTCCCGTCGAGTGAGCTGCAACCTGGGAGTTGGCGTCCTTCTTCCTCACCGCCACTGCATGCTTGGCCATTCGCGTCCAGAGTAATCTTCCGGTTTCTCCGACGTTGTTGCTTTGTCCATAACCGCACCAGATCCGATAAACGACTCCAGCCGTTTCCTGCCGTGGCAGTGGGTCCTTCGGTCTCATGACCCGGCCCCTAATGGTGGCTTCTGGCCTGTGCGCAACTCCAACTCCAAGTAGGGTGAGTAGGCGGTTGACCGCTTCCGATACATTCATCTCGTAGGGAAGTGCTCGCCAAAATTTTGGGCCAGTTGGATGTGGCTTCTTCTCTCGTTTGTGTATGCAGTGGTTGACAGAATTGCGCAGGCAACCATTCGCTCTCTGTACCCGTTGAACCTTTTGTAATTTGCCACCTTTGTCCTCCGCTTCGCTGCAATGCGTCTCAACGCGCCGGTATAGGGCTCTTACGCAGCTGCATTTGTGACCGGTAGTACTCATGTGGATGACCACCACGAACTATAAATACCGTGCAATCTGTGCATGTATCACCCTTATCTGCGCATGTCTCAGACTTCTTTACGAGTACCTATGAGTAAAGATTTCCGACGGAATCCGAAACGTCAGGACAATAATAGTCTTGCTCCAGTGGTCACTACAGCTACTACTACTTTTGAATAATAACTCGGTCAACCACTGTGTCGAACTCGAAACCCAGATGCCTGACAGGTTTGGATAGTCAGCTAGCGGCTGGAAGAGGGAAACGCGACCTCGGGGACTCATCCCTAACGGCACTTTAGCCCAACCATTACTAGAATAAATTTGCCGCATCTGACTGGCTAAATGTAGGCTGCGGTGGGTTTTGCCTAATGTGGCCTCTGTGGCACTCTCACTTAAAAGAGATCTGCGTCACTGTCTTGTTTCGGCGAGAAGCTGGTCGATTATGCGCGCGGAACATTTGGTGTGTGGTACGCGAAGGCGGAAAGTCAGGCCCTTCATCCACCTGCGTTTGATTCCGCCTTCGGTCTTTTTGACTCCGTCACAAATTAGTTAGGGGAAAGAGAGTGCGGCTGATGTAGCACTAATCTGCAGTCACTATAGAGTAAGTGAGCTGCAATCCGAAGATTCTTCCTATTCATCATGCTGTGGGGCCCATGGTTAAGAGCTTCGTCGGTGACGATAAAACTGGAATTATTATGAATGCCAGAAAATTTAAAGCAACGTTTCCCTGGTGCAAATTTAAATATGGCTAATGAAACAAGAAAACAGAATTCCCCGATCCTCAATTACTGAACATCTGTTAGACTCGGGCCATTCTGTTGAACCTAAAACGTCCTTCCGAGTACATGTTCGAGCACGAACAACTCGCAATTTACGCTACCTGGAGGCAGCCTACATACGGCGGGTCAAACCCGACCTATGTAAACAGTTGGAGCATGTAGTGAACCTAACTTTGCCTTGGTAACATTGGCTCCCTGTTTATACAGTTTTCCTCCTAAGTTGTTACTTGAGGTGTTTTTTCCCTGTTATTTTTGCTGACCATAGCTTTTGAACTTCTCATGTTATTGATTAGCCACTTGGCCACTCCTTATGACCTTGTGTTGATATCGATTTTTCTGTACGAATTCATTGTGTATCTTCTCTTTTGTGATTCACGTTAAGTAATGAGAGGCGGTAACTGACGAGCTCTCTCGAAATGATATGGATCCAATAAATCATTTTGTTGCTATTGCCATATTTAAATGCCAGAAAAGAAAAAAACATGGACACAAACTCAACTCACGATGGAGCAATTGGATTCCAGACTCTTATTAGTCGATCCATTCCTAAAAATAAAAATAAAAATCGACCTTATGGCGGACAATGATAGCAGAACAAGTGTGCTTGAAGGGAGAGTAAGGGCGCTTAATTTTGGCTTTGACTAATACTTCTACCAGGTTACAGGACTGAAGGCCAAATGGAACAGCCCGGAAATAAAAGAATGCAGCAAAGGAAAACATTCGGAGTGGTCATCTTGTGTAGAACCAATACAAAGAGGCGAATAACTGATGTTGTTAGTTTTTTTGGCGTTTTCGTGTTTGAAGTTGGAGTCACAGAATGTTAGGTGAACGTCACCAACCATTGCCAATATCTCCTGAGCTAAACCGGCGAGACAACGAGCTCGTGGCCCAGTGGTAAGGGCGTTTGACTCTGATCAAAAAGGTCGCGAGTTAGATGTTCGGGTGGAGCATCAATTGGATCTGGGTATGACGGGCTGACGACGACTAATAAGCCAGAAATGGCCATTCCGTTCTCCCTATCTTTGATGGCTATAATATCTGCCTATAGCATAAACAAAAGTTATTGTCTACGATGAAATGTAAGGCAGAATAGGTTTAATCTTACCGCCAGTCACCAAAAGGCTTCGATCCCGGGAATAGGCGAACGTCCGAGCTCCTTTGTAGATCCTGAAGACCTGTTGGTCGGTGACTAATCGGTGTTTGGCCTGCAGAGCAGATCGAGTACTGAGGCCAGTGTTGGAGGATTGACTCACGAACTGGTTTCGCACGAACCGGTAGGAGGGAGCTGAATGCGAGAGGGACTGTTTAAAAACTCTGCAACATTAATGAACGAGATGCCTTCGCAGGCGTGGCATATTTATGCAACATAATGCCCAATTCGTATGTCAGTTTTGACGTTCTTATACGAAGCAAACTAGATCCAAGGGCAACCTTAAAGCAACATCATCAGCAACAGTAACTGAAAAAGGGTACTGCAAACACCGAATTACAAAAGAAAAAAGTGTATTTTGTGGATGTGAATTACAGAAGACCTATTACCTCTAAAATTGGAGAAAAGAGCTGCGTGAAGACTGCGAAGACTGCCGCCAAGGAATCTGTTACCTCTAACTACCGCTAAGAGTACGTTCGTTTACAGAATTACTAGATAATGTCCTCCTGTCCATATTGTTATCCACCTCGCGATATAGGCTCAAGTGAGAGCTCCAAATGCATCACGGACGGACATGTGTGTCCTCTAGCAGATCGGTGTATGCGTATCTATCACTGTATATCCCCGATAAAATACCGGCACAACAACGAACTCGTAGCGCAATGGTTATGGTGTTTGACTCTGATCAGAGAGGTCGCCAGATCGAGGATCAGGTGCGAAATCACTTGGGTCTGGGTATGACTAGCTGACGACGGCTAATTATCCAGAAACGGCCATCCTAGTCTCCATTGTCTTTGTATGTCAGTTCCTACTGCGGCTATTTTCAGCAGCATTACTAATATCATTACATATGCCACTGATATCGCAGTGGCAGCGGTGAAAGCTTTTATTAAAGGTTTGAGTTAGTACTAGTGGGTGACTGCGCTTGGTGCCACTGAATTGCTAGCAGCGAAGCCGACAGCTTGACCAGTTCGTATCCAATGAGGTTCGCCATGCGCTCCACAGCATCTCGGTGCAGCGAGAGTGACCTATGCATGGGTTAATAATAAGTGATAACAGACTTGCACTGTATCTACCGCCTGTACCTATGTGTGTTACCACGCCCTTACCTTACCGTTCATACCTTTCACATTAAAGCTAAAGCCATTTATATGACAATTTTATACTAGCCAAATCTATGCTGTGTATCCTTTGGTTAATTTCCATCTTTTTGGGTAATGAAGTCCTTTTTGTTGCCTTTCACTCCCTTATTAGTTGCTTGAATTGGCCATCTTTGTCCCGCGCGAACTGACTTGATTTCGCTCATACTAAGTTTTGAGGCATTGTTTTCCAGTGCAATATCTATGTTCTATTTTCTAATCTCTTCAAGTTATAGAACCATGTTCACTGTTTCATTAGTCATTGATTCAACTACAAAGATAGCGCATATAGACAGACCGAATAATAAACTGTACGCGAGAGCAATAAGAATTTCTCCATCAATGCCGAGAAATGAAAATTAACTATTGCTTTTTCGGCAGTTATGAAATTTTAGTTGTTCATTGCACTTTTCCTGTTAGTACGAAGACGAGTTTGGGCGCCGAACTTGAAAAGTCATCCTTAGTTACTTTTTATACCGAAGAACATCTCCTTCAAATTAAAATTTCTTGGGATGCGTGTGTTCCAGTTTTAACGAATAAATTACGAGCGCAATGTTTTGCTTGCAGCCAGACAATGGGAAAAATGTGCTATTCGCGAAATTGGTAAACGTGGGCGATTAAAATTTCTCCACCAATGCCAAAAAATGAAAATTTACTATTGATTTTTCAACAGTTTTGATATGTTAGTTGTTTATTGCACTTTTCCTGTCAGTCCGAAGACGAGTTGGGGTGCCAAACTCGAAAACCTACCCATTAAAGTTACTTTTTATTCCAAAGAACTTCTTCAAATCAAACAACGAAGTCTACTGGAGTAAGCAGAACCAGACCTTAATTACCCATCTCGTTATAGAGTACGCAAACCTCAACACTACCCATTTCCCGAATAGTTACTCATAATATGAAACCATAAGGGTTGGATTAAGGAATAGGCGAGTCACTCCTTTAGTTCATCCCTGATTTTCAATCCGCGTACATAACTCCGATTGGCGAAGTTGATAAATCCGGGTGCCTAATTTTAGAGATATGACGAGCTCAATGGGAAGAGAAATTATTGCATTACTGATAGTGCGGTTTTATGAAATGTATCAGTTAAAATGGGAGAAAAGTTTCATCTCGAGGAGAAATTACAAGAAACCAAAACTCAAACGCACTTGCGGAGCTGCTGGTCGATGTCAGTCGTGTTCGTGTTGGCTTGTTGCGCGAAGCCTGTCCAATGGGCGTGGATCCCAACACACAACCTGAGCACCTCGAGAGACAACAGAAGTCACAGGTATAATCGATCGCTCAGTGCTCTTCCAGTGTTTTTATGAATTGAATGAAAAACCTCTGTCAAATCAGTTACTCCAAAGGGTGGCACTAAGTATCAACTCGCTACAAGGCCTAAATTCAGCGAAAAGGTGCTTATCCTGAGAAAACACAGGCTTAAACAATAACTTTATTTGTTAGGGTGATCCAACGCACGAGTTATAACTTGGGCCGTCCTGAGGGCACAAGAAAAAAGGAACCGAACAGGCCACCGACGCATGCAGAGCGGGCAAAGAGAGCGACCTTCAGGGGATTACACGTGAGCACGCAAAAACAACCGCAGGCCGGGGTCTGCCATCTGTGAGGTCATGTCTGTTCAGGGGCAAAGTGGGCGCTCGCTTAGCGTCACGCTAAGGACACGATGGCTGAGGCACGATGGATGCCTGCAGGGGCCACGGGGCAGAGGGGCAAATAGGGAACAAAGACCATCGGCCCTTAAATACGACGCATCGATCAGAAGGCGCACTCTGTTGCCGAGACGCGCTGCCGACGACCCAAGATTCAGCTGCTGGAGACACAGGACTCTATTGCCCTAGACGAGAGACTGCTACTGAGGTGAGACCGTCGACAGAACACACGCTGATGACGGGCACAGAAAACCAAGCTGCTGGACACGCAGAAGACAGAGCGTATGTACAAGCAGAAATAGTTACAGTAAACTATCTACTGCTATCCTGTTCTGCGTTCTCTTCGTATCACGCAGCTGGGGGATATAACAAGTGTCGACACAAGAAAACACAAGGTTGTAACATCATTCGCCTGGAATTTTGAATGCCCTCGCGAACCCATTCTCAGAGACAGCATCAAATGCCGGTAATTCACATACAAAGATTTCCAGAATTTAGAAGTTGCAGTCGTTAAGATACGGCTTCTCCCTTCTGTGAGTGAAGTGGCCTTTTACTGTGATCACTGCTCGATGGTCATAATTCGAGTTTCTGAAACGTCGTAAAACGCGTTGGCTGTTTGCGTGATGAGTACTCGGTCATCTGAATCACTAAAACTGTCCACTGCGACAGTATTTATCTGCGCGCTCCTCGAATGATTAATATCTTTGCCAAAACAAAGGCTTAGCGCTGAATACGGGGTGGGGACGGCACTGCACTTGTTACTTGATTCGGGACAAGTTACGGCGTTTGCGAAGAAAATAATATAACTATCGATGAAAAACAAAGTATCGAAGAGGTAGCTTGTGTAGTGAACGCATTCCGCGCGAACTCGCGGTGGCTAGCAAGTGCGCCTGCACCCGTGTCTGCCTACTTCCATCCGATCTGGCCAATCACCTTCAAAGCCGACTCATACAGTAGGTCTCCGTAATGACTACCACGCGCACACAAATTGAATGCCGCCTTTCGAGGGTGCGGACGCATGTCAGTCCAAATGTCAACCTTTTACAACCTATTTTGCACTTCCTATGTACAGATTTTACTATTCCTCCTACCTGGCATCTCACTTGTTCTCCTCCCCCTACGAAGCCACACCTGAAGATCGAAGCGTCAGGGGTTCTACCTATTAATTTAAGCCACTGCGATACGTTCATCAGACGTCAAGAAAATCGCACAGTCTTCTCCCCAAGCTACTTGGAGTTGGAGTTCAACACACAGACAGAAGATACTCCTCAGGAGGACAAGTAATGAAGCCTAGGGAGTAGTTGCTGTCAGGGGCCAAATCAATGGCGTGCACAAACAGCACTGACGAAGAGTTGCCACGGCAACCAACCGTTTCGCTCGGTCACGATGCACTCGATAACGACACGCAGGTGCGGCCAGCGCAGGACTCTAACACATCCGGCACGTCAGCAAACGATTCACCCACACAAGTGCATTGTCTGCAGCTGTGCCCAGCTTCCGCTAAACTGTCGACTAGTACGTCAACTCCCATGACTTACCTCGCCAATGAAGTTGTGTCTTTCGCCTGACTACCATCTAATTGGCCTAACCTCGTATTTATACGTTCGCTTGCTCTTAAGTATGCTGTACTAGGTTTGCTCTAAGACTTCTGCTTTCTGCACATTTCTTGTTGTGCTCTTCCTTCTGGGCTCATATGAGGCGTTAGTCAGACGGCGAATATTGCGGCCTTGGGCAACCGTTACAACAATTTGTCGACGCAGGACCGTTACAACAGTTGCCACGGCAGCGTCTCAAGAACACTATAGGATTGGTCAGATGGCAGTCTGACCATAGAAACTCGTATGTTCCTTTTGGCAGTTTTACGGAAATACACTTCTATTCTTCCACCCCTGCTGTTGAGTTAAACTACAGGGATTCGACCGAAGGGCTGTTCGACAGACCACCGTGGAGGCTTGTGGTAATTTCATAACAAACACGTGGGAGACAGTTGTGTACGTACGAGTAAGAGACAATGATATTCGGATATGATTGAACATCTCTTCAGTGGGTGCGAAAGTATGCTTGATGCGTTTAAAAGATAAGTATAGCAAGACGCGCGTGAAAGGCTTATCGCCTGATTGCTGGAACAAGAACTGTATTCGCATGAAGTTTCGGATTCCTGCTGGAGCTCATCAGCACGGACAACATCAGTTAGGGGTCACTAATACACAGGTATTTTTAGCATTCATAGGCCGTAGTCGCTATGCTATTGCAGAAATATAAAAATGAATTGCTTCCTCCATCATCGAGAATAAGTGTCCTCTGGTGCTGTAATTACTTGATGGCCAACATGCAAGTCGTTTATACCTGATAGAACATCACTCGGGCTGGATTTGGGAGTGATGATTACTCGACTATCTGGCTCAACAGCACTGGCATTAGACGACGTGTTCATCTGTACGCTTCCCGAGGGTTGAATCACTTTGAGCAGACTGAGTCTCAGCACCGAATATGGGGCAGAAGGGTCACTGAACTTGTTCACAGACTGGAGACCCATGAAGCATACTTCACGCGGTCCGCAGCTTACGCGAATATCAACCCTTGGAAGAATTTCGGTCTCATCGGAGCTGAGTGTGTCGTCGGGTCTTAAGAGTTGGCATCATTCATCTTAACTGCTGCCGCTTATTCGGCAATTTGCGTTTGGAGCAGTTTTCCAGTGTATCTAATGTAGTTGCATTGTCCGAAAATGCACCAGAATCGATAAACGATGGCAGACGTTTCTTGCTGCGTGGTTGGTCTTTTGGTCTACGTATTTCCTTGTTATTACGTTGCTCCTTGGAGCAAACATTTTTCCAGGCATAATGGCTATGGAAAAGGCACATCGATGGTTAAATCGATTAAGCCGTAGGATCTAGGCTAAGATCTGGCCGGTTTCATATTACTTTTTCGAAAAAAACTACAAGTTTTCTTCTAAGGATTTTTGTTGTTTATGTTCTGAAGTAATATTGCAGATTCGACCGTCTGTCCCTAGTTTTTTGTTAATGCCAATGTGCTGTTTTTGAAAAGGGTCAGGAAGGTTTCCTTTTGTCGAGAAATCGAAAAGATACACATCACTCAAAAACCTCAACTCGTCCGTGAACATAAAAGTAAAAGTAAGTTTGCTCTAAACAAGACCGCGGCGATGGCACTTTATCTCCTAAGAGCTCCTTCTCACAACGCAGAAAAGTCTGAAGAGTGCTAAACCAGTCCCTTCTATTGATGCAACTGAATATAAATATCTCTCTCTCTCTCCTTATCAGTTTCACACAGCATCGTGCACACGTATGCCGACCCTGCGTAGGACGCTCGAAAGTTTTCCTTCGGTCGCCATAACTACATGGCAGTGGGGTTCAGAAAAGCGCAACCAGGTGGCAGCGGGACGAGATGAGTAAGCAGTTCTCGAAAGCTAATGGACAGGAGATTTTGCACTCACCCACTACTAGCGCCGTGGTTTCTTCATTGCAGCAGCTGATTATTTTGTCTACTGAGGCCTCATAGTGAAGCTAGAAGGACGGAAATAAGACACTTTTTGACATTCAAGGTATTTAAAATATGACGTTTGTTAAGGTGCCCCTGTCTATCGTCGTATATAGGAAGTTTGGAATAAATGTGCGCTACCTAATGACATGTTAACCAAAATTTCGTAAGGCCGTTTTCGCATTCAAACGGTTACTGATGCAGGGCTGCAATATTGCTTATTGTGCAGCATAATCACAGGATTCCGGCGTCTAAATGAGCCTGCAAACACTGCATTTAGTAAAAATAATTGCATTTTAATAAGTAGGCATTCTTTCAGTTGATTTTCAATTTCTTTAAAAATGAAAATATGCCTTTTAGGAAGCACACATAAAATTTTTGTTCTATTATTTAAACTGCTAGAAAATTGCATTTTTCCTTTTTAAATTATTCTTTCGCAGTTTAATAAACTTTTTAAAATTACTGAATAATTTTGAGCCTGGTCTCCCGTTATAATTGTATTCAGTGTGTAGAAATAACCTACGCAATGCATTTCGTTTAAGGTAAATATTAATGAAACTTTTTAAACCGAAAGACACTCTTTCTTCAACTATGCACTTTAGAGACAGCCCACTGGATCTAGGTGAGCAGTCTGGCGTCATTTATCAGGTATCATGTCGCGACTGTTCTGTCCATTATACAGTGCAGACCGGGCGATGACTTAGCTCATGAATAACGGAGCACAAACGGGCAGTACGAAGGGGTGACCCACTGTCACAGATCGCTACCCACACTCTGGAAGAAGGCCACGAATTTGACTTCTTAGGCACACAGATAATGGCACACGCCGCTGATAGGACGGGGCGAGAACTATTGGCGGCCTGGACATCAGACTACAACCCAATCAACAGGCCTTGTTATTTTACCATCTGTGCTTGCGACCAGAAAGCACGGCCCAGTTGCTGTCCAAGCACGCAGGCTGCCACGTCAAGGTCGCACGCCATAATACCAAGGGCACGCGCAGGGAGGCACGATAAGATGGCGTGAGCATGGACGTGGCGTGGCGTGGGCATGGACCAATCACAAGTGTCCCCTCCTCCCACCCACATTTACGCGTAGCCAACGTTTGCTACTTTCGCATTTTCTCTGACGATGGCTTCTAGTATGGAGCCGAAAGCTCAGCAGAATAAAACTGTCGTTCCAGAGATCGCGTCTTCTTCTTCTTCTTCTTAACAACATAAGTTACTATCAAATGAGTAGAAAAAGGAATAGCCTTGCTTTTATTTTTGCTATAAGACTTAGTCAGCTTTATGAGTGCATCGATAGACAATGAGAAAAAGTACTAACTAAGTAAGTACTCATGTTTAGCAAGTGTAGTTTTTACAGGCGGACGCAAAAAAGCTTGTCCAAAAGCCGACTCGCCGATGTGACAAAAAATTCTTATGATTGTCTTGTATGATAGGCAGTGTTACAATCCTCCTTAGGTAATGTGTACACATCGAAAACTGCTCACGTTTAACTGATCGACTTCTTCCTTATAAGCCATAATCGATCACTCAGTGCCAATCCACGCATGGTACCTGCTACACTAACCGCTGTGCGGCTGTAAGCGAGGCCCGAGAATGAGCAAAAATGCAGGGTGGGTCTGTGGGAACTGCGAGGGTGTGTCCTGTGTCGAGGCAATGCATAGCCACTTCAGACAAATGGTCAAATCTCGACACAGGACACATCTTTGCATGGGATAAAACACACATCGTCGGAGTTTGCCCATCCAAAAGTGGCCGAGAGTTCCTTGAGACCATGCACTCCGACGACTCATACATCAACCGACACATACAATTGAATGGTATTTACGAACACTTCAAAGAACGCTGGAAGAGAGGAAGGTGGCACGACACAGACAGTTTGAGGCCACACCTACCAATCAGGTCTCACCCCGTACAACTATTGATTTTACGCACGTTTGAAATGTTATTTGTTCACTGCACATATCCTGTTAGTCCAAAGACGAGCTAGGGCACCAGACGCGAAAATTCAATAATTTAATTTACGTCCTATCCCAAAGAACATCTTCAGATTAAAATTTCTTGGAATACGAGTTTTCCAATATAAAATATATATAAATATGCGTATGAACATGCAAACTGACCTTGACCACCCACTCAGCATGCACATGCCAACGCAGGAACTGCACTTTCGGTTGTGTGAGCAGTTGATCAAGGTGGACAGTTGGGAGCTCACCACTGGGTGAGGAGACCTTCCAGACGCGCAAGAGTTCCGTGATATCGGTGAGCAGGAGAATGCTCACATCCCCATTGGAATCACCCCACGCGATCAAATACTGGTTTGTCTGTGGACGAATCCTGCAAATAGAGGGTGCATCAGAATCGAATTAGTGGAGGAGGAAGATGGAGGGGAAGAGGGATCAGCGAAATCATATTGCCTCGGGGGCTCAGGCTGTTTACAGTCGTGGCCCGAGTTAGCTATTTTGTTTTACATAAAACACTACTCGTTAGAAGTTATGTCTAGTTACTCAGTTCAGAAAGGAGCGGGTAAGACTATGCCGCTTGTCGGCAGACGGGTTTGGTGGCAGGATCAAGAAAGCAGTATATCGTTAGAAATCAAAGATAATAGATGAAAAATTGTGTTTAATTACCTTCCCTCCTCATCCCGTCCTACCGAGTTGCCGTTGTTAATGACATCGACCGGTCGCAACGGCCGATGTACAGCAAGGCAAATTTGTTCGTTAGGGAACCCTATTTCCCCTCGGATATTGAATTTCCATGTACTTTTACTCGGTGCGACTTGTCACACGTTAGGACGTTTTTCGGAGATTGGACGCAAAGAAGTGTTGCTGGATTGCAGTCCACATCTGAACGACTGTTCTAAGGTAAGAGCATGTTTCGGCAACGTGCCCGATTGTCTGGTGATAATTGATAAATATGCAACGGGATGCCGGGGCAGGGTGACACTAACTAGTACCTAGAATCTTCAAAAGGCCCTTAAATTCCATACATTTACCACTCAGACAATACTAGCACCGTAGAATGCGATTGCATGCCAGAAACAGTCGGCTACTGACTCTATATCTAGTAATACCTCTGACTGGTAACCACTTTAAGATCAAGTGGGCGTTATGACTGTTAACCAATGGTAGTTGTTTAGAATTATTATCTTCGCGTTGTCCCATTTGTCTTAATGTGAACTGCAACGATCGCGTCAATCATCGCTTTCACCGAACCTCGTCGTCCTAGGCTACACCGCCCTGCAAGGTTCTTCCTAGTGGCGGTCCATAACGGACTGCTCTGTTTTCGTCACCTGGTCAGCAGACACGGTAACCAGCAAGGGCGTATGATGGGCACATCTCCGAAACTTCGGCGACGTTCTCGTGACCTCTGCAATCTTCTCCTCGTGTGACCTTTAGGATATTTTGAAGACTGTATAAACAGAAAAATTTAATGGATCCATCAATTTCGAGAGTGCTCTTCAGTTGCTACCTGTCATTGCATAACGTGAATGAACGTCAGAGAATATACACAATTGAATTCATGCAGAAAAAATTGATACAAAACGGCAAGGTCACTGTAAATGGCCAAGAGGCAATCGATAAAGCTGAAAGTTAAACGCTGTAGACAGCAAAAACTGGGGAAAAAAGCGTCTAGGCAAAAAAGAAAGAAAAATTGGGGGGGGGATGTATAAACAAGGAGCCAGTGTTACCAAGGTAGAGTTAGGTTCACTACATGCTCCAATTATTTACATAGGTCGGATTTAACCTGCCTTATGTAAGCTGCCTCCAGGTAGCGTAAGGTGCGAGTTGTTCGTGCTTGAACAAGTACTCGGAAGGAGGTTTTAGGGTCAACAGAATGGCCCTTATCTAGCAGGTATTCAGTGATTGATTAGCGGGAAGTTCGTTGTTCTTGCTTTAGCAACCAGCTGGGTAAGTGCTCCCTTGCTCTGGTGACCAATTGCCTTTGTGTTCGCCCTATGTACTTGCATCCGCAAGTGCATGTAATATCATAAACACAGTTTGAAGTGGCGTGCATCGGCAAGGCATCCTACGCACGAGGAATCGGTACAAACTTTGTTAGATTGCAAATTATAAGCTCAGCGGCATAATATTTCCTTTGAATGGCATTAATGAGTCGTCTCTTGATGGTATTGAAAATGTTGTCGCCCTTAAAGGGCAAAGATATGACGTTTTTTCACCAGTTTTTGCTGTCTACAGCGTTTAAATTTCAGCTTGATCGATTGCCTCTTGGCCATTTACAGTGACCTTGCCGTTCTGTATCGATTTTTGCTGCATGAATTCAAGCGTGTATTTTCTCTGACGTTCATTCACGTTATGCAATGACAGGTTGCAACTGAAGAGCGCTATCGAAATTGATGGATCCATTTAATTTTGCTGTTTAAACAGTCCTTACATTTTCACCAGGGAAAAGAGGCTTTACATTTCTGAAACAGCACCTTAGGATATTGATAAAAACCGCGACGGGCTCCTCCTAACTTGCTTTAAACACTCTCAACGGCAGGCCATCTTATCTCGCATATATGTTCCTCCACGAGCGACAGTTATTTTCCTTAAATACATCAAATGGCATCCAAACTTCTAGAATTTCCGAACAATGCCTAAAGAGTTTTTCCATTGTCTGCTCTTTCTGCTCAGTCCCATTTATTGGTATCACTACTTTTTTGAAATGTTCTACTGAACCAATGAATTTCATAGCTGCTCTGTACCAAAAGGAAGCTCAAAGGCATTTGCATTGCCCTTAATAAACCTGACCTGAGCTGACCTTTTGAAAACAGCTGTTTTTATTTGTCTCATTTCCCGTACGTTTCCAACACAGTTTTACACAATTACAGTGTGGCGAGTGCTGCAAGAAACGTCACGCAATTTGAAAAAACCCGGTAATAAGTCGCAAACAAACATTGCGTAGGGTTTTAATACTGTTTATCATGCAATCAAATTTCAATTATTTTCAGTCACGCTAGGATGCGGACTCTGTGCTAGGCTTCTTTTTGACCGCTGCGAAAAAGCAGATTCAGTAAAAAATGGCTACTAAAATAGTATGCATTTTTTAACATTGATTCTGACCGTCTTTATAAATTCAAATATATTTTATATAAAATTCACGAAAAATTCTCTCTTGTAATTATTTGGTAAAAAATTATACCTTCTTTAAATTTTATTCTTAAAGGAAGGGTTTCCTCCGGTTTTAAAAAAAATCCAGCAATTGAAAAGTGTCGATAAAGTCCGAAGGTAGCATTTCTTGGAGCATACTATAAAAATAGCCAATTTATATCAAATAAGTACATTTAAGAAAATTTAGTGCACTTTCCTACATAATAAAGGCCATTAAATTCAATGGAAAAAATGTATCCTACTTAATTAGCCATTTTGTGGCTTGTAGTTCTTACAGGTGACTGGAATGATGATCGTTAAACATGCCGTCTCCTTAAATGACTGAAATATCTTACGACATTGCTGTGGTAAAATTGTAACTCGTTGAAAATCTAGCATCATGAGGTGACTAAATTATTACGGGATGATTCTACAGGAAAATAAACATTACAACCTCACGTATGTTACATTCGTTGCTGAACCTTCACCTGACTACTAACGTGACTCATCTGTTCCGCTCTGTCTTGGGTCTCGACAGAGGCCCTAATATTCGTAACATCTGTAAATAGGCAGATCGTATTGTCCGGAAAGGCAAGAAAGACTGAAATGGCCATTTCTGGCTCGTCAGACAACCTCAGCCAGTCATACCTAGACTCAAGGGGTATCCCACATTTTTGATCAAAGTCAAGCGCCCTAACCATTGAGCCACGAGTTCGTTATCTTGTCGGTTTAAGTCAGGGGCTATTAACGCCCATTGATGAACGTTCATCTGACCAATAACGGCTATTCCAGTCACCCTTGTCTCTACCAAAAATACCATCTTCCTACTTTCACCTGCTACGGCAGTCAGGGCCTCTGTCGAGACTCAAGGCATAGCGGGACAGATAAGTCCGGTTAGTACTCAGGTGAAAGTTTATCAAGGTGTGTCAATATACCCTGACCTAAACCGGCAAGACAACGAGCGTGGTTGAAGGGTTAGGAGGTTCGACTCTGATCAAAAAGGTCGTGAGTTCGAGGCTTGGGTTTTACACCACTTGAATCTGGGTATGACTGGCTGACGACGGCTAATGAGCCAGAAATGGTCACTCCAGTTTCCCTTCTCTTTGCCGACAATATTACTTAACATTTTAGAATTTCGGTTATTATTCACCGTAAGGAAAAGTACTTGATCGGCCTACCGAAGTCCTAAGAACGTTGCTAGTTGAATTTGAGTTTAAGACTATGTCACAGTGCTTCTGAATACCCCACGTTAGTATCAGTTGAGGGTCTATGAAAACACGGCTCTCTTTTTCACCGCCTAACGTTTCCTGCGGATTTCACTGCTACATGGCCAATGCCTACCGAAGCACTTAAAATGTGTGACACACCTTGTCGATAAGAATAATCGAGTCGATACCAATAAGGTCTTTCAGGTTGTCTACCGGACACCAGCTAATTTTTTCAAAGGCCTACGCCAACGGATGCTTGCAACAGCTGAAGCAGTAGCTATACGGCTAGCAAATCCAGTGCTGCGTTGTCAGAAGACGCTAAAACAAGCCCTTACCCTTCTGTGGCCTACGCTGACCGCAGGTGATGATAGCATTTCACCCCTACCAACTTCGCCTCTCGACCAACACGCTGATCTGCCCTACTTGCGCAAACTGACATAGTCCGCAGTGGCCAATCAGCGCCCATGTTAGACAGTTATTGATTTTTCTGCATAGTAAAACTCTAATTGTTATGTACAGCTTTCATTTTCCCCTAGAACGAGTTGCTAACAACATATGTTTGCCATAAACTGACTTTTAAAATTAACCATGGGAATATTTACGGAACTTAAAAAAATATTGTCCCCGGATTGCTTACCCCCAAGTCAGACAAACGGGAACAGTGTCCAACCCCACGATGCGACAGTAAGCTGCAAACGTAGTCATCTCGTAGAACTCCAGTTCTCTGTCCCTGCAGAGGAGTAAAAAACAATTCATGTGAACACCACAAAGAGCAAAAGGGAGGTTGAGATGAAGCATACGTACCCTGTGCTTGAAACAAATTTGCTAATGTCGTTGAGGAAGAGGAAGTCAGTGTACCACTTTGGAGTAAGACGATTGGTTCCGCCTTCAAAGGCCAATGAACGTTGCATAGTGATTTTCAGATCGGGTGACCAGAAGGTGAGTGTTCCATCCTGAATAGATTGGACCAAAAAAAGAAGAGAACAAATGACCTCGGTAGTCACTACTAGGTTGACATTCGTAGATTTTGATGGGTTGTTATGACCTGCGCCTGGCGATTTTAATTGACGCGAACTGTGGGCTTGCCAGACTGTTGTTGCCAAAGCCAGCATGGGAGGGGAAACGAAGGCAATCGACATATGAATTACGTATGGTTTTTGAAATGATGATCACGCAGCCTAATCTCCATAAATGTTGGTCAGATCAGGATGCCGGCTTCTAACGAGCTTCTTTCTGGCCGCTAAGCAAAAGTTTGTACTATGAAAAGAAGCTACTTAAGTAGTATGCCTTTTTGTCATTGATTTTGAGTGCCTTTATAGATACAAAGATATTTTTTGGAAAACATGCAGGAAAAAAGTTATTTCTTGTACTCGTTTGGCAACAAATTACGCCTTTTTTAAATTTAATACTTTAAAAAAGTGCATTTTTCGGTTAAGAAAAAGTTCTAATTATGAGCTTTCTACAATTTTCAGGTGTTCAATCATAGAACATTGTATCCGTCAATTTATTAATGCTGCCTTTATCTATCGCAGCATTTAACGATAACTATATGAGATCTTCCTCAAACTGTAGGCGAAAATGTCCTTTTCCTTAAACAGGGTGTACACAGTGCGCAGTTTGTAAACCTTGAATTCGAGTGTAGCAGTCAGTAGGTTTTTAAAATTATTTGACAATTTAGAAACTTTTTTGAAACCAAAAGATACACATTCTTTAAGCATAAAATTTAAACAAGGCGTAATTTGCTACCAAACGAGTACAAGAAATAACTTTTTCCTACATGTTTTCCAAAAAATATATTTGAATCTATCAAGGCAGTCAAAATCAATGACAAAAAGGCATACTACTTAAGTAGCTACTTTTTATAGTACATACTTTTACTTAGCGGTCAGAAAGAAGCTCATTAAAAACCGGCATTCCGATGTGACCAAAATATATTGAGATTAGGTTATGCGATCGTCATTTTTAAAACCATACGTAATTAATATGTTTGAATCGAAAACGCATTTCAGAATTCCGGATGACGTTTCATGTGATAGGGAATCTACTGTACGTTCCTATGGCAGTCCGAGCGACAGCCCACGCAAGCGCCTTTTCAGGCGATGACTCATCTTGGGAATGTCTCTTATTTCTAGCCGGTAGTTTGTGTAACCATCTCGTCGTCAAGCTTCCCAGTTCAGTGGGCACAGTGGTGGCTTAAACCTGGGTTGGTTTAAACTGCAATGGACTTGCATCGCATCTACCTAAAACCCTCACACCACACACACTATGCAACTGTTGGGAGTTATCACTCGGACAATCCTGACGGTACCAGAACAGAAGGACCTTACTGGTGACCGGTTCATGCAGTTACAAGCAACCTTCGAAGGGCGGACATTAGGCCAGGACAAGGGAGGCACGCGCAAGCGAGACTACCCTGGGGCCGGCTTGCCACTATCGGACGGTCACGCTGAGGACACATGCACATGCGTACGTAAGCGAGCGCGCGCACGGCCACTCTTGGAGAGCTAATAGGGAGCGATGATTACCGGCCCTTAAATATGCTGCCACCGCTGAAGGCGACACTCTGTTGCTGGAGACGCTCTCGACGACCTAAAAATTCTGCTGCTAGAAACAAGACGTGCTAATGGCCGAGACGAGCTACCGACGACAGAAGACAACGCTGATATACAAGCAGAACGAGTATCAGTAAAGTTCTATCTGCTATCCTGTTCTGCCTTCTCTTCCTAACACGTAACTGGGGGACATTACCAGTTTTGACACAGGAACACACTCGGTTATAATAGTAACATCCAGAAGAGAGACTAAGGTGTCCTGGATTTAGGCGTTGGTGCAGTGGTTGAAGTGGCCAAATGCATGTATACGGGTGGCACAGTCATGCTGGTCCATGCATGTCTAGGAATTAGACTTAAAGAGGGGTCCTGGATCTGCCACCAGAGGATGTTGCTATAAAAGTCCTGGAGCAGTGATCCCACTTCGTGCGAATGTTCGCCTCGCGCGGCTGCTTGCAAGTGCGTAGGTCCTAGTTCTGCCAACTCCTGTCTGGCCAATCACCTTCAAGGCTGACTCACCCAGGACCTCATTGTGATGAGTTTCACGCTCACACACTTCGGATGCCACCCTTCCCCCCGACACCCCTCGTCCAACACTCAACTTCCTCTTTCCTATTCTCTACACAGAACACAGCCTTCCTCCTACCTGGAGTCTCACTGCTTCTTTTCCCACAGGAAACAAAGCCTAAAGATCGCAGAGGCAAGAGTTTTCCTTATTAACCTCAGTCCCTGCGATAGTCCCATTAAGAAGGCACCCTTATGGTTTGACTCTCAGTCCACAGAGAGATTGACTGAGGTATAGCTTCAAATTGCAGTCTTTGAAATTGCGACGACTAGCATGTTAAACTGCTTCAAAAGAGGAACAAGGCACCTCAAAACCTCTTTTTCTGCCCCACAGTATACTGAAAATGGACGAAGTGGTTGACGTTGTACAGATTGTCCGTCTACCAGAAGCCCTTCTTAGGCGTGTTTCATTAGTCAAATGCGACAGAGCAGACCACCAGAGGAATGCACATGCCAGTGTGTCCCCTACCGACGTGATTCGATTAACCTGGCTGTCAACTGTTAATCACATCTTTCTCGTGTCTTGGCAACTCGGCAGGAACATTTTATTTTCGGTTATGATGCGAGAGAGCATTTGCAGGGGTTAGAACTTTATTTGCATTCACTTTAATAATGGAAAATAAGGAAAAATTTACAGTCTAAGCTAACAACAATCGACATTGCAACATGCACGATGGTCGATAATTTGCTATGCCTCGTTGTCTTTTAGGTTTTTTTAAAATTGTGATCGTATGTTCACCAAGGATTCTATTATGAGAAGTTTACAAAGGGATCATGCATAACTTAGCGAATTATAAAGTGCTGTATAGAAAGCCATGCACCAAAGTATCTCAAATTCTTTACTTATGGAAACACACATATTTAGTTTTGCTGTCTTCCGTGGCTAGGAAATTGACCACGAAGTATATCGTTCAACAACCGAAAATTTAACATCGATTTCGTGGGAAGTAATAAAGCTAGGCCGATTGCTAGAAACTAAGAGGTGCATCAAAATTCAATTGCAGGAAGCAGGCTTTTTGAGTTTCAGTCTCTGTACCACAGAATGGAACGCATTTCAAGCTTGCAAAGTACAAAAAATACCTCCTTGACAGACTTACCCATTTTTCATCAAATGCAAAATCAATTTGAGGAAAGTGCAACATCCTGGATTACAAAACCAACTAAGAATTAATTATTCGGCCTGTATGACAGGATTGGTCGGGTGCCCGAGTGGAAGACCTCACATATACTACATTCACTTACTTACAAGTCGATAATCAAGAGGTAAAAGCAGTAGGCGGGAATATCCGAGGGACTGAGGATCGTCCATTTGATTCTTCTCAAACACAACAGAAGACTATAAACGTCCCTTAATAGAGAAGACTTTGCGCTTAATTTCAGGAGAATTAGGATTAAAGTAAGGATTGGAATGAAGCTCATGCGTCATATACCAGAGAACATCATCATCTGATGACGAATCCGCGACCGATATCGAAACGTCAGGCGAATAAACATATTGTCCCAGCGATCGAGTCTTCTTCTTCTTCTTCCTCTCACTAGATGACTATATAACTGTATTAGCGCTTTGAAATGCTAACTGTTCTTTGCACATTTTTCTCAAGTCTGACGACGACCTGGAAATCCAGTTTCGAAAATTTACCGAATAAATTTACTCAATTTCCCAAAGGACGCCTTTCGATGAAATTACTATTCTTTGGATGCCTGTCTTTCAGTTTACAAGAAAGTATGCTAAACAATAACCTGATTAGTGTTAGGATTAACGGTTCCTGTCTCATTCTAACACTAACCCTTAACCCTTACCCTAACCCTTACCCATACCCTAACCATAACCCTAATCGTCACCCCTAACCTTTACCCTAACACTAACCCCTAACCCTTACCCCAACCCTTACCCTAAACCAAATCCTTTCCCTAACCCTTACCCTAGCATTTCCGCTAGCATTTACCCTAACCCCAACCTGTAACCCTACCCATAACCCTATTCCTAACCCTTAACCCGAATCGAGCTCGAATCGCTGTCGACAAAGCTGGAAATGTGGAGTTTTATTCCGCCACTACCAAGGAAACTCCTGCCTCTTGTTTGTGCAATCCTTCCAATTCCTGCAGAAGAGAGTCAGCCTGTACGAGGTAAACCCTCCAACTGCACCAAATTCCGGCCCCAATTCTGCGTAAAGCAGTCCAATCACTAAGACCCTTGTTCTTACAATGCTTCGTTTCGGAATTAAAATCACTCTAACTCGTGGATTTACTCTCTTAAAAGTGGTTAATGAACTGCCCTCTGGGTATCGAAACTCTCTTCAGTTTAGGTACATTTTCAGGAGAAGCATTCTCATTCCCTCAAGCAGACGATTTCTGCACACTAGTACAGCGTTTTTACGCGCATAGGCTCAAACTTTATCTCATCAGTTGAAAGTTATATGAAAAAATGCAAGCACATGCGCTTCGCCAACTCACGGTTTTTGCAACAATATATCCTCTTCCGTGTTGTTGTGCAACAGTACGGGCGGTTTGTTCTCGGTTAGGAAAATCGCAAGTCTTTATGGGCTCTTTGATTTGAACAAGTTGAACTTTAGCCAATTGCACTTCCCTGGCTTTATGCTTCGATAGCAGGAAGGTGCATATGTCACCACAGGAAAGTCTTCCCAGTCCATCCACATCGATTTCATCAAACAGTTTTTTGACCATCATTTCCATCTAAAACTTCAGTTGAACCAAGACAGAGAACCGGCTACCTGGGCTGGCGGTAGCTTAAGGTGCAAGTTCATAATACTCCGAAAGGCATCCAGATCAACATATCCGCCCTGCTTCTGACTACATTCCATTAGGGCGAATTGGAAGCATTGTAAGTCCCCAACTTCTAGTTGCTCCATGACCTGAAAGGTAGCTTCATGTAAGTCCTTTAAGTGAACTCACTTTTGTTCTAATGTCGGCGCAAAATGAAAAATTATTGACTGCTGAACGAGAATCTGAACTAGCAGAACGGAACTTGCGCTCAAGACCCGGATGTTCATCTTGTTCGTGTTTATTTGACGTGGACACCTGCGTACTGAAGAGTGACAACATAAGAAAGAATGCCGACGAACCCCAAACGCAGTTGGTTCCATTTCTGAGCAAAGAAAATGCTATTTCCTGCCGATTTTGACCGTCGTCCGCTGCTCATTTCCACTATTATACGATTGCCAAGCGCGACACTAGAGGCCCTGAGCTAGCTGTTGTGGCTCGCTTTCAGTTGGTCGCAGACGGCCCAATCAAATGATCGCTGAAATGCAATTATGTCTACTTTTGTAAACTAAGTAGACTAACAGTTATACTTTTAGCAAGGACCGGTTTTACCCTGTTTGGATGGAATTTCTGTGTGATTTCATATATGGTCAAACGTCTTGCCTAACAAATGGTTCGCATTTAATTGCAAGCATGATTTTCATTAGAATAAATTTCAATTATTACTTTTCATTTATTAGTAAAAAGCCAATCAGTCTATGCTTGCCATAATAACAATTTAAAGTTTCAGTAGGATACACGCTTCCGATAAAGTGTCATCGGACCAGTACATTTATATGGCAACAGAGTAAAAGTCAAACATGATCATCCTTTTATCCAAGCGAGTCATGGGAATAGGGGAGGGGTGGAGCGGGGATCGACGAGCAAAGGCTGGTTGAGAAGAAGACGACTCGATCACTACGACAATGTGTTTATCCGCCTAACGTTTCGACATCTGTCGCGGATTCATCATCAGAGACATAATCCCAGATCAGCAGCATATCCAGTTAGTTTGTGCACAGGAGTCTGCCGTAAAATTAGAACGCGCAGAAAAAATCGATAAATGCGTGGAGTGTGCGCTGATTCATTATGTCATCAATGACCAGCTGGCCCTGCGGTGTTGGCATAGGATGATTCGGTGACCTGTCTGTTCCCCGAGCGGTGACTTACTTTGGCCAAATTGAGTCTCAGCACCGAATATAGATTGGGCAAACCGTTGCGCTTGATGATGGATTGAGGGCCCGTGGACTATGACTCAAGTAATTCTTGGCTCACTCGATTGTCACCTCTTGCGAGAAGTTCGGCCTCATCAAATTTGAATGTGTGGCCGGGTCTCGTCGAATGAGCCGCAACCTGAGAACTGGCATCATTTCGCCGCACCATTGCCGCGTCTTCTGCAATTCGTGTCTTGAGAAGTCTGCCAATTGCTCCCACATAGTCACTTTGCCCGCAACTGCACCAGATCCTGTAGACGACTTCAGATTTTTTGCCGTGGCAGTGGGTCTTTCGGTTTCATGATGTTGCGCTTTATGATTGCTTCCGGCCTGTGTGCGACTCCAACTTCAAATGGTGCGAGCAGGCGGCTGACAGCCTCCGACACGTTGTTGACTCAATTTGGCCAAAGCAAGTCGCCGGTCGGGGAACAGACAGGCTACCACATCTTCCTATGCTAACATCACAGGGCCAGATGTTCATTGCTAACACAACGAATCAGCGCACATTCAAGGCATTTATCGATTTTCTATGTACGTTTGAATTTTAGAAAAACCCAGTGCTTATAAAAGCTGTTTCTGCTACTGTTCTGTGACTATGTCTCTGATGAAAAATCCGCGACGGATTTCGAAACGTCAGGCGAACAAACACATTGTCTCACCGATCGAGTCATCTTCTTCTCAATTACTTCCTGGGACTCGCATGTTAGCTTGTATCGGCAAAAGCTAGTTACGCAGAGGAAGGGTTTGATGGAGCCGGTCCGGGTGGTGGATGGGGGTGAGTGAGAGGATGAGAAAGCGCGGCGAAGTCCATGCAGTTAAGCGACCGTTACATCTTGTAGACATTTTTTAATGAAATTGTTATTTTCTGTTGTCATCTTGACGCTGTTATCGTTAGACCTGGCAGAATTTCTTCTCCCCATCTAAAACCGTGAGACGCCAAAAGGAATTGTTCTACGAATTGGGTCTACGAGATAGACTAAAGGATGTGAACTTCCTAATAAAGCCTGAGATTTCCAGGCTGAACGACCTTTTTGTTAGTCAGCTGTTCACTTCTTCTACATCTTCCTCTCCTTTCTCCTGGGCTGAAATTTGGAAGAGTCTTAAGCGTCTGACTGGTGCGTAAAATCCAACCCCACCTCCACGCTGGTGCGCGCCGGAAACTCGCTTTTGCTTGGCTAATGGGGCTCTGGTAGGGGAGCAAGACCGGGGACCTAGCGCCAATCCCCTTTTCTCCACGAAACACGGAATTGACTTTTTTGACTTTCTACACTTTCATGAATCACAACTATACGCAACATACGATCTCTGCTACGGCGTCCGCGGGAACCGACGCGCCACATCCTCTTGGCATCGCGGGACGGGTGTTAAATCGGCGAGCTGATGCCGGATTGCGAATTGCAGGCTGGAATGTTCAAACTCTGAGGGATGACGGCGCCCAACTGTTAACAGCCAAATCCCTTTCTGAATACCGTGTTGGTGTGGCGTGTCTCTCTGAGGTCCGCCTACCTGGCACTGGCCACAAACTGCTGCAAGTACCAAGAACTGACTTTGCGTACCATCTCTACCACAGTGGTGTCCGACAACTCTGGACTGTATGGTGTCGCTATAGCTTTGGCCGATGAATTTCACTCGAGTCTGCTAGAGTGGGAGGCTGTTTCACCGCGGATCGCTTGGGTCCGTTTGAAAAGTGCCCCAGTCAACGTTTCCATCATCTCGGTATATGCGCCTACTCTGGCTGCTGATGACAGCATAAAAGATGACTTCTACGGTGACCTCCAGCGAACAGTTGACCGCATCGCAAGAAGCGATCTACTCGTCATTGCCGGTGACTGGAACGCCCGACCAGGTGTGTGTGACGCTGGAACCCGTCATGTGGTAGGCAAATTTGCTGTCGGAGCGCAGTGTGCCAACGGTGAGCGCCTTGTCAACTTCGCATCGTCTAACCGCCTCATTGTGTCAAGCACCCGTTTTGATCATCCGCGCCACCACCTTGTCACTTGGTACTCAAATGACGGACATAACCAGGCCCAAATAGATCACATCCTTGTCCGAGCACGCTGGGCCAGCTCGGTCTTGGATTGTCGAGCCTACCGCGGTGCTGATACAGGAAACGCTCATGCATCGGACCATGTCCTACAGCGGGCAACCCTTCGCTTGCGTTTGAGAGCTATTCACAGACCCTCCCGACCACAGCGGATCGATGTTGCAAAGCTGAAGTCCTCTGCTGGCGACGCCTTCCACTTAGCACTCCAGAACCGTTTCGACGGCCTGTACCCTGACGCCCGAGCGGACCAAGAGCCCGCGTGGCAGTCCCTGAAGGCTGCGATGTCAGAGCTGGCATACACCCATCTGGGCAAAACCCGACGGCGACATCGCGACTGGATCACTAGACCCACGCTTGAGTTAGCTGAGGAGGCCGGCCGAGCCAGACTCACTGGCTCCCCCACTTACAGAGAGCTGCGGCGCCAAACGACAAGGGCCATCCGAGCCGATAGAAACGCCTACTGGAGCGACTTTGCCACGGAAACGGAGCGAGCAGCTACCAGAGGTGACACCCACAAGCTCTACCGACTCTTAAAGCAGGCCAGCAGAGGTTCGGGGAACACCACCGAGACTTTACTGGATCGCAACGGTGCTGTAATCACTAAGATCGATGACCGATTAGAGAGATGGCGCGAGCATTTCTGTGACCACCTTAACCATGATCCCCCTGTGATGTCTGACCTGTCGCCCAATGCGGACGATCCCCACCATCTGTATGAGTGCAACACAGAGCCACCCAGTGTAGAGGAAGTTGTCTCCATTCTCTTGAGGCTACGCAACAACAAGGCACCTGGTGAGGATTACCTCCTGCCGGAGCTCTTTAAATGTGCACCCGAGATTATTGGGCCCTGGCTACAACAAATATTTGCCAAGATATGGGACAGCGAAGTTGTGCCCTCTGACTGGAGAAAAGCAGTGATCCTCCCCTTGTTTAAAAAAGGCGACAGACGAGCGTGCAGAAATTACAGAGGCATTAGCCTTATCGATGTAGCGGCGAAAACATTCACGTCTCTTCTTCTCAAACGTTTCCAAACTGCGAGAGACCAGCGCACCCGCCCAAACCAGAGTGGATTTCGACCAGGTCGTGGCTGCACCGACCAGATCTTCAATCTCCGCCGTGTACTGGAACTGAAATGGGGTCACCAACAACCCACTGTTCTATGCTTCATCAACTTTGCTGCCGCATTTGACTCTGTTGATCGCATTTCGCTGTGGAACATAATGAGGACGGACGGCCTACCACCTAAGCTTCTCAATCTCATGCAGGCATACTATCGTGGCACTTCCACACGGGTGAGGACGCAGAACGGTGACACGGAGGCCTTTAGCGTCAGGACGGGCGTCCGCCAAGGTTGTGCCCTTTCACCAACCCTGTTCAACTATGCGGTGGACCGGATCATGACCAAAGCACTGGATGACTTCCCGGGAGTGCAGTTTGATCGCTCGAAATGGGTGACTGACTTGGCGCATGCTGATGACGTCGTCCTCTTTGGCGACAACTGTAATGCAGTTCAGCAGGCGTTGGACAAGGTCAATGAGCGTGCCCGATCCATCGGATTACGCCTAAACGCGACTAAGACCCAAGTCATGCTCTCCTGTGTGCCCCCTACATCTGTCACTCCTATTGTTCTCGACGGCGCTCCTCTCGAAAAGGTCGACTCGTTTAGATACTTAGGCTCTTTGGTCACGGAAACGGGTCAAGGTGTCGACGAGATTGTATCACGCGTCAACCGTGCCCGATCTGCCTTCTACCGACTGTGCGCTCCCCTATGGAATATAAGGGAAATATCGCTACGCACAAAGTCCCGTGTTTACCAAGCAGTGGTTCGATCTATCCTGCTCTATGGCGGAGAGACATGGCCTATGCGTGTTGAGGACATGAGGCGCCTTGAGGTGTTTGACAATGACTGCCTACGCCGCATCCTTCGTCAGCGACGCGTCGACCGAATTCGCTGCTAGTGTTGCCGACAATTTTATTTCAAGTGGAAGAGTATTCCAAAGGAGAACATATTTCAAGAAAAAACGAGAAGGGTGAGACGTGTAGGAAAGATGGTATGCATTAGCCATGGCGGAATTATGAGTTAGCGAATATTAAATTTCTGTGGGTTAGCGGGCTCAATGCCAGCCTCTACTTCTAGCTTATCGTCAGCTATCAACCTAATATCCCATGAATTTACGCTCTCACTACGGTAGATTGACTTCATATCAAGTTTATTTTCGCAATGCCATTATGCCATCCCTTAGCCAAACACCCAACTGTTTAATTTTTGCTTCCAACTATGCATTCCTCTGGAATAACTGTAGTGGGCCAAGGATGCCGAGGTTGGTACACACCTAAAAGAGCAATTCACCTGCATAGGGCCCTGGATGTAATGCCGAACGGGATTTGTTCAAAACCACGACACACAAACGCATGAGGAGGTCGAAGGATAACGAGATATTGACAAATAAAATATATTGATGTAAATAAATAAATTTTATATTTTAGGCCCGGAGGGCCTCGTCATTGCAAACTTAGTACTGTGGAAAAATAAATACAAAATTGATAAATGCTACTCTCCGTGAGCAACCACATAGGCAGCGGAAGCGTTTAGTAATGTAGGCAGATAAATTCATATTCACTAACATATCGTCATTTTAAAATAATAGTAAACACTCTCTGAAACCCATGGTGAACTAAGGAGGAAGCAGTGGAAAAAAAACTCCTACCATTAAAGTGGGGGCAGAGTTCAGCGGACCCCCACTTTAAAAAACAAAACGTAAGAGAAAAAACTGATTCCACAGAATTAAGGAGGTTGATTGATAGGATTGATTGTAATGCGATGACACAATACTGTTGATGAGAACGTATGACGGTTGGAAACGCTTCTTGTCGTTGGAGAAATTATATAGCAGCAGATGCTGCCGTTCACCACTGTAACACCGCCCAACTGGCTTCATGATCAACCATCAGAGAGGTGAGACCGGAGGAGGCCATCGCGGACAATAGGGTCGAAAAGATGAGGGAACGGTAGAGGTCACGTGGTCATCATCAAAAGGTCGGAGATGCTACCTTGTGGACTGCAGAGTCCAGCGCAAGCTTCTTAAAATAGCAGAAATGCCATGAGCATGAACAGAGACCACGAAGCCCATCGGCAGGGTTGTAAAACGGGAAATGAGAACGGCAATATTGATTGGACAACATCAGGTCCCAATCTAACCACATCAAACCCTGTTACCTAGTAAGGCAGTTTCTTCTCCTATAGTTTTTTGGAAATCTGTGACCCGCTGAACTCATCCACCGATTTAAAAGTTTTTTTTACTGTAGATGACAATTATTTTATAAAAGTTCACTGTTTATCATTATTATTTTTATTTTCACAATAACACTAAGTTTGTAACGACAGGGCTCCTTGGGCCTTAAATATACAAATTATTATTATCATTACTAGAAAAGGAGGAAACACCGTTGCAAATATCACTCTATAGAGAAAGAAAAAGGTAAATATGGAAAACAATTTATCATAAATATAACCACTTCATATACCAGGAGAACCTTTTTCAAAGTCCAAAAATTGTGTGTTTGGGAAGGAGATGGATAACAAGGACATTATATCTTCCGAAGTAAAGTGTTTACGTAATTTGGCTTTCAAAACTTGCTTAGTTAGACGACAGCCTAATTTCGAGGGGAATGTTATTCCAGAGGAAGGTATATTTGGAGGCAACAAAGCGAGAATGGTTCGATGTGGAGCTAAAGGGGGGTGCAATTATCCTGGAGGAATTACGAGTGGCATAAGGTTTATCCGCGATAATAAGAGCGTTGATCCATGGGAGGTTAGGGCTAGAGTTAACGCGAAAAAGGAAGCAGAGGCCCGCTTCGAGTCTTCTAACCCAAAGAATTGTCATGTTCGCCAACTGACATCTCTCCGTATAAGAAACAGTGGATCGAGGAATAGCAAATATTTTTCGACTCAACACTTTCTGTACATTTTCAACCTTACCACGATCAAAAGCATTCATAGACCAAAGAGTGGACAGCAGTATTCTAGGATGGTGAGAACATACATGCGATAAACTTTTAACTTTATTTCCAGCATGGAAAAATTATGTGATATAAAACCACATATCTGTGCCGCCTTCGCATATATTTGATCCGCATGAGGCGACAATGCTAGTTTATTTGTGTAGCTACGACCTAAGTCTTTTATGGTGGATCGTTCTAAAAGTGGATTATTTTGAAAGACTAGGGGACAAGGAAGCTTGGTGGGACCGAAACACATGAACCTACACTTGGATGGAGAGAATTCCATCTGCCAGGTTGCACTCCACCGTGAGAGTGTAAGCAGATCCACGTTTATTTTATCAACGCATATATTGGCTGTGTCCTAAGAAAATGAGTATAAGCATTTGAGGTCGTCTGCATAAATGAGATTGTGTGAATTTTTCAGAACAGTCAAAATTTCATTTATGTATAGAATTAAGAGTAAAGGACCCAAGGCATTGCCTTGAAAAACGCCGCTCGTGATAAGCTGAACAGTGGAGTAACTGTTACATACTAAGACCTTTTGGCTGCGGTTAGATAAGTAGGAACCGATGAAGTCGAGGAGAGGGGACGGATGCTAATGGCTTCCAGTTTTACCAGTAGACGTCTTTGCGGTACCTTGTCAAAGGTTTTCCTCAGGTCAAAGTAAATAAGAACCACGGATTGCCGCTCGTTTCGGAGGAAGTGATTTGGGTAAGAAAAGCTAAGTGACACGTCTCGCATGATCGCCCCAGTAGAACACCATGCTGCGAGTAGCTTAAAAGCTTGTTTTATAGGCAAAAGTCGAGAATTAGATTCAAAATGATCTTTTCCAGAAGTTTGAGTAGGGTCGGGGTTTATGAACCCCTCGGTAGTTACTTACGTCCGAACGAGATCCTGACTTAAAGGTTGGAAGAATAATAGATGTCTTCCAAGAGTCAAGAAAGAAACAGTTTGAAAGATAGACTGAAAATATATGGCTAATCAATATCAGAAAGGTCGACACTCTTTTGATATTAAGTTGGTTTGGCAGATTTGCTTAATTTGAGTTGACCCAAGTGTGAAAAACTCTAGACGTTTGGCGGGATTTGAACCCGCGCATCAGAGAAAGCCTTTGCCGGAGGCTAATGCTCTACCGCTAAGCTACAAACGCCCGCTTCACGCCATGAGTTTAATCACACTTGGATCGATATTACCCGCTCAACTTTTCGCTCATATGGCATCCACCAATACGGGAGAAAGTTGACTGCCTAAGCAGGATTTCCTAAGCAATCATCTAGAATCCACCAGAATGACTGCTAGGCTGACTTAATTATTAAGTTGGTTTGGCAGATTTGCTTAATTTGAGTTGACCCAAGTGTGAAAAACTCTAGGCGTTTGGCGGAATTTGAACCCGCGCATCAGAGAAAGCCTTTGCCGGAGGCTAATGCTCTACCGCTAAGGTACAAACGCCCGCTTCACGCCATGAGTTTAATCACACTTGGATCGATATTACCCGCTCAACTTTTCGCTCATATGGCTCATATGGGTCAACTCAAACTCTTTTGATAATTGAGTTTGGAATACCGACAGTTCCTGAAGAGTGCTAGATTTTTAGGCGAAGTATATGCTTACGAATTAATTCTATGAAGAAATCAATGTTCCCGAGAGTATTGTCTGAGTATGGTTGAAACGATGGGACCTGTTCGGGTTCTGTCGTAAGATGCTTTGCAAAAAATGCATTTAACATTTCAGCCTGGTCAGACTCATCGAGTACAAATAGGTGCAGTGGTTGCACCATCTTGGCTGCGGACTTTTTCTGCCTCATTGGAATCTGTTCCTTTCATCTCGTCACACCTCAGTTTCGCTGCCCATGCAGCCTTTGTCAATGGCTTTTCCTCCAAACTCTCCAAACAATCTCCAACCGCCTTTAAAAACAAGTTCTGAAACGTCGTGGATAAACAAACTGAAGATTATGGGCAGTGGTCAAAATTGGACAGTATCACCGCCATTTTACCTAATGAGAGCAGAACCGCCTAAACCGGATGCCACGTTGACTGGCACAAAGAATCTTATTGAAAATTATGGTCTTGAGAGTGCCTATAAAAAGTTCTGTGAAACAAAGCTCCGCGACAAACTCGGCCTTTCTGCCTCATGTCTCCGGTAATGTCAACATGCCAGCTTCAGAAGACGGAAGTGGCCTTTTGGGCTTGGTTCAAAGACCACCAATTACAGGCAGGGAGTTGATGCCCTTCGCACCGAGCCAGTTAGATCATGGCTTTCGACTGCATCCCGGCCCTCCCCCTCAGGAGTACATGGACCTCTTCCTGGCTCCGCCCGCAAACCTTAACGCCACACCCATCAGCCCTGGCGACAATTCCGGCCCTACCGGTGCCGGCAACACCGCCGCCGTCGCCACCACCTTCCCCATGAACATCAGCGAGCGATAAAGGGATGATATCCGTTGTTCGAGGTCACCATGCACACAGTAAAAACTGAACACCAATTTGCATGGGACAAAACTTGCATTGTCGGCTCTTGCCTATACAAGAAGGGTCGCGAATGTTTAGAAGCTACGAATTTCGACGAGTCCTGCATCAGCAGGCACGCTGAATATAGATCTAATACACACCAACCTTAAAAAGGCCTGGATAATAGACCAACCACAAAAGCAGACAAATGACCACAGCTGACACAGCATTATCGATTTTTTGACACGTTTAAAAACGTAAACTGTTCCTCACACTATTTCCTAACGTTTGAAGACGACCTAGCGTGCTAGTGTCGAAAATTTACGAATAAAGTTTGTAACCGTTTTCCGAAGAATTTCTCCATCAACCAAATATTTTATTTGAATTTAGCTAGGGGTATTTCATTACCTCGTTAAGCGGAGGACCTACGACGGAACAGTTGTGCAACTGATTTCGCAGAGTTAAACTCGCTCAGTGCGCAAGATTCCCTGTGTTGGTCACGTGCAAGACGAATCTTGGATGCTAATTCGATGATATCTGTGATTCTTAGATGCACAGACAGCAAACTAGTAGATCGATTTTTCTAACTGCCTCCTCAATTTCTTTAGTCTTGGCAAAAGAATGTGAGGGGTGGTCGATCCTGGTGCGTAGGGTTTCGCAATTTTAGTGGGAACAAATTCCAGTAATTTATTAGAAACGACCCACATGAGTTCAGAAAGATATGCAGCGTCCTTTGTGAAGGAGAGACTGCCAATCCAATGAGGTCATAAGCATGATAGGTACGACCAGCACTAGCCTTTTTCGTAGAAGGAAGCGGAAGACAACAGTGAATTAATGTATGAGCACTTTAGAAGATGTCCGGCTTAAAATCAACGAAGAGGGGAGCAATATCATTTTTAAAAATCAGATCATCTTTCGTCGTTGAAGAAAAATGTGGAGCTTCTTGAACAAGTGCAACGCAGGGCGACAAAGATGGTCGACAGTCTCAGGGACTTACCATATGAGGAGAGATTGATAAAACTTGACCTTTTTCCTTTGTCTTACAGGAACGTTCAGTGAAGCCTGCTCTGGACATTTCGGATAATCCAGGTCCACATTTCCTCCCTAAAATTGGAGGCTTTCTTCCAATTAGCCACCACTACTCACCTGCGTGGCCATCCTTACAAGGTCACAAACGAACGCACCCGATTAGGCCTCCGAAAATATTTCTTCAGTCAACGCGTGGTCCGGCCTTGGAACTTGCTACCAAGCGAGACGGTTTCCGCTGACACAATTGCGGAATTTAAAAGAAGACTTGATGTGATTTTATTTGACAAAAGGCGACTTTTACAACACGATTTCCTACTGCCAGCACTGTGAACAATTTTTCTGGCTTTAGACCGTTTTCATTCTTTTCCGTGAAAATTCACTCGAAATTCTGTTATGATATCATATGTGTTCCCCCCGACTGCACATTAACTGTAAGAATAACCTTGTTTGCGTTACATTAATAGGGTCCTCAAGGGCATTCTTGCCTGTTACCCTTAAAATATACATATACATATGATTCTGTCTTGTTGGGTAACGAACCAGTTGAGACCATTAAGAAAACTTAATGGTATCTAGTAAAGGCTGAAATCTAGGTGGACAGTAGTTTGAAAGCCAGTCGATTTCAGGAAAATTAAAATCTCCAGCAATAATTTTAATTTCAAAAGTGGATTCTGAAATAAACTGAAATATTTCACAAAGAGATGCATCTTCTTCAGATGAAGAGTTAGGACGACTATATGCACATCCGATAATGGCCTTTTGCCGGGGCGACAAGATAATAGAAGCGAAACAGTAATTTCCAGAGGAGGATGTGCTATTTAGATAAAACGGAAAGTGTCTAAATGACGTTCTAATATAGAGAAAACAACCACCACCACGCTTATTAATGCGATCTTGACGGTAGATATCATACTCGTCTATGATAAGGGAGGAGTCACAAATGATTGGATGGGTCCAAGATTGTGCTGTGCATATAACATCGGGCGTCATCGCAAAAGCAATGGCTCGAAGTTGAGCCATTTTTTTAATAACAGACCTGGCATTAAGCACCATGACATCTAGTGTGTTTCGAGTGGCAGGACTATGGCTATAATATTTCATAATTAAGAATTTGGAGTTGAGTAGTCAAGTCAAGTCAAGTCAATTTATTAAGGAAAATATAAGCATAAGTACTGAGTGATATGGAGCTATTTGCATATGGGTAGCCAATAATGGATAGCTGATAAGGTCTAAAATACCTAGGGGCCTCATTTTCTGGCGGGGAAAAATGAGGAGAGGATAAAACAAAATAAGCGTCCAGGCCATTAGGGAGTAAAGAAGGAGGGCTAGAAGGCATGTAGAAGTTTGCGGGTTTGGGCAGATGAAGGTGGGTAAAGGAACCGTAAGGGGGAAACGGTGACAAAAATTAGTTTTGGGGCCGTTTGCGTATCAAATAGTGGTCTTAGCTAGTGAATCTCCTGTACGGCATCTCCGATTAGATTTAAAACTATACCAGTTTGGGTTGCTACCGTGTGAATTAGATTTTCGTGGTTCGGGCCCGACGCGTTCAAAAACGCATTATACGGGGGGATAATATGACTCGCACGGTCAAGGCAGGAGCTAGGTTGTGGTGGGGAAGCGGTCGGCCTAAAAACTTTCGACGGTGCAGGTGACATTATTGATGAGCTTGTTGCAGGGTTAAAGGCAACGGAACTTATTGATCGTTGGACAGAGGATGTACGTAGACTAGTTGTAATCGCAGTAGATGGTGGAGTGGAGGGGCTTGTAGGTCCCGACATCGACGGGAGTGGGTTAACTGGTGCACTGATGTTAATGGGCCTATGGCTAGACATTCGGGAGGCAGGGATAGCAGGTTTACTGACGTTGATGGGACTATAACAAGACATCCCGGTGTCAGGGATAACAGGTGAACTGACGTAAGCGGGAGTACCACCAGATATCCGGTGAGGAGTATTAGCGGGTGAATTGACGCTATCGAGACTACGACCAGACTTATGAATAGTAGGCTGAGAAGTCATTGGGCTATTTGACTGGAGAGCCGCATTTCTTCGCTCCATTATTTTGAGATCTCGGCAGAGGAAACTTTTATTTATTTCCAAATATCGAGAAATGCGACCTCGTTGAGCAGAGATTGAGTCCACTTTGATCGGTGAAAACTATTTAACTAGGATGGGTGGATTCTTGCTACGCGATTGGAGGCACTTTGCTTCCGCAATTTTGTAGTTGAACTCACCCGAACATAGAAAATCTCTTGCAATATCAAAAAGGAGACAAAGTGTGGAGGCATTTTTTAGCATAAAGTTGTACTTTCGCTTTTGTCTATCAAAAGCTCCCGTGGTTATTAGATGGACGAGGGAGTCGAACTTTTTACAATCTTGCAAGGGAATATCAGATAATTTACCATCAAACAGATTGCCTAGTATTGACAAAAAGAACCAAACTCCATCATGAATTCATTACAATTCTGTTATGCAGATAAATCGAGTTGCTTAGCCTTGACTATGGGCTGCATATTAACATCCAGGCTTTGAATATTAGGTGTGGTCAGGCACCGCTTGCGTCTGGGGGCAGATATTCTACGATTAACTGTAATTTTTGTTCTCATATTTTTAGAGAAATATGGTTTAAATTTAAGAAGGTCTAGAAGAACTCAGCTTTTAGTATTTGACGCAGCTGGTTGTTAAAAAAACACTTACAATTTTTTAACAAACTATATCAACTATGACGTTCAGAAAAAACCAGTTTATGTGATTTTCAGACTATGACTTACGAAAAGTAATCAAAGTAAACGTAAAAAATTCTGTAGCTCTTTGTTAATAAACACTTTAAATTTATTTGCAAAAAGTTATTCAATATTGGGAAATGACTCAGCCTTTGAAGATCTCAAGAATATTCGGATCTGTTACTGGGCCGCGAATTTGTTGGTTTGAATAGGTTGCGTTCGGTTTGAAGAGGTTGCGTTGTGGTAGAATTGGTCGGAAAACAAAATCGTCTTAAATTCCGACTTAAAACGATATTCCACGCGAAAAAATAATTCCAGAGACACAGAAAAAGTTCTATACGTACGGTTTCATCCACAATGTCCTACATGGTAAGTGTTTGGGGATATCGATGTAAAACTGTCCAAAGGAGAGCGTGGGAAATATTAACTGTGATCTTGTAGGGTCAACACGATGTGCCCTTAACGAGGGGATATGATACGAGAAATTACCAAGGAGCTTTAAAAATTATCCACTTGGGGTTAGGGCGATCACAGAATATCAGGAAAATAACGGTGGGGAGTGCAGCGCACTGGGCAACTACGGGTGTGGGCCACGATGGTGCTGACGGTGAGGAGACGACGGTACGGCATAATAAATTGGCATAATAAACATATATATATATACATGAAATACGTTACGAGAATAAAGTAAAGTCAGCGAAGAGAAAAAGAAGGAGCACCGGCATCTTCACGAACAGACGTTCATATCACCCTCAGCTGGATCCGCGCCATAAGTGACCGTGGTACGTTCAAACACCCCTGGTCCAGGCTGGTTCGCTTCGTAACCTTTAACTTGAAATAAGATAGTTGTCTATATTTAGTTCAGTTGAGTTCAGTTTCATTAAGGTAAGGCGATGCAAGAGTTTTGGATTCTCTTTTTGTGACACAGTGACCGATTCGCGATGTCAAATGATGCGAGCTAGTAGGATGGACAAAGGCGAACAAAGCAGACAGTAACAGGCCCCTTGCACCCAAGCTGTCGCTAAAGAAAAGATTTCGTGTTTCCAGCTCGGTGCCAGTCGCATATCGTTTGAATGGATGACTTCTCAATTTCGTAGTTGATGCCAACATTTTGGTAACATTAATAAATAAATAAATAAATAAATAAATAAATAAATTTTATATTTTAGGCCCGGAGGGCCTCGTCATTGCTAACTTAGTGCTGTGGAAAAATAAATACACAGTTGATAAATGCTGCTCTCCATGAAACAACCACATAGACAGCGGGAGCGTTTAGTAGTGTTGGTAGGTAAATTCGTCATATCGTCATTTTAAAATAGTAGTCAACGCATGGTGAACTAAGAAGGAAGCAGTGAAAAAAAACTCCTACCATTTAAGCTGGGGCGGAGTTCAGCGAACCCCTGCTTAAAAAAAACAAACGTAGCAGTAGTTAAAACCCAAATTACGTAATCATTTAGGTTCGGAAGAAAATTTTTGGATATTTTGAATGTGGGCGTCTTGGAAATTGAAGGGGCTCTCTGCATGCTGGTTAGTTTCTAAATATACTTATATTGTCCTCTGCGGCCACAATATTCGCAGTCGTTTGCGCCCCCTCGTTTTTCGACCATGAACGCGAAACGTTGACAACATTGATGGGTTCCTCTGTTTTGCAAACCCAACCATGGTTTTCCCTCTCAACTCTGAAGCTCCATGCTCAGGTGATCGTCGTTGTTATCTTTTCATTTCGTTCCTAGGCGAACTGCGACGAGCTTATCTGCTACCACACCTTATAATCATGATCTAAGCTGCCTTCTAACCCTCCTCATTATCTCGACCTGCAACGAACTTTTGAGGGTTGTGGCGGATTTTTCTGTGTTCGCCACCTTGTCACTTGCCTCTGCAGTTTGCAGGGGCGTATCATGGTCGCATCTCCCGCATTTCAGTGATCTCGTGACCTCAACTGTCTTATGTTGGGTTTGATCCTAAGCATACTTATGATATCCATGTTGTGCTCCAGATTCTGGCCCCCCTAAAGATTGATGCTCTAGCCAACCGTACGGTTATACGGGGGTTAACATTAGCTCCTGTTGTAATATGATCACTCCTACGACAAGCAGCATTTCAAACCCTCACGCGCTCACACCAACGGCACGGTCTGATGTCGCTGTATCATGTCAGTCTACGCTTCCCTATAGCTATTCGCGAAGCAAATTTTTTCCGTTACAGTTAACTGAGCTCAGTCATGGAAGTTGTCACAGAAATGTTCTTAAATGCTTCTTCCTTAATTCATCATATTTTAAAAAGACTGGTAAGTATTGTTTTAATATCTCCCACATTCCTTATTTAATTTATTTATTGGTTGCCAGTTACGATATCAACTGGCAACGGACCATTGACGACCGTGACGAGTTCTTCTGTTTTCGTCAATTTGTTGGCAGATTTGGCAGTCAGCAAAGGTGCGTCATGGTCGTATCGTCGCAATTTTATGATAACCTAGTGACTTCTGCGGGCCCCTCTTCGTCGCGACCCTTTATATACATGTGATATCCGCGATGGGCTCCCCGCCTTGCCTCACACATTCCCATCAGCAATGTGACCTTATTTCGCCTAGATTTTCGTTCCATGAGGAAAATTCTTTCCTCCTTTAAATAGCTCAAGTCGCACCGAATCTCATATATTTTCCGAATAAGACGCTGTGCCTCCCCCCGGGAAACTGCGTTCGGTTCCCATTTGTTTTCCTTTCTACATAAATTATTCTTTAACGGCAGTTAAACACTATCTTCTTTGTTTTCAGGGATAGGAGGAAATAGTGAGGCCGGCTAATAGCGATAGGAGTTGTTTTAATCGTGTAATGTTTCTTAAGGCTTGCGCTGTAAACCAATAGGAGTGCCCAAAGTCGCCTAAAGTAATTTTATTAACGGAAGAGGATTTTCGCTTCTGCGCTTCCTATTCATATCCAAAAATCCCCAGAAAGTTCAACTGTAACAGTAATACATAAAACAAATATGGAGTTAAAATCAGCAATATGTGGAAGCCAGCTGCAAACTGCCGCTACTGACACAATGTTTATTATATGTATCACAGCTTGTCAGCGAATAAATTCCAGTTTGCATTTTCCAGTGTCAACAGCATCTGAGAGGACCGCCTTGTCAGGTAGTCCGTTCCATAATCCAAAGACCCTCTGCGAGAAGGCATTCCGTCGAAAGTCCATATGGGCTGGCTTCCTCTGCAGTGTAAGGCGATGAACCCACGAATGTTCCAATCCAGCCAATTCGAAAAAGAAACAAACGTCTAGAGCCCACTCACTGCTTCCGACAAGTGCAGGTCACCGCACAGTTGTCTGTAAGTGAGAGGAAACAAATCTTATTTTTTCAACCTGTCTTCATAAGAGAGATGACCCAGATTATTGACCACCTTCGTAGTTCTCACCTGCCCTCGTTTTACCTCCAGATAATCCTTCCTAAACCACGGACACCAGGCCTGGACGGCATATTCCAAGTTGGACCAAACAAACGCTCTACATTTTTTTTCTGAAGAGCTACTTGTCCATGTAGACGAATCCCCATCTAATCGCAAACAGCATCTGTGTCGCTCTTTAAGCTGCCTTTAGACCCAGTGAAGATTATTAGAGGGAGGGGTTCATCAGAACAGCGAGGTCCTTCTGTTCGAAAACGTTAAAAAGGGGTTGCCCAACATGGAGGTATTGGAAGGAATCCTCCTCCTCACTGCTCCTTCTAATACGCAACCTAAAAAACACACGTACTAAGAGCGAGCAGAGCAGCTGCAAAGTCGGTTGGGACACTCTTGAAGAGCTTGCCTATCGGCGTCAGACCGGATGACTCTTCGGAGTTTTACATCATCAGCAAGCAGGTTTTTGACACAGTCATTGATATAGGTTACGAAAAGTAATAGCCCTAAGACGAAGACTAGAATGAAACAAATTTAAATAGTGGTAATGGTCAATTTCAAGTCACCGATAAACACAGTTTGCGATCACCCTGTTAAAAAATATGCGGTCCATTTCAGTAAGTTTCCTGTTATTCCAATTTCTGATAATTTATCCATTAGACGTTTATGTGAAACACTGTCAAACGCTGTTTTGATAAACTAAAAAAAAAGAAACTGATTAAAAGCTCCTACGGTGAAAATGCAAATAGGGCTTACAGCGCCTTAACTTTCAAAGAATGTAGGAACAAAATCTGCTAAGGAAAGTAAGATAAAGTGGCTAAAAAAGGCTAATACTATGATGAGACAAGGAAACGTCTGTTATATGCAACGCATGGCTCGCGAGCTGGGTGTGGTTCTTTTGATGATGACATCTGGTTCTCTCATCAGTCAGAGGCTTATTATACTCACATTTAATTGGATTCAATCTTGAACACATATTATATGGCTCTCACTGAAATTAAATACTAAATTCTGCAAATATTCCCACATTTAAGTTGAGGAGTCAAGTTTGGCAATTAGACTACACAATTTAACCGTGTCCAACTGTACTAATTTCATAACCATGTAAATGTTTTGGCCTGATGATGCTTTGCTGAGAAAATATGTTTGACAAACTTCATATTTCCAAATATTTGCTTTTTTGGCTCTCTGAGTCAAAAATTTTCCCGACCT
>JAYGXS010000004.1:15485021-15526433 GCA_036362985.1 Ligula intestinalis | reverse complement strand
CAGCAAATGGCAGGTGGCGAGGCGCTGATGAACTGCGGTTCGATGAAGTGCTTATGACCCATCTGATAGACACCAGTGGTAGACCAACTGCGCCGTCTGTGAGTGCGTTTGTTTGTGTTGTCCGACCAGCTGGTGTTCAGGGTTATGCTTGGCTGATGAAGGCTAATAAGCCCGAAACAGTTCTGTATCAAGTTACCCTCAGATGCTGTCATACCCCACTTACTGCTATTATGACTTGGCCGGAATCGGCCTGGCAGGCGGTCACCCGTTGGGGACCTCTGACCAATACACGAACTTTGTTTAGTTCGGAAGTCTATTCGATCGGTGTTCGCACATTCCTGAGTGAATATATATATATATATATAAACATAGGTGAAGATACGAGTGCAGATAAATTATCCCGATAATCATCCCCCAAAGAAGGCAAAGAAGAAAACAAGGTGCTGTCGTGAACCACACTGTAATTTTGCTAACGTTTCGGAAATACACTATTTTCCATCATCAGAGTGGTGGGTTGTGTGTTCCTGCTTGCCGAGAGTTGGAATGCCGCGCAGCCCATCTGGTGTTGTAGCGATGGCTGACGCACGAGCGCTGAGCTTCGTGCTGTCCATAGATTGGCTGCGGCATCTCCATTGTGGGTGGCTGGCGCCCGTGTGTGTCATCTGTTGCCTGTCCGTGCATCGTTAACGCGTCTCAGTTAACCGGCCCGGTAGTGTGACCACCACCCGACCTCCCCTCTGAGCTGAATGCGCTTTTTGTCAAATAAAATCAAATAGAGTCTTCTTTTAAATTCTGCAATTGTGTCAGTTGAAACCGTCTCACATGGTAGCAAGTTCCAAGGCCGGACCACGCATTGACTAAAGAAATATTTTCGGAGGTCTAATCGGGTGCACTCGTTTGTGACCTTGTAACGATGGCCATGCAGGTGAGAAGTGGTGGCTAATAGGAAGAAATCCTCCAATTTTAAGGAGAAAATGTGGACCCGGATTATCCGGAATGGCCAGAGCAGGCTGCACTGAACGTTCCTGCAAGAAAAAGGAAAAAGGTCAAGTTTTATAAATCTCTCCTGATATGGTAAGTCCCTGAGACCATGGACATGTTTGTCGCCCTGCGTTGCACTTGTTCAAGAAGCTCCATATCTTTCTTTAACCGCGGTGTCCAAACTGGCATTCCGTATTCAAGATGTGGTCTCACAAAGGTGCCAAATATTTTTCGGAAGATTTCAGGTGGAAAGATTTTGAACGCTTGTCTGATCCAGTGCAGGGTACTAGTTGCCTTCTTGACGGACTTTTTACAGCGCTCTGTTTGCATCAAGTTCGCGGTTGTCCATATACCCAGATCTTTGTGCGTCTCAACCTTTTTTAATGCGGTACCATTGATAAAATTAATGAGTTTCGGTGGCACTTTTCACCCCGGACGTATGTGAAGAACAAGACACTTGGATGCATTAAAGTTAAAAAGCCACGTGGACGACCAGATAACCAGTTTATCGATGTTCGACTGTAATCTCTTTGCGTCTTCAGCGTGCCTTATTTCAGCCTATATTTTTATGTCATCCGCAAACATGACAGCTGCCTAATCAAGCTCATTGAGGCAGTCGTTTACGTAAATCAGGATAGCAGTGGACCCAAAACTGAGACTTGTGCTACACCACTGTCGACCTTTGTCCATTCTGAGGTTGAGTTTCCGACAACGACCCTGTGTTTTCTGAGGGACAAGAAACTACTGATCAATTTAAACATTTTTCCTTGAATTCCCACGCCCCAAATCTTCTGCAGAAGAGGGCTGTTTGGTACACTATCGAAGGCCTTTTTGAAGACGAAGAATATGACATCAATTGGATAGCCTTTATCTGCGGCCTTTGTCCACTCCTCCTGTGAGTAAAGAGCACTCGTGAGGCAAGAGCGTCGTGGGCGAAAGTCCAGTCGTCCATCACATAGTATTTTGTTGCTTTCGAGGAAATACATTAAATGCTTCTTAATAATGCGCTCCATTACTTTGCACGCAATGCAAGTTAGACTGACAGGACGGTAATTTGCGCAATCAAGTCGTGAACCTCCCTTATAGATCGGGGTGAAGTTTTCCCACTTCTATTCTTCTGGGAGTTCACCTTCGTCTAAAGATTTCTGGAAGATGGAAGCAAGGGGTTTGCATAGTTCGTTAACTAATTCTCTTAGTGCTAGTGCAGGAATTTTGTCCGGCTCTGGTGATTTGACAGGCTAAATTTGGAGTAATTCGGCCCTGGCAGTGTTGTGTGCAAACTCTAGGTCCTCTTTTTTGGGCAATGAGGAGGATGGTAAGAGTGCAGTTATCGGTCGATGAGCGGACGTACCATCCGCAAACGTTGTAGGTTCTTGGGTGTAGATGGATTCAAAGAAATCGGAGATGAGAGAGGCTTTCGTCTGTTTTTCGGTCGCCAGTTGTCCATCGGCTGATCTTAGGGCGGATATCAGTTCCTGAGATCTCTTCGTGCTTTGTATGCAACCGTACAATATCTTAGGGTGTTCCAACGAGTTGTGTAATATGTTCAACTCGTATTTATTGCGCAGTTTAGTAGTTTGTCTTTTACAAATGGTACGTTGTTGCTTATACTCCCTTAAGTGTTTATCAGAGCCAGTTAATCTGTAGCACCTCCAAAAGCGGTTTCTTTTTTTGAAAGCAGCCTGCAAGTTTGAGTTCATCCAATTTCAGGCAAATAGTACCTGTCAGTGTCGTCTGTGATCTTAGCAGAGTGTAAGGTGACCCCGATGCGAATTAAATAAAATCCCCGCACGTTCAACCAGAATTCGGGTGCAGACGCAGTTTTTTTGGTCATGATGGGGCCAAAAAATAGTTGAGAACCCAAAAGGTAAAATGTATCAGAGGCTTAAAAAGAATAGCGTGTAACGCCGGAAACGTCACCAATGTGGTTAGGAGACTAACGCACTATCGGAGTGAAGCGATCGCTAATCCTCAAACCATAACCAAGACCAAAATCAACAGTACGAGAAGGCAGAATAAGACAAGTGTGACGATATGTAAGATATTAAGGAAAATGGGTACAACCTGAATAACGGTATCCTTGGAGTTAAAAATTCCAGCGGTGTTGTCAGTGCATTTAAAGTGCAGGGACCATCAAGAAAAATTGGTGCGAGAATTTGAAAGGTCGCAAATATTCAGGGACCACCACAATACAATTTATTATTACAAGTGCGCAGGAAATCTCGCCAGAAAGCGTCAGTGGACGTGAAGCCTCAACAAAAATCTGAATGGAATCCTAATGATGTTTTGTAGCCACATAAATGGGACCAATTTAGACTGTGTAAATCCATATGACTTCGATTAATTTAGTAAGTTGTCGTTTAAAGAGACATCGTGGTTTCTAAGTGGCCGAGGCAGGGAAAGGTTGTTTTAAAAAGTCCTTCCAAATTTCCGATAATCCTTTCCTGGGGTCATGGATAAAGAAAGGAAAGATCGCGCAGGTACTCAAGATATATCTTCCTCCCTTGTAGCAACTAGTCGACTATTAGCCGACTATGTGCGGCTATTTCTAGACGTTCGCAATGCTGATAACTAATTGGTTAACCAAATGACGCAATCTAAAATCTAATGTGTTTGTGCAGTTAAAGCGCACGCCCCTACAGGCGCAGGCGACTATTATGCAACTATTTTTTGTCCAAACTAGACGAATATTAATCGACGGATGCTAAATAGTCGAAAATTGCTACAAGAGCTCCATGGTGTCTAAAACGACATTCCATAATCTCAATAGAAAATGTAACGCAATTGAAAAAAGGCTTCACTTGAGAGTGAAGCTGAGATGAGCTATTTATCAGCCTTGGTCGGCAAAAGGCACCTTAAACAGCTGGAACGTCAATTCATATCAATTTTATTAAAGGAAATAAAGGCGAACGCCTTTGAACTCCCTATCGGTAAATCTTATCAAGGAAATTCATTGGCACAGCTGAAGATTTCAAAGAAGTCGTTGACACAGTTGTAGGCGACTTCCCGCTTGTTTCAAGTAATGCACTCACATGTGGTGATATCAGTTAACACGAGCCAACAGTGCAACAGTGCAAGTGAGCCAGAAGAGCAGACAGTGAAAAAAAACACTCCTAAGGCATGGCTCATAATTCCAAATAGAATATCATTTGTGGTTTCAAGGAAAAAACTGTCGCTAGTGGGGGAAAAGAATGTGAATGATAGGACCAGGATGCTTCTGTGAATGTTGGCGGCAGCCACGGGGTCGATGGCGAGTAATACCTACAGCCGAGGGCCATACAAGGAGGAGACCTCAGAGTCACGATAACGTCCCCAAGAACCGGAGATGCAACCATGATACAACCTTGCTGTTACAAGAGCAGAGGAACCCGCCACGTCGTCAGCAGTCGGTTTTAAGGTCGATACGCGAAAGAGCGTGACAGGGCCGCGTAGCCAAGGACCATAGGTGCGGTAGATTCGACTGCAGACGCGATTAGTACAGTTCGCATAGTGAGCAGAGACGTCGGATACCTAAGTCGACTTAAAGCGTATTTTGCTCAAATAAAAGTAATATTATTTAAAAAATACTACTTGAATATATTTATAGCATGTTAGTGTTTGGATTTGGAGAACTTAGTTGTGGCGGTGCTCAGTTTCGGCGGTACTCAGTTGTAGCGGTACTCATTTGCGGCGGTACTGTTCAAACTTTGTCTCAAAAGTGTCCACGGATGGGAACATGAAAATGTCTGCAGGAAAGGCGTTCCACGCCTGGATTACCCTCTTGAAGACAAAGAATTTTCCTGGGTCATGTCTTGCTCCAGTCACACGTAATTTGAGAGGGTGTCCTCGCAGCCTACATGTGGTGGCCTGCTGAAAGAAGTCATTAGTTTGGAGGCAGAAATTCTGACCACGCAGCATGCGAAATGCCTGGATTAGGTCCCCGCGTAGCTGCCTGTAATCCAGAGGAAACAAATCAAGATTTACCAAGCGGGTCTCATAAGGGAGCTACCGTTGGCCTTGGACTAATTTTGCTGCGCGTCTTTGTACCCTTTCGAGGGTTCTTCGGCCTTTGGACGTCCAAGGTCTCCAGGCTTGGATGGCAAATTCCAGTTGGGGTCGTACGAACGTGCTAAAGACCTTGCCAAACGCAACTTTATCAAACTAAGCAAAGGCGCGCTTGATTAGATACAAACCCGATATTGCGGATTAAGCGACCGTCAGGCAGTGGAGTGATGGTTTCAATGAAGGCGTCAACCACACCCGCAGGTCCGTCTGAGCCTCTAACTCTGGCAGCGGAGTGTGATTCAGGTAATACACCCTCCGAGGCGCAGTGCTGGTTCTACCGAATCGCATTACGTTGCATTTGGCCACATTGAAGGGCATGAGCCAAAGGTTCGACCGTTTCTCCAGTTGATGCAAATTTGCCTGGAGATTTTATTCATAATATTGGTTGCGTATGACCTTCCAAAATTTTAGGTCATGAGCAAACATTACGAGGATTGAGAGAACTGACCCAAATTTCAACATAAACTCGTTGCAATTTTTCATTGCAGACAAATCTATTTGCTCGGCAATCAGATCAGGCTGAAAACTGATGTCAGGCTGCAGACTGATATCAGTAATTATGTTTGCCTTTCGCAGACACCGCTTGGGTCTGGAATTCTGAAAGTGTCGCCTTCATACTTTTCGAAGCAACAAGTAGAATAATCAGGAAAAATGTCGGGAATTCAGAATAAATTAACTGTTTAAGCTTATATAAGTTGCTGAAAGCAAGACAGATGGTTAACAGAATGCTAGGTAAGCAAGCAGAGACCAAACCAAAAAACGGAATGAAAACAGATTTTCCAAGCGCAAGTACTGGTACTTACGGATAATTTATATAAGAAAACGAAAGACTAATAGTCGTATATTCTCTTTGATAAATCGCTTTATATCAGACTGATGACTAAGCTGAAATTTTGAAACCAGCGCTCGTTGTGGGAAAAATTCCTTTGAGTTCCCCATTTGTACATTAGGCAGTGGTAGTAGAAAATGTGTTTCTCAGACTGCTGGCGAGGCCAGTTGTCCTGTGTAATGGGATGTAAAAATAGCAGCAGACAGTGAAAAAACTCCTCAGGGATTTTCAGAAGAAAAACTATCGCTCTTGTGGGGGTAATGCGTGGGATTTCGGAGAAAAAAGGGGGGATCCAATGGGGGGGGGGGCATTGCAAAGGTTCCCAGGATCATCACCGTGTGGAAGCCGTGTCCTTATTCATCCTTGCTGATTGCAAAGTCCGCCAACGGAACTGGAAAAGCAGAGGCATCCGTCCAGATCGTCAACATTCCGCTGTGGGTCGAACCAAAAGTGAGTGTTCAGGCCGTCAGGTCTGGCTGCTAAGATCACTAGCGAGGTAATTACGGTTCGCAGATAGCCAAGTAGGGTAGACCGCGGATCCCTTCACATGAGGATTTTTGTGGTCTTCGCAATAAACTTGCAGTATATGTGTGGTTATGCTTCAAATCCTCAGTCAAGTAGGCACACACACCATTTTTTGCGTTAAGGAATGCTGCATGCTCGCGGTTAAGTTCCGGATCCCACGCTTTCGATGACCTGAATTGGATGATTAAATAGAAGGTGAGGGAGGACTCTGATCGAGGGCTTTTCATAATTTCTAGGAGGGCTACCACAGTTACTAGTTATGGTAACTGGGGAAGCTCGGACAGGTTCCTTGCAAATATTATCCTACTGGCGTAGAAATACTAGTGAACTACTTTTAGTAATTTGCTAATGAAGGTAAAGTCCACGTAGCGAAATTGTAGTGGTTTCCTAATCGTTTATTTGGAATCATGCAGTGAGGCCAATACTCGGCACTTCAGCTGGCAGTTCCACCAAACCCTGCTCTACGAAAACAAATATATATGTCATGTACTTATAATATTGCTTCAGTTCCATTCTCCTCATACGGAACATTGGCACACCGTCCAATCTATGAAATTTGTCAGGAGAAATTACCAGTTGTCCTCAAAATAAGATGAATGACTTCTCAACATGGACCTCTCGCCATAAATTTCCAGTATGCAATAACTTTAAGAGGGGTCATTGTGCTACCAGGATTTAAACGATTACCAGATGCTAAGCAACGTCAACGTTATCAATTGCTGAATCGTCAAAAATGTGTTTAACTCTGCTATTCTAGTCAGGCCATACTGTGCGATACTTCATTACGAAAGCAAATGCCAACATAAAGAAGTCCACAGGAAAGTTTCAATATCATGGGGCACGCATGGACCGTGTACCACACGAAATGCTAAAGACTTCCTATTAGCCATATACTTCGTTTTAATTGTTCGTCTGGATGAGATAATTGTATACTAGAACATATGTGTACACCGATCATATGCAGGGTACACCTGCCCTAGCATTCAATCCCTTTCAGCTGTCATGTGATGAAGTGAGTCACAAAACTGCTTGCCACATGACTATGCATAGATTGTTTACTTTGCTTCAGTAACATAAATATTTTAGGCGTTTCAAGGCAGAAACATTGGGACTTGCATGATATGTATTTCGACCTACTTCGATCTTATCAGCTGCAGATACATGACAGACGAAAGGCATTAAAGACCAGGGCAGGCGTGCCCTGCATATGATCGGTGTACGCATATGTTCATATCTATATCCCGATCAACAACCGGCAAAATATCGAGCCCGATAGCTTAGGGGTTAAAGCATTCGCCCCTGACCAGGGTGACGCGGCTTTAAATGTCAGTTGTGGGAGCAATTTCTGTGGCTACACTGGAGTTGGGTACCTGCATCTGATGAGACCTAATAAGGTCGAAACACGTAACATGCGAGTCCCAATGTTTTTGCTTTAAAATGCCTAAAATATTTATGTTACTGAAATATAGTAAACAATATATGCATAGTCGTGTGGCAAACGGTTGCGTGACTAACATCGTCGCATGGCAGCTGAAAGGCATCAAATGTGAGGGCAGGTGCGCCCTGCATATGATAAGTGTACACATATGTTGAAATCTATATCCTGATCAACAACTGGCAAAACATCGAGCCCGACAGCTCAGGGGTTAGGGCTGTCGCCCCTGACCAGTGTGACGCGGGTTCAAATCTCAGGTGTGGCAGCAATATCCGTGACCACGATAAAGTTGGGTATCTGCATCTGATGTGACCAAATAAGGTCGGAATATTTATCAGGCAAGTCCCAATTTTTCTGCCGGAAATGCCTTCAATAATTGTATATGATTTGACGGAAGAGGAAAAATGTGTAGACTCACGCATGGTAGTCGGAAAAAGAACATGCCTCGCGAATTGCTTATTTGATGCTAATAGTAAGTTAATTTGAAAGCCATTGTTCTTTTTTGATTGATTTCAGCTTAGGTTCGAACGCAGGTGGAATTTGCCAGAACGAGGGCAATGAATAAAAGCATAACTTATTGGACTTGTGTGCGCATTTCTGACCTGTAAATTAAAGCGCTTGAACCCATTTGCGGGCAGTATCAAGGTCGCCTTTTTGAGATAAACTCGAGAGCCGTCTTTACATTAAATGCTCTCTTTCTTTCAACCCACAATGCTTATTTCTGAGTGTGAAGTAAAAGATAAAACAATGATTTTTAAAGCTCCCCCGACCTCTCTTAGCATGGATACGGCCGACAATTCTCCTACTCAGCCTATAGAAATACGCCCTTCTCAAGTAGACCTGCTGGTTACTTTCTAAACCTTTAAGGTCCGATGGTTTTATAAAGATGAAAGTGGAAAAAAATGGCTCCCTTTCAATGGTCACGATTCCTACAAAATTGAAACACGGTTTCTATCGGCCTGTTGTACAAAGACTGGACAAGATGGTACTCTTGTTATGCATAATGTGCTTATTAGGTCAAAAGTCCCACTCCAAGTTCGCGGGGATTTATTTGAGGTTGATATCAAAGGAAGAAAGTGTTACCCGATCTATTGGGATGGTAAGCCCTAATTGAATATGTACTTCAATCGTCTAAGCCTGTTCACTAGCTAGCGAACTCGCCAAGGTTAAAAAAATATGTTGTCGTTCCCATGTATCGTGATTTGAAAGCGTTTTGTCATACTTAAACAGCCAAGGATGATTTTTTCCTGAATTTATCTACGGCTTATAAGTAGCCCTATATCCATACAGGATCAAAGGCTTTTATCAACAGCTGTTCATTTCGATAAGGCACCCAACGTTGGGTGCTTTTACGCACGTAAAGGCTGCTCCCTTTATGTATTTTTCATATAGCAGACTAATGCAACACTTATCGTCTTTCATTCTTGCATGAATTTTAAAAATATGAAAACTGTTTTGACCTCTGTTCATATAATATTTCCAGGCTTAAAATTTTTACCCACTAATTACACAAGTATTCTGGTTGCGGTTTTTAAAGTGATAGAGTATTTAATTCCACTATTTCCACATGCGCAGGGTGCCGTTAATACTGGATTAGATAACGAGGAAATTATGCTACTGACTGCCGTTGGGCTTATATAAAAATATGAGCGCACACTTTGCTCCATTCTCCCACACAAAATTTGTGTAAGGTTGTATGCCTTATCAAGAGTGGTACAGTTTTATAGATATACGTCTTCCCGAAAATATGAAATTTCTAATGCTTCCTTACCTTCGTGCTTCTGTGTACCTTTCAGACATCCTTGCCAACAATTGATTTTTTTTAGACAAACCCACACCCATCCTTAGGGGAACCTGGTTTCGTGATCCCGGTGGACCACAGTGTATTCCCATTGACGACGAGGTAATGGCCGAGCAAATAGAGGCTAAACACATACAGCTACTTTTTGAACTGCAAAAACGAGCGTCGGAGGATAAAGCCGACGAAGAATCTCGTTCTACGTCCCCAACATCACAGGATGCCGAGATGGGTCCCACTCCAAAGGAAAAATCGTCAGGAGATTATCTTCCGTTGCCCTCAATATTTTCTAGCACCAATAAAGCTCAAAGTAATTTATTGTTAAAAATTTTGGCCTTTTGCTATGCGGGCTGAAGCCCTCGCTATCTTTGTGACACATCATTGGCAACGGCCTTAAACAGCATAATTGTTTAAAATATATTAATTTTACTCCTCTATTGCTGCTCATCAGACTTATAATGATTTGCCTCATTAAATTATGTTTTAGGCATGCAAACGCTGCAGTTTTCTGATTGTCATGTCGAATGGTACTCGGCCGATGAAATATATCTTTACATGGAAACAACTGGCCTCTACATACGTAGAAAGTTAGGAATGCCGAAAGGTAAGTTGTCTCATCTCGTTCAAGGTTTTTAACCACTCGTCAACTGAGATTGAATAGACTAGTGCCATTTTAGTTTTATTCTAGATTAAAGTTGATTTCACACCTTTTAGGTATTCATAAACAATTTTTTCGTGTATGTTTCGGATAGGACCGGACGCATAATTTATTCTGCGTAATTTTTACCGCAATGCACTAGGCCATGATACAAATTATATACACGACCCATACTTTCAATAATGTTGTCTCAGTATTAACCCAGCTTAAAAGATCAGATCCTTCTTACTGGCGTTCAGTTAATAAGCCAGTTCAATCACAGGTTTGCGCTTTATCAACTTTGATCTTGAGTAACGCAAGTTAAAGGGGAGGAGTTTCGTTCTCCTATTCATCCTAATTGAAGGATGAGATGTTGCCCCTTCGTTTAGTTCTTGAGTTCTAGTCCGGTGCATTTTGATTGACCCACTAACCGAACAATGTCATAGGGTAATGTAAGGATAAGTTCAGCCGTCATTCGAAGCATGCTTGGCTTCGTCACACTTTAATTGTCGATTATCCAATTGTATAGCAGGACTGTATCCCGAGGTAAAAGTACATACGAAATGTCTGTATTTCTCTGTACTCTTAGTTAAATTCACTGTTACACATCTGTTAATTGCTTTAATATGCAAATTGCGAGTTTTATCAAAAAAGAATAACAGTGCACTGAAGAGGTATACCAGCTTATGAGCGTTATCGAAATAGACGCAGTGCATGGAGTGACAGTAAAAAGATTTAGGCAGCGTCAAATTAGCGTGCGTCGTGGGTATCTTTGAGAAAAGAATGATTGTCGTTCAAGAGCTGGGGCCGACCGACGACTGATCTAGTACTTTCGGTGTTAGCAGTGTATTCATCGCCAGTTTCTTGTCAAACAGTGACGCAGTTCTTTGAAGAAGGGCCGTAACCTTGTCCCAATTGAGTCGCAATTATCATCTGGCCGATAAATCTACCGTATGTAGGTCAACAAGTCGAAGGCCGTTGCTGTAGAAGAAAATTTCACAACAATTCTAAACAAACTGTGTTTAAGTATTGATTTTAAAATTCACAGATAAGGCATTTACTGAAATCCAATGACAAATAACAGCGTGTGTCGTAAGCAATGATGAGTAACTACCACACTTATTATTGTACCAAGAGTGGTCGAGATTGTTTATAGATGATCCATCGAATTGGTTTTTTAGTCGGCAAAAACATACTGAATAACAATCTACAACCCTACAGGATTGAACACCTGGACGGATTTGCAGTAGATTCCCTTCCTCATAAAATGCCGACAGAAATTGTGCAATGTCTTTTAGATTTGAGTAGTTTCCATAAGTAGGTTTATAATATTGATCATCATGCAGCCCTATTCCAAATTATTTCAGTCATGTCGAGCTTGGGACTAGTTTCTTTCTGACCACCTGCAAAAACCTTAATCTTTTATAAATGATCCCTTATACAGTATGAATCTTTCCATTGCTATTCGATGTTCTTAAACGTGTAGTTACCTTTCATAGCAAACGTACACAAAGTGTTTTTTCCCATACTTGTTTGGCAGCAAAGTTTGTCTTCTTCAAATTTTATAATCGAAGGCGTATATTAAGGTCTTACAAAAGTTTCTAATGATCTATTTTTTTAGTACTGAGCAATTTGTGTTCATAATACATAGTATCCGCTAATTTATTAATGTTGTTTATCAGGTATACACATGGTTTGCGTGAATCACAACATTTTTTAAGAACTTCGTGGCCTCTTTCTCGTAGCGTAGGGAAATGAGCGATTTTCGTGAAACGAAATGTAGTTTTGAAACCTTGAATTTAAGTATAACGAACTGTAGGGTCTTAAATTATTCGGCAAGTTATAATTTTTTAAAAGAACCAGAGATAGCCATTGTTAAATCATTAAAATTGAAAAATAAATACTTCGTTACCAAACGAATACAAGGGAGAATAACTTTGTGCAATTTTTGCATAGTATACATTTAAATTGATAAAAAGCTCTTAAACCAATGACAATAATACCTCCCACTTAAATAGCACTTTTATATGGATTATTTTTAATGCAGGCGGTTGCAAGGAATTCCGTTAAAAAGTCAGCATCCTGACGTGGATAAAATATATCGGGATTAGAGTACATAATAATCAATATTATAGCCCTAATTATGTAATTTGTTCGAGTTGAAAACACATTCAGCAATTTCGGGGGACATTTCATAAGATAGGGGATCCACTCGAGTTTCAATCGATTCACCAGCTGTTGAAAAGAGCAATAACCAAATCCTGTTTTATCGCATAATTTAATCAAATAAGTTCTGATTTTGTTAGTCGCAAAATTTTGGAGCAGAAATTCAGTCATTCCGTGTCAAGCCGTTGTGTCGCGATGCTAGGTACACACCCATAAGTCATTGTGTGTCTACCGTGTAATGCTGGTGAGTTTGACATGTATTTAGTAGGAAAAAAGAGTTTAACAGAAGCAGAGAGTTAATCACGCTGTTGAGAGCTTTACGACGTTCAAAGTAGACTTGCAATTAGTGGAACTGTTTACCTTGGGCCTCTGAAAGCTAGCACTAGTTTGAACTTTCGAAAATTCACCTTAACAGACCCTCTAACGATTTCCATTTGTTGAATAATATGCAATCTTTGATTATAGTCTCCAGACTCGTTGCAATTTCGCAAATGGTGTTTGTCTATGGGGGATCCTCAAATGAAATATTTGGCAAGTAGAAGGATATATAATCATTTATAAGCTGTTTGGAAGGGTTCATAGAGGATAGATGGAAATGCTCTGTGAACATAGAAATGATAATATCGGCTGGTTCAGGGCTGCGTGATTTTCGAAAGCATCGAAAGATTGCGGTTTTTTGTCTCAACTCCCAGAACGTTTTTGCTTCAACTGTCCGAATTGGACAGTTAACCGATCATTCAGATCAAAGCTTTCAGTTAAAAGCTTAGCTTTAATGCGTCAGTATTTGTCCAGTCCGTTGAGCTTGCGTTTTAAAAAAAGTCTTAAAGGCACTCCCTTCTCATAGAGATGATGCCAGCTCCAGCCAGCGAAAACAGGGTGACCAATGCAGTGACTGCGAGCCACTATGCAGGTGTTATCCTCGAAGTCCCCAGTCCCGTTAATTAGGCACGCAGGTCTTGTGTTCTGCCGAGAAAAAGTAGCCCATTGACCCATCTAATCTCTCGTTAAGACTCTTGCTATTTTATAGTTTCTGTTCAAACTTTATTTAGAGGTGTTTTTCGATGTAATTGCGTTACTATCAGTGACAATAAACTATAATGAAGGCTTCTAGAAGGACTCAGTACAGAGAAAATTTGAATTCGCGATTGGTAATTGCCAGTTTATCTACCAAGCGTACCGCATTCCTCCATGCGAGCCCCTCATTTTTGACTTGTTTGCGAACGTTGGCCGCAGAAGTTGGGAGTCTAAACCTACCTACCAACCCAAAAAGTTCATTCTCTGAAGTATATGCTTTTCCAGTGAATAAAGTGTCAATTTTTTCCTACCTGAGATAGTACTTTGAAAAAGTCAGTGGTCCATTTATCCTTAAAAGTCAAACCACGCCTCACCATCAAGCCTGGTCTATGCATCGTCGACTGCCAGGCGCAGACACCACCCTAAACTACAAGACCCGAACCAGCACCTGCATATTGCGCTTTTTCTGCTTAAGGCTACCGAAAGGGGACAAGAGCGTGCTAGTTTAGAAAATTTTAAAGGAAGAGTCTGAGAGAGAGAGAGAGAGAGAAAGGCAGTTTCCGCCTTCCCCCCCCCCCCCGGAGAACAGCAATGGTATCTGCGGCCATATCACGTGACCGCCCACAAGAAGACTCCTAATTTCCCCGAAGGCCTGGGATGAGTTAACTAAACTAATTGGCATTTATTGTGTATATTTCACATTGTGCCCTTGGCTCTTCAGAATTATTCTACTGAATGATACATAGCCTTGTTCTATACGTGTTGGCGGGCGTTGATTCCACCGAGTCCAGGTTTTGTTTAGATTTATCAGCATACATCACCTATCGAAAACCAACGTGCTGATTATTCTCTAGAGCGCATCGCACAGATCACGTTTGCCGGTAAGCACCAAGTGAGTCGTAGACCTGACTTCATGGAATTTTACCAAAAGACGGCAGCAAATCCTGCTGTATTGTAGCACAGGGTACAGCCTTGCCTTTTTTGTGTGTATTCTCATCTGCAATTAGGCTAATTCGGTGCGCGATATTCTCACCCTGATAGCATTGAAAGGTGATACATGTTGGTCTGTTATGAAGGCATCTGCGTTTACTCTTGATGGAGTGTATAGCTCGATCTGACTTCAACTCTGAGATAGTCGTGCTCAGGAGTTGGGTCTGCCTGACTGTCGACCAGCAGTAAACCCGAAGGATGCCTGCCGTTTTCCGTAATGCCTTCTGAGAAAGGGGACGATTTACCATTTGCTAGAAATGAAGAGGCAAGTTACAGAAAGTAGTCAGACAGACACGATTGCTGCAAAAAGATCCATCCTCAGCGGCGGAGTCGGCTAAGGGTATTGGATTTCCCAGGGCTAGCAGTAGTATGTAGTTTTACGTAGTAGTCTAGCAACGTCAGGCTAATACAGCTCTTGCTTCTGCGACCGCGTCCCTTCCTACACGATCTACTACGTTTCCCACTAGTCCAGCATGCCTTACCGGCCAATTTTCCTGCGAAACAGGGGCTCCATTTTTATAGTAGACGGTAAACCAGAACAGTTCCGTTTATGTTCAGGTGAATCTGTGGTGTGACCTTCCTACCAGAAAGTTAAATCGAATTAATTTCCAAACATTACACCGCTATCCATGGCAAACTGATTTCTGCAGAGTTTTAGGGGAATGCCGAATGTCCTTAGGAAACTGCGGCGCGCACGCGAAGTGGCCAATTAATCCTTATAACGACGGCTACCGACCCCAAATTGTCTTCCTCAAACTTTATCACGAAAAACTAGAGTGTAAAATCAACCCACAGACAGCCTTTAATGCTGTCTGTATGCAAAATCAACCGGTTAGCCATCTCCACACTTGAAGCCATTTTCAGTTTTTAGCAGGAACCTTTCAGTTAACTGCCTTGATGAAAATACGCTCCTTTCGGGAGACTTGTGCAAGTAGTTGTGCCGAAAAAACGAAAGTTTTCCAAATCAGAAATCAGGGAAGACTGAGTAGACTGGAATGGCTACTAAGTGCGAGGAAATGAGCTTTACCAGGACTCTGCCAAGTGGTAGAGACTAGTTGTGTCTTCAGACCAGTTGTGACAGTGTGTCTGCGCTGCTGGGAAGCTTTGACTTAGCGACGTGTCCTCTATCGCCTACGGCCCATCGATTGAAATGGCGCACATTGATTGGTTTCGGGCTTACGCGCACTTTAAGTGGCGAGCTGACCGGGAGCGTGAGGCGGACAGGACAATGCGGACCTCTAGCAGCGGTTGGCAAAGAGCGTGTAGGGCAGGTTGTCACGCGAGAGTACTCAAGGCTTGGCGAGCGAAGGCTAGATGAGTCAACGCAATGGTGCTGAGTGCGGACTGCCACATACTATTTTATCCTGGCATCATTTTTTCAGCCCTATTCTATATATGTATACGTATAGGCAGAAGGACATTACCACCAAAGACAAGGGAGTCTAGGATGGTCATTTCTGGCTTATTTTTAATCGTCAGCTAGTCATACCCTGCTACTGTATATTCCCGATCAAAAACCGACAAGACAACGAGCCCGTGCCGCAGTGGTTAGGGCGTTGGACTTCCAATTAACAAGGCCGCCGGTTCGAATCTCAAGCGGGGCACCAATTTCTGGGGCAACACTTGAGTTGGGTATGACTAACTGACGACTAATAAGCCAGAAATGGCCATCCTACTCTCCCTTGTCTTTGCTGGTAATGTGCTTTTACCTATATCATTAGCTGCCTTGCGGAGAAGGCTCCAGTGTGGGCTCCAAAGGCCCCATGGACGGACGAGTGTGGCCTCTAACTGCTCGGTGTACGCCTATCTGTCATTTATACGTATGTCATGGCCGTGGGCTTCGTTTCGACTACCTTCTATGCAGTCATAGTGGAACCGCAAAGCCTGCTATGTGACCGCATCCATTTATCTGTCGCGCGTTGTAGTTTGCTTGTCTTTGATACCTAAGTTTCTCTTCCTCCTTTTATGTTGACCATTTTGTTTTCACTCGCACGTTTCAGCTGGAACTAAACTGGGCCGAGGTTACTTTGAGGAGGCAACTTTAGACGACCGACAATCGGAGGTTGCACACCTTTGCTTTGTGGTGCATGGTATGGGCCAGAAATTTCTCAAAGGCTCCATTGTCCAATCATGTGACGTGTAAGTCCTGCTCCTCTCCACTTCTCCCTACCTTCTGGTTGATATGGCGAATAAGTAGAAACACTACAGTACTTGCTCGGCCTTTTATATGTTATCTGCCAGGTGGATGTTTACCGCCTGGAAGCCGCTACTAATGGCTCTGCGTCCCGGGAATATGCTTGGCGAGACCCTTGTCGACTACTTCAAGGTCGAGCTGCTTGTTTGAAATTTTGGATGGTTCTTGGCTATCAGGATTGAAAGGAATTATAAATAATGGTTCAAGGCCTTCTCTAATGACTGTTGCTATTGGCTGAAGAGCTTCTCGAATAACTGTTAATAATAGCTGAAGAGCTTCACGTCTTGCAGTGTTTTCAAGGTCAGAAGTTATGTCGAAGGAAAGTCAGATAACTCGAATAACTGTTAATACTGGTGGTCTTTTCGTATTGCAGTGCTGCGTTTCGTCACCTGAATAGACGCACCCAAGGTCAGAAGTTATGTCAAATGACATTCGGATATGTCAAGAGACAATCAGGGTAACGCGAGGTGCTTCGACGAGCAGTCGTGAATGACACAGATGCGTTGCTGCTAGTTTATAAGGGGCAGGAAGTGAAGAATGAGGGAGTGAAAAAGGAGGAAGTGCGGGAAACAGAGATCGTGGGCCGGACTTGAACAGAGGCAATTCTGTACCGGAAAGGGGGAGTGAATTGTAAGCGTTTGAGGTCAGCTGTAATCGAACCAGTGGGGGTGGAGGGCAGTAGAAAGTAACTCTAGAAACATTTATCGCTTGATGCAGTAAACGGGAGGGGAAGGCGGAACCACTGTGGGAGAAAGGCGATTCAAAGGCAAGATAGCCGAACGGCGGGGGGGGGGGGGGGGGGACAGGATTCACGTACCACTTAAGTGGTACCTGATCGGGGGACTAGTTTTAATAACAGTATGTCTTTGACTGGAAACAAAAGGGTCAAGTCCTAACACACAGTTAACAGCAAATTAAATCTGAAGATGACATTGACGTGATGAATGTCACAGGAATAATAATAATTTTCTAAGGGTTTTTTTTTTCTTTACCATAATTTGGTTTTGTGCTAAACAACTCCTCCTTGAAGCTTACTGTTTAGTACTGCAGGATCCTTGGATGACTAGCAGTTCTAATTTTAGTGTGTTTTTGAAAACGCTAACTGCATTCTCGTTAGTTGTGATGCCACCAATTCAAAACTGAGGTGACTGGACCGTATTCCACCTATGGTGGATGAGCGTTCACGAAGCTCGTTGTCGAACTCCGCCAGCAGCCACGCAGTGGCTGGCATATTGCAGGCAGACATAGATTACCAACAAAGACGAGGGTGAATGAGATGACTCTGTCTGACTTATTAGGTGTCATCAGTCAGCCACACTCGTATTTTTGCTTTCGCAGTAAAAGTAGGTCAATGTCTCCCAGTTTGGTCTCAGTTAAGAGGATCTGAGTTCGTCGTTTGGCACGGACGGTGTGACTCGGCTGACAGCTGACAACAAGAGTCAACAATGAATAGGGTTTCGATCACTAATAAGTGATGGTTCTTTGGAAATTTCAATAATATATTTGACCCATTTGTGAAAACCTTGAGGGCCTCCGTGCGATTAGAAACAACGACAGCAAGCAAACGAACTCAGTACAATCAACATTCTAACCATCTGAGTTAAGTGGCTCTACTGGGATCTGTGAGTTTTTTACCACTTTTCTGAAGTTTTTTGCAATGTTGCCACCATCACCTGTGACTGTAGACTCCCTGACCGCCATTGTCACGCTCCTGAACCCAGCCGCAACGTTCGGCCGTTTATTCGAGCTCTCCACAAGGAAGCTGTCGCCTCGTCTCTCTCGGATCTAACAAGACAGGCTTACACCGTCTTCACCAGAGAGCCGTTGTTGAGGAAAAACGAGGTTACCACCCCCTGGAACTTTAAGGCCGCTATCCACCTCCGATTGTGGTTTCAGAACAACAACTCTCGAGGGTCACCCGCTGTACTCTAGCTCAACTACGCCGTGGCTACTCAATGGTCCCTCCCCAGTACCAGCACCGGCTCGACTCGTCCACACCCGAATGCTGTCCCGACTGCAGCGCTTCTCCGCATGACTGTCGGCATCTGTTCGCCTGCAGTTCCCGGCCAGGCACTTAACTCACTCCCGCGGACCTTTGGCTCAAGCCGGTAGAGGTCTCGGCTTTTCTCCGTCTTCCAACTACTACCAGTTTAGATTCCGGCGGGACTCCTGATCCAACAATGGTCTACAACACACACACACGACAGTTCCCCCGTCGATTTCGACGATGGGCACCACGCGCTCCAACAAGCCGCAGCAAATGCTGAAGCAAGCCGCAACATACACAGAGGCAAGCTGGGCAAGCAACACGAAAGCGACAGCAACGCAGAGAACTGGCACGAGAGAAAACAGGAGTTTAGGCAGACTCGCGCAGTATCTACCCACTCGCTTGCCACTCCCACCTCCGTATCTGGTGTAAAGACAAAGTCAATAAGACCGGGGATGAGGGAGGGTGTAGGTGGCTGGCGCAATAAACACTCAGCACGCGCACACTTGACACAGCCATCTCGCTAGGTATGCTCCCGGTTGCGCGGGAGCGCCATAAAGGCCACATTAAGAGGGAGCCATTGCAGCCTGACTCTCAGTCCTCCCTCTCCTCCCGTACGCACACACAAACACTCGCAGCAACGTAGGCGGCCCGAGTTTTCCCGTCAGTTGGCAGACCCTCCAAGCCACGGCTTTTAGCGCACCATGATAGATTCAAGAGCATTTAGATTTATTATAGTTAGGAGAGAAACGCGCCGAGGTCGACCTCACTCTCTCCCCCACCGCATAGTGACCGCCTAGCTTTTCGGACACCTGAGGTGGGGCCTGAAACCAAGTGGGAGCGCGAATGCAGTCACCAACAGGGAATCAGAAGTGAGAGAAAGTGCCAGCGCCTTCCAGGCCGAAGGGACCGTGGTTGGCTGAAGACTGGCATTGCATGTGCATACAGACCATTGGATCTCAGAAGGGTGAGAACAGCCCTGCATGAAGCCTGGGCCAACATCCTCCTGAGAGAGGTAACCAGTCAGTCAACGACTGAAAGGCACTACCCATGCTCCGTTGCCGGTCGGCGTCCGTGGGCGAGGCTGAAAGGAGAGCAAGAGGCAACTGGTGAACTTTGCAATTGTGGAAACAGAAGAAGATGAAGAAGAAGAAAAAGAAGAGGAAGAAGGATAAAGGACGAAGTAGAAGATTAGAAAAAGGGATAAGAAGAAGAAGAGAGTGAAAGAGTGAAAGAGGGATATAGGGAGTGGAGGCGAGGGGGGGGACGCAGACAGGCCGAGAGAGAGGGGAGGAAATCAAGTATAAAAATCTTCAGTAGCTACTGAGGCCGACGTTTGTGCTAAACACAGTACTGTAGGCGCCTCTATTATGAGTGTGAGTGCGGTAATGGAGCGAGTAATATACCTACAGTATGGTAGAAGTGCGGCAAAGAGAAGCAATTGAATAGAGTCAGTAAGCCTAGTGTTAATTGGACTGATGCGGCCTACGTAGAGAACTGTGAAGTTGCTAATGTTTTTAAGTGCGCATGCACTCTAAGGGCGCTTCAGCACGATTCAGTCTAGGTGGCGTTACCCCCTGAACGAGAGTACCATGAGTCACTATGTTTAGCCACCCTCCCCCTCTATCTCATAAACCCATGGTGCGAGCTAGCGATGCAGCTGCATAAAATCGATTATGTAATTTTTCCATTCCGTCGTATGAGAGGCGAGCCGTCGGGGACGTCCAACAGCGTGCTTATTCGCCTGGGATTTGATAACAAGCGGCTGCACACATTGCGAGTATGCCAATGCTAAGTTGACGGCACAGTTGAGGTACAGAACAAAGGAGAGTACTTCAGGAAAGGACACGGTACCCAATACGGTTATTGCCAAGAGTCCGACACTAAGTTGGGTGACGACATACACGTCCTGAGAGAAGCGATACTGCCACTAAACCAGGCTTATTAATTCTAGACCGGAGCTATTATGGGGTAGTAAAAGGCAAGACATTATTCGACAAATTCAGCAAGAACGGCCTCCACTTACCTGTGGGAGGAGGCCCTCACCTGGGTTCCCGACAAACTTGACGACGCAATCGTGAAGCGAGGCGACTAGTGAGTGGGGCGGAGGCTGGTGATGGGGTTGTGTGAGGTGCTGGGTGTGCCGACATCACGGTCAGTGCCGCTGTCGTGAATGCGTATGTGACCTAGTAGGCCCATGCGATGAGCGAATAATCGGGGGCAGTGTGGGCAGTGAAGGCGGCGGTCTCGTCTCTGTGTTGCTGCTCCAGGCACTAGTTCACCAGTCTCTGTGCGATGGATTCGCAAGTGACCGATTAGGCCGATGCATGAGGTGAATGTGCGATTGCAGTGTGGGCATATCAGGCCCTCAGAGCTGGTGAGGGGTTCAGGTGTGGGGATGCGAGTTGTGGCGGGCGGTGATGTGTCGGAAGGTGTGGAGGAAGTTGCGGGTGGGTTGGAGTCGGTGGATGAGGGCAACGAGGCATCTCTCCCGTCGGTGATTGCCGTCGAGAAGGAGGGCAGAGAAGAGTCTGGTGGAGTGTTTGGTGCAGTAGACGTGGATGCTGTCGGAGGGTTGCATGGCTTCCGGAGGTGACCAACCAAGCCATTGCGTGCACGGAAGTTGCGTTGACAGCGCGGGCACGTTGGGAGGGGTTAGATGTTGGCAGTGTGCGTTCGTGGATTGTGAGACTTGCGTGCCGTCCGTTTTACCTTGGCGGCGGCGATCCGACTGGCTTCGTAGATTGCGGCGCCCGTTTTTATTGCTCTTCGCCATACAGATCGGTCTTGTGCCAGCTCCTCCCAGTTCGTCGTGTTGATTTGGAGACGTTTCAGGGAGTTCTTCAGGGTATCCTTGTAACGTCTCTTCTGTCCTCTTTTGCGACGAGTGCCGAAGGCGACATTGCCATAGCACAGTCGCTTGGGTAGCCGTTCATCGTTCATACGTACCACGTGACCACTCCAGCGCAGTTGTATCTGCCTGAACATGGTTTGGATGCTGATATCTCCCGTTATCTCCAGGATTTTCGTGTCCGGAATCCTCTCCTGCTACTTCACCTTCAATATGCGGCGTAGGCCGCTGATATGAAAGTGGTTCAGTTTCCGCGCTTTACTAGCATTGACAGTCCAAGTCTGCACAAGAGTGCAATAGTACAAGAGTGTTGACAGCACAACAGCCTTGTACGTCTTCAATTTCGTTGAAAATTGAAGACCATGACGATTCCATACGGAGGCTTGGAGCCGACCGAAGGCTTGGCTGGCTTTGGAGATTCTGCGGGCAACCTCGTCTATTTTAGTGTTGCGGGAAAACGTACTGCCGAGGTAAGTGAAGTTGTCCACGTTCTGCAGTTCGGCTCTGTTGACTTTGATGCGTGCGGGGTTGAAGTCAACACCTGGCTTTCGTTGATACATAACCACCGTTTTGTCCGTGTTGATGGTGAGGCCAAAGTTGGCGCAACCTGCTGCAAAGAGGTCCATGCTCCTTTGCATGTCTGCTTTGGTGGTGGTGTTGAGAGCGCAGTCGTCGGAAAACAGCAGATTATGGACTGTGGTTGTGGAGACGCGCGTAGGGGCCTGCATCCGACGAATGCTGAGGAGGTTTCCGTCCGTTCTGTAGTTGATGGGGATTCCGGGACGCTCGTCACGGTAGGCGTCCATTTGCATGGCAGATAACATGAAACTGAAGAGGGTGGGCTCGAGGACACAGCCCTGCTTCACTCCATTGGTCACTGCAAAGGCTTCAGACAGCGTTCCGTGGTCCGTGACGCATGCCATCATCCCATCATGGAGTTGTCGAACCATGTGGGTGAAGTGTTCCGGACAGCCAAACTTCTGCATAACCTTCCAAAGTCTAAGCCGGTTCACCGTGTCGAAGGCTTTTGTCAGATCTGCGAACGTAGTGTAGAGGTGGGTGCGCATATCTTGACATTTCTCCTGCAGCTGACGCGCGGCAAATATCATGTCAGTGGTGCCGTGGTGACGTCTAAAACCACATTGAATTTCAGGCAGAAGCCTTTGTTCCAGGTGGCTATACAGACGATTGAGGAGAATGCGTACGAAGATTTTACCGGCAATATTCAACAGCGAGATTCCGCGATTGTTGTCGCAGACTTGACGCTTCCCCTTTCGCTTGTAAAGGTGGACAATTGTGGCGTCTTTGAAATCCTGAGGAACTTGTCCCTGTCGCCACATCTCTTGGAACAGGGTGGTAAGGTGAATTATGAGTTGGTGACCACCATATTTATAGATCTCCGCCGGGATCCCGTCGGACCCGGGTGCCTTCCCGCTGGACAGCTTCTGCACAGCCTTGATGGTCTCCTCAGGGGTGGGTGGGAGGTTGAGGTCAACGTTAGTTTCCACTTGCGGTAACCGGTCAATGGCAGCCTCAGAGGTGGTAGAGGGCCGGTTGAGTACACTTTGGAAGTGCTCGGCCCAGCGGCCCAGAAGTTGGGTCTTCTCAGTGATAAAGGTGGTACCGTCCGCGCTGAGAAGTGGTGCTGTTCCTCTTACTATGGGGCCATAGACCTCTTTGAGCGAGGCAAAGAAGTTCTTCCATTCATTGCGGTCTGCATAGCCTTGTATTTCCTCACCCTTACGAGCCATCCAAGCGTCCTGCATTTCCTGCAGCCGCTGCTGTACAAGACAGCGACTTTGGTAGTAGGCTTCTTTCGTGGCGTCGGTGGGGCGATCGACATATTCGTTGCGGAGGCGATTCTTCTCAGAGATGAGAGTACTGATGGCTGCATCGTTTTCGTCGAACCAGTCTTGGTGTGGGCGGGGTGCGGGCCCAAGGATGCGTTTTGCAGTGGATTAAACAGCGTCCCGAAGTTGAACCATTGGGTCTCCACCGAGGTGTTCTCTTCTGCGACTGGGAGGTTATCCAGCTGTTGGGTCAACTTTTTGCTGAAACGCAAACGATTGGCAGGCAAGTTTAACAAATCAGTATTCAACTTACCTGGGGGTCGCTTACCTTGAGGTCTCCTGCGTGGTTGGAGACGGATCCGCATCTTGGAGATGATGAGACGATGATAGGTATCACCGTCGGCACCCGGCATTGCCTTTGTCACCAGCACGTCCTGCTGATCGCGCCGCCGCACGAGGATATAATCCAGAAGATGCCACTGACGAGATCTGGGGTGCATCCAGGTCGCTTTGTGCTGCAGCGGTTGGCTGAAGTAGGTGTTGGTCAGTATGAGACGGTGCACCGCGCAGGTTCGACGGAGGAGTAGGCCATTGTCATTGAGTCCGCGGAGGCCGTGGGGTCCGAGCACTCCCTTCCAGGCGGCTTGGTCTGTGCCGACACGGGCATTGAAGTCACCAAGGATTATCAACTTGTCCGCCTTCGGCACAGAGGCCAGGAGGGCATGTAGATCCTCGTAGAACTTGTTCTTTGTCTCGTCGGAGCTGGTCATCGGAGGAGCGTAGACACTAACGAGGGTGGCGAATTTGCCACCCCAGAGAGGCAGACGGAGGCTCATCAGGCGTTCGTTGATGCCCTGCGGCGTACAGGGTAGTCGTCCCACGATGTCCTTCCGGATGTCAAAGGCGACGCTGGCCTCGCGTCGCTCTGCCGTCGGACGGCCCACATAGGCGAAGGAGTAACCGGCACCCACCTCTTCTATGAAACCTTCACCGGAGAAGCGGGTTTCACTGAGTGCGGCGATGTCCACCTTGAAGCGCGCCAGTTCTCGGGCGATGAGCGCTGTTCTCCGTTCCGGTCGGATGCTCCTCGGGTTATCTAAAAGGGAACGAACATTCCAAGCGCCGAAGGTGATAGGACTTACCTGAGCTCCCTGAGCTGTCGTCCTGTGAGCTCTGGGAGCTGTCCTGCGGGAAGGAAACGGGTTAGAGGGAGGGTGGGGAGGAGAGAAGTTTTGATTTGCGTTTGTAGTGTTTCGACCGCGTGTATGCAGTCTGCCATCCACGGTCAGCTGGCAGATGTCGTGACCCAGCGTGTTTAGAACCATCTTTTATAGGACCATCAACCCTCTCGCGAGGGGCGGCAGCGCTACTCCTAAATAGGACTGCCTGTCACAAGTAACTGCTGCCGACCAACACCATGGGCCACGATTGATTTGGTGTCGAACGACCACTTGGTTACGAGCCGCCTACAACTTTGCTGTCGCGCCGCCGTAGGACTTTTAGACCGTGGGGGAAAGGTATTTGGGGAGTAGGGGGAGGGAGCAGCAGTACCTATCCTAGTAGCAGTAGCGGTGATGGCGACAGGCTTTCCATTTATGCTGCTACGCATTCTAATGCTGTGACATCTGATTGCTGTTAGAGTTACTGCTACGAGTAGTATCGTCACTGATGTTACTAAGGAGGCAAGCCCTGCTAGGACTAAGAATGCTTATCATGACCGTGGAAGGACTATATGGGTAGGCATCGTTACAATGCAGGTGACTAAAAGTAATGTTATGGAATAGTATAGATATGACAGTAGAGCCAACATGGGAGAAGTAGCAGGTAGATTAACAGATAAAAAATATCAATTGGACAATAAAAAAGTAAGATGAAACAGATGTGGAATTATGCATACATAAGCATAAAGAACAATGGCTGCAATGTTAAGACTACCGGATATCGAGTAGATTACGCAGATAAGGCAATGTTACGAGAGTACTGAAATGCGTAAGCTAGTGAGGTAAGCACTGATCGCGAAAGGTTGTAATACTGGTAGTTACGATAAAGAAACTAGAGATAGCCAGTGTAGCAAATGGGTAATAAAGAGTAAGGGAAAATAAACAATAAAATACAAACAGACAATGGTACGGTATAAAGTGAGAAGCTTCCTTCCACCAACTACGTCTACTAGGGTACTTACCGCTGCAACCCGGGGGCATACCGGGCGTGGGGACACACACACCAGAGACCCTCACTTGGTTCTTCCGCGTGCGTAATCTGCCTGAAGATGGATAGACGAGACAACTATCCGAAACGTCAAATAAAAAATAAACCTCTCCCAGTGAATGCCCTTTCTCCATCTGACTTTGCTTTGAGTTCTCTTCAATAACTGCTTTTATAAGCTCATTATCCAGAGTAAATGGCCATCTTCTATCTTCTTAATTTTCAAGGTTTGAGCTGTCATTACTGTACTTCTTAAACAGCATTCGTGTTGCCTGATAACTTGTGGACCCTTTTTCCCATGCTCTGCTCATTTCTTCTTCTTTTTCATCGTCATTTTTAAGGGCTTCTATGCTTCAAAATAAAAAACCCTATAGGTTAACTACGGAAGAATGTATATCAATCCTCAATCTGTAAAACGTCGTATGGAATATTCCAAAATTGCAATTAATTTTATATTTAAAAGCCTTTAAAAACTCGGCTACTATTTCGCGAACGTCAATCACGTACTTACTACCTTATGTAAGAAGTAATTGTTTTTAATAGAAAGCGCCCACTATTTTTGAAAATGTTATGGCCATTGGTGATTAATTTGTTTGCAAATGCGATCATCATAGGTGGTTAGACAGATTCAAACTGAGTGTTGGGCTGGAGAGCTCAGAACGCCGGTAAAAAGTTATTAATGCTGCAAATATTCCCATCAGAGAATTCAGAAGAGTCTTTGGCCAGTGTACGTAGAATTTCGATAAATTCTTGTCAGGCCGATACATTTATATAGGTAGAGGTATATGCTAAACAAACGATCAATAATGTTTACCGTTTCTTACAAGGGAGTCGTGAGAATCGGGGGGGGAGGGGTCGATAAAAGAAGAGTGGCTACGCTATCAGGTTGGTAAAGCCGCCATTGTGTGCACAAAAGAATTTCTTGCGAGCTCCGCAGTTCGCCTGGCCCACAGTAACTTATCGGCATGTCCTCATCCTCTCCCCCCTCCCTTAGACGTCCTTACTTACTTACTTACTTGTACTTGTAACGGCTGTGATCATGCCTAATCTAGCCGGCCTCAAGGATGTCACGATTGGTACCTCTCCATGCGTGGCGATTGGCGGCAGCGGATCTGGAAAGCTCCACCTAGTCCTTTCTCCAGTGATGGAGACCGAAGATAGAAGGTCCAAGAACTGCTTCCATGTCTTGACGGACGGTGTCGAGCCAAGTCTTCAGTTGCCCTCCTCTTCGACGTTTCCAGGTGGGCTGCGGTGCCGGGTCAAGGGCAGCATAGGTAAGCTCGTGGGGCGGACGACGGAGAACGTGTCCAAACCACCTCAGTCGCCTTTCTTGAATCGCCTGAGATATCCTCGTGATACGATCGCAGCGGATGCGGACTGTCTCATTTGAGATGAAGTCGCTATACTTAACTCGAAGGATCGCCCTCAGGCACCGGTGGTCAAAGACCTCCAGTCTTCGCTCATCTTCAGCGCGCACAGCCCAGCATTCACATCCATAGAACAGGACTGACCGGATGGATGCACTGTATACACGAATCTTCGTGGCGGTGGAGATGTCACGTCGGATCCATAGGCGCTTTAGAAGGATTGGGAAAACCCAGCGAGCAGCATTGATACGGGATACGATGTCATCCTTGCTCTGCCCATTCGGTAGCAGCCTCGCCCCGAGGTATTTAAAGCTATCTACTTCTTCAAGTTGATGGCCATTAATCCCCAGGGGTGCCTTTTCCTGGTCAGGGCTGCAGCTCGGGAAAAACTTCGTCTTTCCGGAATTTATGGACATGCCTACCGACATAGCGATCTCATTTAACCGCGACACTACCGACTGTAGACCACCAAAGCTTGAGGCTAACAGCGCAATATCATCTCTTATCGACCACTCCCCTCGATTTCTACGACTCGCTTGTAAGAAAAGACGAACATTATTGATCGCTTGTCTAACTTATACCCCTGCCCATATAAATGAATTGGCCTGACGAGAATTTATCGGTAGTATACGTACACTGGCCAAAGACTCTTCTCAATTATTGATGTTCGGGTTCAGATCTCGGCAGACATTCCCAGTTAAATTCCGACACAAAGTGTGCCTGTTGGTTGCAATAATTTTTTCATTTTCGTACTAGGCTCGTTGGACAATCAAACATAATGAAGCATTTTATAGTAAATTTAAAATGAGCTGCTTTGTTCCTTTAGTTTTCTAAGCCTCATTCAGCCATTCCCGTTGCGTGCATATCGCTTGGGTTTGAAAAATGAACCATTGCTCTCTCGTTTTGATATTATTGTTATGAAAAATGAATTTAATTTTGTATCCCCTGAAAAATTTATCCTTTTTTTCTACTAAAATAGTTGCTGAGAGGGGAAGGGGGGGGGAGCTGGGATTAAGAAGAGGTATAATTCGAGTCAAAACTATTTAACATGCTCATCAGTAAACAGTTATTGTTTTTAGAATTCAGGTCATGGCAAGCTTTTCCAATCCAATTTCGTCACTGACCATGCCTGTTGATTGCGATAGTTTTTTTGCATTTTCGACGTAGTCTCGCGGGACCCTATAGCAGGAGCATATAGTTTTTCATGTTAAACAAGGCCAAACCAGCTGCTTACTGCCTTTAGCTTCATACAGACATTCAAATTACCCCACATTTGTGAGTTTTTTCCTACGCGTTCATATCGTCTGGATTTGATAAATTTGAAATCATTAAACCACTAGTTGCTAGTTTTGATAGTAATTTCATGAAAAAAGGAATGCTTTTCTATACCCTGGCAAACTCACCCTGTTTATCTACTAAAACACTTTGCAGGACACAGTTACAAATCTGTTTCGCAAAGTATAAATGAGCATTCTTTGTCTTTCCAGTCTCCGTTCCATCTCTGAGAAACTGCTGGATGCCTACTTTCCCGACGTAACAGCCTCGCAGAAGAGGGTCGAGTTCCTGCCAGTTGAGTGGCGAACCTCTCTTCAACTCTGCGGTGACATTATGGACTCCCTGACACTGAATAATGTGGGCCGGCTTCGTTACTTTCTCAACAGCACATTTATGGACATTATGTACTACAGTAGTCCACTCTATCGCTCGGAAATCAGCCGGAATCTGCTGACTGAGCTCAACCGACTCTACAGTCTGTTCCGCCAACGGCATCCCTACTTCGAACGCGACGGTGGTCGCGTCTCCATCATGTCTCACTCCCTGGGCTCTGTAATTGCCTACGATCTCATCACTGGTTGGGTGGATCCAACCCCACCTGATCATCCAACCTACGTGCAAAGGTCCCTTTCAGACGCACTTGGTACGCAGCTAAATTTTGTCGTTGTTTAAATTTTCATTTCTCGGTGTCCATGACAGTTTCCTCCTAGATCATCTTTTTGAGGCTGAGTTCACATAAGGATGGGACAGGGGGAATAGGGATTGTACTAGTACCTGTTGTGGCTGCGATCATGACTGATCTAGTCGGCCTCAATGATGTTCCGTACGGTGCTTTTCCACGCACAACGATGCGTGGCAGCAGACCTAGACAGTTCGAGTCATTATCTTCACCATTGCCGGAGACCGAATACTGAAGGTCTAAGAACCGCTTCCACGTCCTGACGGACTGAGTCTAGCCAGGTTTTGAGCTGACCCCCAGTTCGACGTTTCCAATTAGGTTAATGTTTCGGATCGAGGGCAGTAACACTATGCTCGTGCGGTTGACGGCGAAGAACGTGTCCAAACCACCTCAGTCGTCTTTCTCGGAGTACCTGGGATATCCTTGCAATGTTGTCGCAGCGAGTGTGGACTGCCTCATTTGAGACGAAGTCGGTGTACTTCACTCGAAGGATAGTCCTGAAGCAGTAGTGGTCGAAGACTTCCAGTTTCCGTTCATCTTCCACGCGCATAGCCCAGCATTCACACCCGTATAAGAGAACAGACCGTACAGATGTACGGTGCACGTGGACTCTTGTGGAGTTAGGAATATCGAGTGGGGCCCGTAAGGACTTTCGCAGTCTGCGAAAGACTCGTTGAGGAATAGGGCTCCTCACTCCGTAACACAGGCGGCTATATACTTCATTCTAGGGACATTGAGGGCAGAGGCGCCAGCGATCAATGTTAAGATTTTGGGAAGGCTAAAGATAGGCGAATAGGCGCCCTTCCTTGAGAATATTACTCAGGCTCCTATTCCAATGTCTTACCCATGGGAGTATCTACACGCCAGTGCTAAAGGCCAGTCCTTACTTACTGGTACGGATTATTTAAGAGACCTCCTAAACAGGACATACGTGGCTTGGAACACCTCGGCCTGTGTGTCCCTGCGCATAATTCCAGGAAGGGTAAATATTACCACCTCTTAATCCTATCAGAATTACTAAAGTACGGTAGACTCCCTAGCTCATAAAATGCCAGCTGAAATGCGTTTTGGATCTGAGCAAATTTCTGACATCGTACTCCCTCCTCCATCACCCATATAGGCCCGGAGCAAGGCAGATTTAGCACGCCCGGAGGCGCGACCTAGCAGAGCGACCGACAAAGCTAAATTAGCCGCACTCACGCGTGTCACACGCGTGTCACGATAGACCGAGTTTCACAAAGACAACAAAGTTGGAGGTTTGGGGAGGGCGCGTCGGTTCGGGTCCCAAATAAGTGGGAGTGCCACAAAATAATAAAAATAAATTGTATATTTAATGCCCAAGGGGCCCTTTCATTACCACACCACAGGTGTGTGTGTGTCGTAGCCCATAGTTGGATCAGGAATCCCCGCCGGAATCCAAACTGGGAGTAGTTGGGAGACGGAGAAAAGCCGCGACCTCGACCGGCTTGAGCCACAGGTCCGTGGGAGTGAGGAGGGTGCCTGGCCGAGAACTGCAGGCGAACAGATGACGGCAGTCATGCGGCGAGACGCCGCAGTCGGGACAGCAGTCGGGTATGGATGGGTCGAGCCGGTGCTGGTACTGCCGAAGGAGCATACAGTAGCCACTGCGTAGCTGCGCCAGAGTACAGCGAGTAACCCTCGGGAGATGTCGTTCCGAGGCCGCGATCGGAGGCGGATAGCCACCCAAAAGGACCGGGGGACGGTAACCTCGTTTCTCCTCGACAACGACTGTCTGGTGGAGACGCTGGAAGCCTGTCTTGGTGGCAGAGCTATCAACAGGTAGATCCGCGAGAGACGAGGCAACAGCTTCCTTGTGGAGTGCTCGAATAGACGGCCGGACGTTGCGGCAGGGCTCGGGAGCGGTGCAACGGTGATGATTGGGATGGCCGGGTTGCGAACAACTCCACCAGAACTGCTGGCTAAGGAGAGTGTTGTGATTGGCGACCGGTAGAACAGAAGCCTCCGCATGAAGATGATCTATAGGCGACATTTTATAGCAACCCGTGATCGTGCGGAGGGCAGCGTTTTGGGCTGACTGGAGGCGGCGGAGGCTGGAAGAGCTCATCGTAGGAGACCAGATTGATGCCGCATAAGTGAGGTGCGGCTTGGCCAGGGCCTTGAAAGCAGTCGACAGAGTCTCTTTCGCACAGCCCCAGGATGTGCCTGCTAGAGCCTTGAGGACCTTGGTGCAGCGGCTTACTTTGCTTGCGGTCTCCCTGGCATGGTCTGCGAACGTGAAGAGCGGATCAAAACGCACACCAAGGAGTTTGGGCTTGCGGACGAGCGGTAAGGACGCCCCATTGACGGTGATGACCGGGTGACGATTGAACTCCTTCGGATCAAGCGTAAAGACAGTTACGGACGACTTGGCTGCCGAGATCGTCATTCCGCGCTGGGTGAGGAAGTTTTCGACAACAGGCATGAACTCCGTGAGGAGCTGTGCAGCCTGATCGATGTCATGGTGCCGGCAGAAGAACGTAATATCGTCCGCATAGGATATCACTTGCACAGGTGCCCGGGGGAGTGGGAGCTCTCGCATGTAGATGTTAAAGAGCGTCGGGCTGAGCACAGAGCCTTGAGGGACGCTACAGGACTGCTTACGGGGCTTGGAGAGAGCGCCCCGGAAGAGGACACGATCGTGACGGCCACGGATGTAAGCCGCCAACCATCGGACCAGGCCAGTCGGGACGTTCAACGAGACCAAGTCCTGCAGGAGCTGATCGTGGCGGACGCAGTCAAAGGCTCGTGACAGGTCAATTGAGACTGCCACGGTCCGCGAAGCGGGCTTCTGTTGATTGAAGCCCTCGAGGATAGCGTCGCTGAGCTCGAAAAGCGCCGTTGTAGTTCCACGACCCGATCGGAAACCATGTTGGTGGCAAGATAGTTCCGCCACAGACGTCAGAATTGGGTGGATGAGCCGTTCCAGGATCTTCGCCAATGGACTGAGGAGGGCAATTAGACGATAAGAGGTCGCTAGGCAGGGGTCCTTACCCGCTTTGACCAGAGGGATGATGATCGACTGGCGCCAGCAATCAGGGATGATTGAAGTTCCCAGTGAAAGGTTGAAGAGGGCGGCAAGGTAGGCAGCCACCTTCGGGCCGATGTGGCGCACATGGATAGGCGCCAGACCATCTGGTCCTAAGGCTTTCGAAGCTCTCATTTTCTTGACGGCGGTGAGGATGGCGTCAGCCGAAAAGGAAATGTCTGGGGGTGGGGCTTTATGGAGGAGACGAAGAAGGGGGTGCTGGCTTTTGGGACTGGGTGCCGAGCGGGGCGAGAACAGCTTGTTCATCTTCGCGGCGATCTTACCGTTGTTGGCAATGAACTTGCCGTCCCCGAAGCTAATAGACTGGTTAGATGTATCTGCCCGGGGTTTGGTCAGGTTGCATAAAAGCTTCCAAGTGGCAGCTGAGTTGCCGCTGAAATTACAATCTGAAACTAGTTCATGCCAGCGTTGGCGTTTGCCATCGTTGATAGTCTTAGTGATTAAGCCATTCAGTTCGCCAACGCGCGGGTCACTGGCATCACGCGCTCGTATTTCGTCTCTCTCTCGTTCCAGGCGGGAGGCTTCGGGCGGATAGTTAGGACGAAGAAAGGGAATGCGGCCGTTAGGGATGTGGTGACTTGCTGCTGCCAGGAGTAGTCGACGAAGGGCTCGCTCCGCCATGTGGACACAGGTGGGAGGCGGTAAGCCATCGATCTCGGCTTCGCATTCGGTCGTGAACGCTGCCCAATTGGCTTTCTTGAAATTAATGAAGTGCCGGTTGGGGGCCTTGATACGCTCGGCGGCGGTGGCCAATTCGAGCACAATGGGGAGGTGGTCGCTACCCAGGCTGATTTCCGTCTTCCACATGGTGGAGGCTACCAGACTGAGACTGGCGAGGGAAACATCTGGCGAGCTGGAGGCGCCGTTGGTCGGGAGCCGCGTTTGGCTGTTCTCGTTGAGAACGGCAAAGGGGGCGTGTTCTATTTCATCAGCCAGAGCTTCTCCACGGGAGTCGGCTGCCAAGTTAGAGCACCATAGGTCATGGTGAGCGTTGAAGTCACCTAGCACCAGACTGTCTCCAGAAGGTAAGTAGGGAGCGATAGAGGCGGTGAAACCGGGAGAACAACTGGAAGTTGGAGGAATGTACACGTTCACGACGGTTAGCGGCGCCGGGCCAATGTCAAGGGAAATCGCCAGTACTTCCGTGGGATCGGCTCCAAGCAGGGGAAGCTGGTGATGGGCAATGGATTTGTCCACCAGGAAGGCCAAACCTCCGCCTTTGTTGCGGCCGCGGTCGCGACGGACAATCGTGTAATCGGCACAGGAAGGGACCTTAGTGGAGTTAGACCACTTTGTCTCTTGGATAGCCGCCACAGCTATGCTGTGCGAGCGCATGAAGGCCAGGAGCTGGTCAAGCTTCCCAAGGAGGCCATTGGCGTTGAATTGTAAGATCTTAAGACCAGGTGGTGAGGCAAGGTCGGAGACCAGAAAATTTGGGTTCAGGACTGGACAGGCTGGAGGCATGGAGATCGGTGGGGGCACGGGACAGCTGGGACACGCGAAGGCGGGCGACCAATCGGCAGCCGTGGCGAGGCCACTGCAGCGGAGATGGCACCAGCCATTGCAGGAGCCGCAACGTACAGACCAGTCGCGGCGGCCCAGACGGACTCGGCAGGACGAGCAGTACCAGAGAGGTCCAGGGTTGGCCTCGATTCCGGCGGCGAGGAGGAGGAGTCGGAGCAGCGTGGCCGGGAGGGGCTGTTCCGTAATCAAAAACACGGATTGGGCGGAGGGGAGAGTTGATCCAACGTAGGGAGATGGATGTAGCAGACCTTGGCCGCCGGGAGGGCGGGTGGGAACGCGGTTCGTAGACGCGTCTGCTGTGGTTCCCCACACCACAGGTTATAGCACATCGTGATAGCGTGTCAAATGGTTTATAGCGAGAAAAATGCACCGTAGAAGCGGAGACCCCGTAGTCGACCTCGCTCCCTTCTCCCTCTCCTATGCACCATTCTGTCGTCTGAGCCGGTCAGTCGCCTACTGCTGGGATTGGGCACAGGTAGCTAACGCGACGAGACCCTGCGCCTAGGCTAGCCACCGCGTCTGTTATGGGTGCATCGTTACCCGGGTAACGGGTACTGTGCGTTGGTATGGTTAAATTAGTGGTATGGCGCACGTATCGCTTAGAGGAGCGCCTAATTGGGAATAGACAGATAGTTGTGCCGACAAAAACAAGGAGGAAACTGGAATGACCATTTCTGGCTTAAAAACCGTCGTCAGCTAGTCACACTCAGAACCAAATTGCGTCTCACTCGAGTCTCGAACTTGCGACCTCTTTGATCAAAGTCAAACGCCCTAACCATTGAGCCACCAGCTCATTGTCTTGCCGATGTAGGTCAGAGGATATTGACACTCGTTGATGAACGTTCACCTGACTGCTAAGCAGACCCATCTGTCCCGCTCTGCCTGGGGTCTCGACAGAGGGCCTGAAAGCCCTAGCAACTGAGTGTCAATATTCGTCGACCTAACCCGGCAAAACAACGAGGTCGTGGCTCAATATTTCGGGCGGTTGACTCTGCTAGCAAAGGTCCCGAGTTGGAGGCTTGAGTGGGAGGCCACTCGGGTCTGGGTTTGACTGCCTGAAGGCGGCTAGTAAGGTAGAAATGGCCATTTCAGTCTCCCCCTTGTCTTTGCTGGCAGTACTACCTGCCTATACTACCAGATGCTACGGCTGTCGGGGCCTCTGTCAAGACCGCAGGCAGAGCGGGACAAATGAGTTCCGTTAGCGATCGGGTAAGCGTTCATCAATGATAGACAGGAAAGTCACAAGCAGTGAGGGCTTTTGTGCAACGCACAGTATCGCCGCATAATTTCCCAGTAGAGAAATGACCCAGGTGAATATGGAAAGGGTCGCGTGGAAGTCAATTAGAGTCAGTGTGGAATATTTTGGGACAGCAATAGCGAAACGTGACTGGGGGTATGCGAACGTGCAGATCGTGAGTCCAATATCATCGGCCCAACGTTTGCCACTTATTCATCGGTTTTTTGGCCTTTTCACTCAACATGTTTAGTCAGTCAGTGCACTAGCTGTCTACATACAGCGACATTTCAAGTCCTATTCTCGTAGCTGGACCCGCAACTTGCATCGTGACGTCAGTCTGTAGCGTTAAATGCTTTCTTTGACATCCGTAATTTGTGAGTGCCTACATTCGGTGCCGTGCATTCTTGCAGAGTTGGCTGTGTAAGTGCTTAGTACTTAAAGAAAAAGCTGCGTCGTAGTGTCTTTTATCTGGGGGCTGCAAATGACAGCAATTTCAGAGGGGGGGGGGGTGCTGGCAACGAAATATATAGAAATATAAAGATCACCCCTCGTTCTACTACAGCCATTAAAAGCAATTAGAGATTATGCGTTTTGCTTGGGGCCTGCTTGGAGCCGCGAACTGTCGTAAATGCGTGATAACTTCTGATATGCCTAGTAGCCGGAAAAAGGGCCGTCGACGAGAAAAGTGACCCGTTGATGACAGCTAAGGCTCCCACGAGAAGTATCTATGGAAAAATACCTTGAGGCACTGTGTGATAGGACTTGGGGTGGATCAGAGAGAGAGATGTTATAAAGTTTTACAACGATCTGCCTTTTTACTTTCTTTTTCTTACGTTCTCTGTGAGCGAAATTCCGCGTACTTTCTCCAAGATACTTGACATGCATCTCAGAAGACATTATTTTAGACACCTTTTTAGGAAATGTAATCGTAAACAGACGGAAGGCTAACTCTCACCTTTTGTCGCAAAAAAAACACAACATGACGCCAAATATATTGCTCGGCACATTCCTGTCTAATTTCAAAGCTTTGAATCTTGATTTACTGCATGTTATCTCTACTCTATCTAGTCAAATGCGTTTTTGCGTAAATTTTTGCGCACAAGAGGCGGTTAACAAGTACAATTCATATACACCAGGATGTACAAGAAATTCACATTATCTGTGGAACTGGACTATGCTTGTAACTTAACATAATAATAGTCAAGGTACTAGCTAAAAGGCCCAGACACATGTTTCGCCGGTATTCTGCCGGTGCTTGACACAGCTGCGAGGGGTCCATACGCCTCTAGACCTTACATATACTAATGTATGTACCGAAGAAGAAGACGCGATCTGTGGTACAGCATACCGCGATCAGAAATTACTTTCTTAGGAAATTAGAAAGCTTAACTGAACAATAACAGTGTAACTTTCGGAGGTCTAGGGTTTCTAGCACACACGATTTTCGTCCTGTTGGCAACTCATTTAATAGCTAAAAGCCCAGACACGTGCTTCGTCGATTTTCCACCACGATGTGACACAAATGCGAGGGATTTGGTTCATTGCTGTGTGCTTTCTGTTCGATACTTTAGTTTGTTCCAAAGTCTTTTCTCCAAGCTATCACATTACTTTTCAGGGAGTAAGGAACTAAAAGCTTCTGGCGCATTTCAAGTGATTGTATCAAATCAATGAAAGAAAGGTATTCCTATTTCACCGGTAAGACAACGGAACATTTAATCCGTGAGGGAGGGAGGGGAGGGGCAATCGGGATCAAAATCTGATCAGCGTTAGGGGGGACTGGTAGCCGAGACAGGTAATAGGCTGATGTTTCCACTCATTTTCGGTGCTGTTGTAACTTGAAATGTGTCATAGGAAACAGGCACAAAAATATGGTTCTTTGTACTCATTTGTCAGAAAAGTACTTCTTCTTCAAATTGTTTTCAGTTGCAAAACTTTATAACTTCCCGAATCATTCTGAACCTGCCCTGCCGTTCCAAAGTACCTGCTGTGTACATTCTGTCCAAGCAAAATCATGTAATTATGTACACTGTGAGGAGAAGGTCAAATAGTGCTCACGGAATTTTGCGATTGTTTACTGTAGTGCATACTTAACAAGCAGCATTACACACTAATTGAAAAGAAAACGCGATGCTTTATGAATGAAAATTTCACGACCTTCTAAACCTCATACTTTGTAACCTCGTTTGAAACCAAAATATACCCTTTCTTTAAATGTAGCATTTACAGGACACGTACGTTTTTATGAATTGAGAACAAGAAGAAGAAGAAGAAGAAGCATAGGCAATTTTCTACCGTTTTTCTATAACATATATTATAATTTATCAGGGTGTTCGATATCTATGTAAAAAAGTGAGTAGATGCGATCGCTGTGACACCAAAAATTTCTTAGCCTGACGTTTCGGATTCAAGCTCAAACCTATCGTCATGGAAACCATCAGAAAAGGCTAATTCGTGCAAAGGAAGTTAAAGTTTTTATAGGCTGCAGTCGCTAGGCTACTGCATACTTACTCACTTTATCAGATTAACTCCTGATGTTGGATGGATCGGCTTCACGGATGTCGCAAATAGCGGTGGCCCATTGGCGGCGATAGGAAGCGAGCTCCTCGCAAATGTTTGTTCCACTGTCGCAAGCCGTGAACGGTTACGAGATCCATCCGTTCGTCGTCCGACTTGACAGTGCTGAGCCATGTCTTTAGTTGACCGCCATGTCGGTATCTCCAGTTTGAACTACGAGAAAGGTTTACGACCAATCTGCAGAGGTCCGTCGATGGCTTGCGCAGGAGGTGGCCAAACCATTGCATTCGGCGATGCTGACAACTAATAGTTTCCCTTCATTGACGTAGATTCCCCTCTGGTGCACTAATGGCCTGGTGGCCGGCATGCGGGTCGTTAACTCTTGAAATTTTATCACCTGTGTTCGAGGTTGGCGTGATGATTGCTCGGCCACCTGGATCGCCGGCATTGGCACTGGAAAGCATTCGCTTGCGTGCTCCCCGAAAGGCTGATTGCTCAGACAAAACCAAGTCGCTGCACCGATTATTGGTTGGGGAGGGAGGGGGAGGCGGGTAACTGTGCTCGTTAATAGACCTGAGGCACGTAAACCACGACTGAGGCAATTTTCACCTCTCGCGAGAATTTCGGCCTCATTCAACTTGACTGCATGGCCGGAATCGCGTCGAATGAGTTGTGGCCGGCGAATTTCTCCGCACGTCTGCCACGTGTTCCGCAACTCGCGTCTGGAGCAATCTCTCGGTTTGTCCGACGTAGTTGCTTTGCTCAAACTCCCATTAGATACAACAAACGGCTTGGCAGTGGGCACATGACGCTTCATAATTGCCTCCGGTTATTGTACGACTTCAAATCCGAGGGGTGCAAGAAAACGGCAGATGACCTCTGAGACGTTTTTGACGTAAGGAATACCTCGCCGAAATGTGCGGTTGATTGGCTATATCTTGCCAATAAAACGCTCTAGGTACGGGCATTGATGGCTCGATAGACGTGACAACCAAGCAAAGGTCTTCACTGTCATCTCAGGACAATATTTATAATCGTAAACTGCGACGGATAAAATATTTATATTTCACGTAAGGCAGCTTGCACGTATGAACGGTAAATATTATTGGATTTGTGAAAGAAGAAAATAAATCGAAGTGTGTAGATGATGCACTCAGTGTGAAGAGCGGTTGTCTCCGAGAGCGGGTTCGAGCGAGACACCGCAACGTCTGGCCAATAAACTTCTTGTTCCAGTGCTTGCATCTTCTCTTTCTAAGAAGTCAAATGTTTTATATATCACTGGATGCATTCGCTGCCAAATGACCGAAGTAAGGATGAAATTTTCTCCCTAATCGATGCTGTTCGCGGTCTTTTTGTGACAGCATTTTTTCATGAACCCGATCGTTATAAGGATTTGCGTTTACTGGACATACGTCCTTGCTGTCCTCTTGGGCGTTTGTGTCTTGTTTGCGTTGAAGCGGGTATGTACTGGAGTTGCTTGCCCACTATCGCCTGGTAAATATCCTTTGAGTGAAGTAAATCGACTTCTTCTCGCATTGGATGGCCCTAACTGGATAACCTAAGCCTACCAACAAACGGGACTTAAATGGTTTGTGCACCTTATTCGACTTCTGCCTCATAAGTTCACCATTTGCAGCATTGATAGAACGCCGCTGCTCACCTGCAGTCGTCGAAAATGAGGACACCTCAAAGTCTGTCCAATTACCGTTCTTCAAGACATGGAGAGTTTTCATGAACGTTCGATATTTGGTCTCCGTCCCTGGAAGAGAGTGTAGGTCAACGTTTTCTGATTGGCAACGGTGGGTCATGAGGCGTAGGGAGGTTCCGTCTGCGACATCATCGAAACCGGTAAGTGCAGCCGTAACAAGCACATTCCGGACCCTTACCTGGACTTCAATTTTCTATGCCATATTAGTGAGCCGTTTCCTGTCTTTTTAAGGCACACCTAAAATTTCCCTATTTCTCCTATTTTTTTTGCAGTTGATGCTGGTACTCCCACAGCCGATGGCACCTCGGACGACGCCAACAAAGCTTCCATTCTGCTGGCGAAACTAGACTCAGCCAAGGAAGTGTAAGTTCGTGAGAGCAGAAAAATCAATTAACAAGATAGCAGACTGATTAACCTGAGTAATCTTCCTACTGTTTCTGTCCAGTACTTGACAAGTTTTGAGGGAGCGAGAGCAAACGAAAGTAGCCCTAACCCCCCCCCCTTATGTGAACACTCCTTGTGCCAATAATTGCTGGCGTGGGTTCGAATCCCACCGAGGCCAACAATTGGCTCCAATGAATTGAGGGTATATAATCGACAAGTAGTAAGTTGACGTAACCCGAATAGGTATTTCTTTGTTTTCACATCAAACGTCCCTCTGTTAGATAGGTTTAGGAAAATGAGCGTTTTCACTGATAGCCGTTGGTTTGCATCCGCTGAAAATTCGCCTCAAACCTAGGCTCCTGGAATGAGCAACACTCTGACATCCTTTTGCCCTTTTTTGGGTATTCCAAATTAGAAGTATCTGCGCAATAGACCTCCATAGTGGACACATGTTTTATGCTTCGCCTTAGACTGTCTACAAGAGGTCCGAAACTGATGATGTTACCCTAACACGTGATGTGCCCCCTGCGGGCAAATACTGTGTTCCCTCCATCTGAACGTTTTTTCTCTCATTTGGCTCTAGTGTAAAGTGTCTTGAGTCCCAGTTGCAGTCTCTAGCTCTGCAACAGCTAGCTACCAACAGTTCCGTCCTCTTCTCATCGCCACAACGGAGTCACCTTTTGAATTCATACGACCAATCCGCAGCGCGCCTCGTCTTCGCATCACGCGTAAGTTCATGGCTCTCTCTCTCTCTCTCCATCCAACCTTATCGTCCTTATCTAATTACTCCCATATCCAACTGGCATAAATTACGAATAGACCTGAGAGAGAGAGAAATAAAAATGCTTTATTTTGAAGGCTATATCCAAAATTTTCAGCAAAAAATGGCTCCTTTCATGGAGAGCAAGGGATAACGTAAGGCAAAAGGTCATATAATAATCAATGTTAAAAAGTTTATACGATATCCACAACTGTTATAGAGACAAGTCGACTTTCAAATTCTATATTTCCATTTCTCCACACGTGAGGTAGCGTGTCAGGAATGGAAGTGTAGAGTGTCGATATGTCGACGTAAGGCAGGGCATAGGACGGCAGCTTCGGCAACACTTCGCAGCCATTAGTTCAGAATGGAGAGGGTGAGCCACCTCACTACGGATGCAATCAGCAAATTGCTTGACAGTTTTAGAGTGTCGCTGTACTATACTATCAGCTAAAAAACATAAAACACCGGCAGCTGAAGAGAGCATTCGGAGGATACGTTTAAAAATGGCCATGTATTTTTTAAGTAAAGCTGGAAAAACAACTGAAGAGTAGCAAATAATGAGGGGGTAATGCAGTCATCTGTAAATCGTCAAATAAGGGCTTGCGGTGTGCATTATTAACGCAAACGGCGGATATACCATAACGGTTTACGAATACACTGTGCAATGAGAGGTAAGATGCCAGAGTAACATCAAGGTACCGGAAGGAGGATATTTCACTGGGCAGAAGAGGAGAAGGGTCGCGGTCGAAAAACAAACTGGACTGACTTCTGGTAGTTAAGTAGAAAGCAGTTTACTGACGACCATGCTAAGACGTGGTCCTGACCATCTTTCAGTACTTGGAAATGTATCTGACTTTTGAGAGGATGGCCAACAACCACAGCATCAGCATATTTAATGTACAGACATTCGCTTGGTGATCGTAGGTCATCAATGTGGAGAGAGAAGAGGTGAGGGGATAATATAGATCCTTGGAGAACTCCACAGTTGTTGGGCAGGACCGTAGATTTTTGCGTTCTGCACTGAACACATTGAGTGCAGGAAGTGAAATAGTCCCCAAGCCAAGGGAAGGCCCACCCAGGAAAGCCAAATGCAGAAGTTTTATTAAGAAGAAGATGGTGCAGCATCATATTAAAGGCCTAGGGGTGTAGGATAGTTTGAAACCTATAGAAAGTTTAAATACCATAGCTGTTTAGCGGTGGACGGTTAGATTAATATCAGTCGTCGTGCTTTAACTGTGACTTGCATCCTTTCCCAACACTGCCCGATTGTGGCTGGCTGTTTGATAAGCCATTGCTGGCACACTTTCCCTATTTCCATGTGCGCTAACACCCCCCCATTCTTCTCGCGGTTCACTTCCACCCCATTTTACCCCTCTACCTACCTCTCAAGATTCTCTATCCTGAGAAGAAGAAGAAGACTCGATCGCTGGGACAATATGTTTATTCGC
>JAYGXS010000004.1:15301526-15485011 GCA_036362985.1 Ligula intestinalis | reverse complement strand
AAATTTATTCGCGCGAATAAATTCTGCTATTCTGTCTTGCTTCAAATAAAAGATAAATCCCAGCGCAAAACAGTGCCAATTTTGGGAACTGATTAATATTTCGCGCCTACTCAATTTTGGTTTTTATTGCCGTCCTTCTTCATTACCCTTAAAATTTGCCTAAGCTATCAGTCACATATGCGTACCTACAGTACAAAGCTTTATTCAGAATAACCCATACGTTTGTCAAAGCAGCAGTTGTGGCAAGCATAGGCGCCGCCTCACTCCGTACTAGTCGCCTGTGTCTGATCCCGCTTTCGTTCTTTCTTTAACTTTGTCTTGACACCGGGCACACGTGGATGAGGGAAGAGAGAGTGCGGTAGAAGCAGTGCGAGTCTACTTTCCCTTAAAATGAAATCAAACATTTGTCACTGTCCTTGCACCACCTTGCTGTGGAGCACACGATGGACCTCTTCGAAACCGACGCTCGTGTATGGAATGCCCTCTAAATAGGCCGCCTAATGGATGAGCCAGAATACTACAGGTGTTACGGTGGCTAAACCTGTGGTATCACCGTCTACGTTAGGTGTTGCGTGAGCCCCTAAGGACGAACACGACAAGAATCTGACAAAGCAGAAGTCCTCGTGAAACCTAGTACAGCATAATTTAAAGCAAGCGAACGCGTATGTACAAGGTTTGATCAATTAGACTGTGGTCACAAGAAAGGCATGACTTCATTGGCTGGGTAAGTCATGAGAGTTGGTGTGTTAGTCTACTGCTTGGCAGGAGCTGGGCGCAGGCGCGTCACACAATACACTTTGTGTGCGTGTGGGCGGACCGGTTGTCTGACATGCGTTTGGTCCTGCGCCGGCCGCGCTGTGCGCGTCATCACATGCGTTCTGCGTGGGTGGACCGGCGGTGTCGCGTGGGAACGCCTCGTTAAGACGGCGTGCACTTAGAGTTAAGCTGGGCCCTAGCAACAGGAACTAGATCTAGGCACGGCAGGAATTATTCAGACTGGGCTCGGCAAATGAGAGGCGCGTGTGGCGGCCCGTTTCGATGCAGCCTCACGCTCGCAGCCAGCCAGTCACACAGACCTGATCCCGCCTTCTCAACCCTGTTTTGACACAGGCCACAGATAGAAGAGAAGGACAGAGTGGGTTACAGTTGACACAAGTCTACTATCACTTAAAATTAGTTCACAAATTCCGAATATGAGGGTGTGGTGTCACGCGTAGGGGCAGTTTCACGCGCGCCAGTCACCTGGGCTCGCTCCCCTCTCCAGCCTTCTCGGCTCTGTCTTAACAGCGGACACAGGTGGGAGAGTGGGCGTGCATCAGCGCCAGTCTACTACCACTTAAACCTAATCCACGCGTTAGTCAGCGTCACTGCGCCACCATGTTGTGGAGCATACGATGGACCTTGTCGAAATCGATTGCTGAACTGTCGTATCATATTTGTATCTCTTTCCCTTTTTTCCTCTGCTTTATACCGCAACTCTATTTGCATTGGATTAGCAGGAGATGGGGATTCTTTTGCTTGTTTCTGACCCGAAACACCACCTTCATAAAAAATAATATTCACAACTTAATTTCTCGGTAGAGACCTTTTAAAAATATGTTTTTTTCTAGGTTTTGAAAAAAAAGAAACATTGAAAAAGGCTTGAAAATACGGTAGATTGTGAAACATTTGCTGGATTTTTAAAGGCAATCTGAAACTTATTTTAATTCAATGCCAAAAAATACTTTTGGAACAAATTGGCGAACGGAAAGTTCTCTTAGTATACACAAAACGGCATGTTGACGAGTTCAACTGAGAAGTCCGCTTGCATTCATTGGTAGCGGTTACAACGATTTTAACGTTTTCAAAGTTAACTACCGTTTTAAAAAAATTTGTATTTCTAAACAAAGGTATATTACTTTTCATATTCCTGCCAAGTTACACATTTCATTAATACCGCTTAGTAATATATAAAAGTTTTCCTACATGCGCTAATGCCAGTTTGCGAGTGCTTATTAATCTTTTGTAAATTTGGGCATTTGGGCATTATAGGCCTACCGACTGGAACCCCTGATTCTCAAGCACTACGCTGACATATCTCCCGTGGAAATCTACCGGTGTAGCGATGCGTCGAAGTTCAACTACCAGGAGGTTCACTTGAAGTCAAGCTCTAAACCTCCCCTTCCCGTGCGCCAGTCAGTTCCAGAATTGGTGCGTGTATCTACATTTCCATTTTCTGCACGGCTTTGTCTAAAATATTGTTTTTACGATCCTCTTGATATTTTACTCGATCCACTTGTGAAAAAAAAACTCGCGGCGTCGGCGGGAGTCGAACCCGCCTAGCAGGGAAGGCCTTTACGCAGACAACGCTCTACCACCTGAGCTACGCCGCCACGCCGTGCGCCGTGAGTTTAATCAGACTTTGATCGAGTTTATCCACCCAACTTTACCGCTTGTATGGCATCCACCATTACGGAACAGCAAGCTGACTGCCCAAGCAAGATTTCCTAGGCAATTATCTAGAATCCACCAGAATGACTACTAGGCTGACTTCATTATTTAGGGGATTTTGGCAAATTTACCTAATTTAGTTGACCCAGCTGTGAATTGATATTCTTTCGCCATCAGAGCCACTTGGGTGGAGGAAGAAAGTGAAGGAGCGAGAGCGTTAGCGGTAGATGCTACGAACGTCTGCTTCACCATAAACTAATTCGTGCGTACTTCACTGGTGCCGCGATGATTCTTCGGTGAACGAGGTGGTGGACGAACTGTTCGATATGCTGGTTGGTGAATGCTCACTGATACGTTACGGGACTCATCCGTCCAGCTCTGCCTTGAGGCTCACTCTCGAACCAGCAATCAGCCGCACAGTGGTTGGAAGTTTAGGTCGATGAAAATTACCGACAAAGGCAAAAGGGAGACTGGAATGTCCACTTCAGCCTCATAAGCTGTTATCAGCCCGTCATAGCCAGTTCCATGTTATGTACCACTCTAGGATCGAGCCCCGGCAGCTGTAACGTAGTGAGTGACAATGTTGGACTGCTAATCAACGGGTTGCCTCCGGTATTGCATCACCTAAGGTTTGGTATGGCTGGCTGATGACGGCTAATGAGCCAGAAACGGTCGTTACCGTCTCCTTGGTCTTTGTCAGCAAGGTTCATTTGCGAGATATGTGTTTGGATAGAGCTCATCCACTGTCCATATAAGTTGTGAACCTTAATGCACATTTCTCCCTGTTAGTCTTCGCGTTACCTCTTGTGGCCTAACTTTTGACGCATGAGAAAGCGCGCGGGGTTTGTTACTTTGATGAATTATAGGTCACCTCAGATATGTAGCTACGCAAGAAAGTCATACCTTTCACTCTGTCTATCTCCTCTGTAGCTCCACATACACATGTCTAATTAACAGTCACAACATGATGCCGAAACCTAATAAGGGCCATCCGGAATGTCCGTCCTCGTGATTATTCAATGCGTTTAGTCTGCATTTAGTCCGTGTTTAGTCTGGTCTTGTCTGTGGAGGGAAATGTCGAGGTCTACCATTGTCCCTTAGATGCATGGTTAACTTGTTTGTTCTTAGCGAAGCGTTACTGTACAGCATATACTGCACTCTAACAGCCCTTCTACGTGTAACAGACTCGACCACTGAGCAGGCTTCAAAGGAAAGCAGTGTTCCGATCTCGTAAGTGAAGGTAGTAAACGAGCACACTAAGAGGTAGCTGTTCCGCAAGAAGTTCCTCAGTCTTCAGTAGCACGCAGTTATACGGTCAGCTAACACGTTGAAAATGCTATGCAAGTGATAGTGTATCTGTGTAATGTTTTTTGAAGGCAGTTACGTCTGATACACACCTAGTAGGAAGATATTAGTCTTCCAGAGACTGTCAATCACCCCAATCTCAAGAATGTTAGGAACGTTATTTTCAGCAAATGCACACATCACTTGATCCTTTTGCGGGTTCGTGATCTGGATCGTGGTTTTTTTCACACACAGGCAATGCAACCTACTGTGTCACACGCTGGGTTTTTTCCTCTACTCGCATCTACGTCTTATAGTTTTGGTGGGCCGTGGTTCTTCTATTCACAGCCCGCAGTTAGCCGTTTAGGTCTCCGTTGATTTTGTAATCCGATCTGGTGATAGGCAATTGTGTGCTTACCCGAAAAAAGCCGCCCGCACTTCCAGAGTTTATGTTTTCTGGACGTAGGCGTCTGAAACACGTATTTTCAGTGATAGTGGGGACACTAAATCAGTGCGTTGTCCCTTTAAGCTTATTCTCGGGCTCCCATACTCGAGGTCTGGAGTATCTAGCTGAATACGACTAGTAAGCCGAAAATGGTTATTCCAGTTTCCGATGTATTTGTTGGCAGTCTGCTGCTTCTGCTTATATTACTAGCCATTCTGCAAATATTCCCCTTTTACGATTGAGAAGTCATCTTGGCCAACACATGTTTTCAGCAATTCTTCATCAGGCCCGTACAGTTGCAGGGACTGAAATGGTCAGTTATATGCAGTGTTTTAATGGTTTTCGGCCTGTGGGAGGCTGTCATTATTCACAGCAGTGTCCCCTCGTCTCACGCATGCTGGCGCCAGTTTGTTGAAGACGTTGGCCTCAGTGAACAGGGAACAGTGGAATGAGTGTTTTCTCGGTAGGTGTGCGTGGTACGGGAACACATACCAGCGTGGGTCGGCAAACGAGCAAATCGATCGATTCCAAGTTTAATCCTCGCGCACTTGCTCCGTACGAATGACCAATTTGACTCGAGAGAGGCTTTTCAAGTCATATACCAGGGACCGGCACACTACTCTAAAGGCCTGCGCAAACGATTGCTCGCCACAACTGAAACAGTGGCTGTCTTTTTAGCAAAACCTAACTCTGTTGTCAAAAGACGCTGATAGCTGCAGTCTGCCTACCTTGGCCAACTACACGAGTGAATACCAAGCCGCTCGAACATACGCACGCCGACCGTGAGAACACCAATCCCCCCTCTTCCCTGTTTACCGGAGTCAACGTCCTCACCAGGCAGGCGCCAGCATACGTGAGACGAGGGGACACCGCGATGACTAATTACACACCCCTCTCCTACCCCAAGGACCGTTTGAACACTACGTATAACTGACCATTTTAGTCCCTGCAAATTTATTGGGCTGATGAAGCATTGCTGAAAAGACCTGTTTGACTTATTAATAGTAATTTTGCGACTGACTATGGGGCTCCAAATCATAACGGAAGGAGTAGTTTTTGTAACACGACCACTGAAAGCCTCCCCACACTAGTATATACATACTTTTGCCATGTAGGCAAGTAAGCATGTAATTCTAGTTAGTTTGACTGCTTCTCAGCTCCTTCCATATGCAACTCCAATGCCACATGTGTGATGCTTGCCTGAGATTATCACAGTTTACCGGTTGTTCCTTATTATTTTTAAGTTGTTTGAACATGCGTTAATTCTGGTTTACGAGTGATTATCAATCGTTTGCAAATGCCGTTATTTTGCATGCGATAGGGCAAAAAAACTATAATTTTATTTGGTTTATACGCTATGAATGGTTACTTCATCTTCAAGAGAGCAGCATTACTGACAAAGACAGTGGGGTCTTGAAAGGCCATTTCTGGGTTATTAGCCATCGTCAGCTAACGCTCGTAGGCGACCTGTGGGCGTGCAATCGGTAAGACAGCGAGCGCTTGACTCGACGGTTTAATCGCTGGACTTCTAAGGTTGCTGGTTTAGGCCTCACGTGGTACACCATCTAGGATTGTGTGTGGTTGGCTGGTGACGGCTAATAAACCAGAAGTGGTCATTCCAGTCTCCCTTGTCCTTGCCGGGTAATGTTCTTCCGCCCACAATCCTAGCTACTGTGCGGCTGCTGGCGGGGTTCGAGAGTGAGCTCCAAGGTAGAACGGAAAAATGTGTCCCACAAGCGATCACTGACCATGTATTCACTAAAGTTTCATCTCCCACACCCCCACGCCTCAGGGATATTGGGTCACGTTTCATCTACTACCTTATCTGAAAAGCTAACATTCAGCTCGGTAATCAGGCGCACCCGTCAATCAAATCTATACCAGAGAAACAACAGTCCGGGTCGCTGTCATTTTTTCTACGCACTGTTGCGTGAAAGGTCTGATTGGAGTATTCAGCGTAGTGTATAGTATGAAGACGTGCTCCGGGCAATGTATCCATTTTGTGGTTTCGTGACGTAAGCTAGTACGATGTTTGCTACAAATGGCGAGAAGGATCTGCTCTACCAATAGTCAATTCAACCGTCCGCATGTCATCTCTTTGCGGTTGGTCAGTTTCCCCTGAGGTTGATCAGATTGCTGACCCAAATTTTGTCCTCTGACCCTGACAAACGCATGATTTTCTGTCTACCAATCCGCTATTTTTCTTAGTAACATAATACTATAAATGTGCGGTCCTAAAAAGAATTTCTCGAAAGCAAACGTATGCTCGTCGATTTATCGTTTACATTTTTAAAGGGAATTTTTGCAAATTTAACGTCCAACAGTTTTTGCACAAAATGATGTTTAAAATTGGCATCGTTACGAAACGTTTTAGCTAGGGCGAGTGACCTCACCCACGGATAACTATCGAGCATCGTCTACTGAGCGAAGCATATCAGTAGCGGGGGATTTGACCTTGGACTCTACGCTGACCTCTGGTGGCCTTCGCCGACGCCTTTCCCTTACAAGTACGTTCATCATTTGTCTGTTTTCTACCCATCTTCATGAATGTTTTTTTCTCATCGGCAACAGTTATTTACGCAGTGCCCCCTCATTTATTTCTCTCCCCAGCATTTTTTTCCTACGGAAACGGTGGATATAGGGTTTTTATGGGTGGAGAATTAGGATAGGCAGTGGAATATACGCTAATAACTGTGATATGTTTTTGTATTGTTCCTGATTTATATCTGTAGATTTTCATAATCTTTTTTATCCTGTAACACATTGCGGAAAAAATTCGATTATCAAAATGCAGGTTTTTTGAAATTCTTGAACAAAATAGACATGGTGGTTAGTAAATCGCCTACCTCAACTTTCCTGGGGTCCCACTTACCGTTCTGGGGTTAGATTAGTATAGCCCGCGCCGCTAATCGCCGCGCACACCTTCAATTTACTTAAAAACAACTTACTCTTAGCGGCCGCGGGAAACAAATTCAACTTTACACTTAGCTCTACAAATGTATTACCCTGCGTATCCTATTTCCCAACCACCAGGTCCCCTATAATCACCATTTCCAAAGGACAAATGAATGAGACTAGGTGTATATGAGGTGTGCAACTTAAACTACTGTCGCAGGTTTTTGTTGGGTCGAACAACAGAAGGTTTCCCCAAATTACATGTCTAGAAAGACTGAATGAATTCGAACAACTTTACTGAGCTCCATTAGCTTTCCAGCGGCCGCGACAAGCACCAGGCACAATAACCAGCCGATTAGGAGCAAAAGTGAGGGTGTTTCAAATTAAGGCTGTGGGATGAGTAATCAGTCGGCTGCCGCCAATCAGAAGAGGCGTTAGTATCGATTACCTTTGAGCATACGCGCGTACGAAGCGGCGATTGGGTCGATATTGTGGGAATAGCTGATAACACGCGGAGTATACAGTAGTCGCCACAGACCACGCAAATTTCCTAACCTTGTAAAAGTGTGATCATTACTCGAATACCAGTTGTGAATGCATTTAGGAAAACTTAAAAATAATAATGAACCGCATAAGGCGTATTAAGTACTTAAAAGAACTATAGGAATTACTAAGTGTTTTTAAAGAAAAATCAAATTTTCTCGATAATCCTGTGATTTTGGTGACGTAAAAAAGAGCTATAAATTAAACCAATTAATTTAGATATTGTGTTAAACTGGAAACTTGAAACAACCACTTTCTTTATATAGAAAGAACATTTCTTTAGCCAAGGCATTCTGTTAAATTTAGTCTTACTGGATAAGTATTAATTGAATGTCATCATCAAAAGTGTGCCATAATTTTCGTTGTTTTTACTGTCTTCTTTGATAAATTTATAAATTCTGCATTTGTTCGACGTTTACGCCAAAACCTTTTTAATAATATAGATATGAAGAGTATTTACCGAAATAAAGTGTTTTCCAACGTTAGTTTTAGTGAAGACGGCAAAGTTTTTGATATACAGAAATGCCTCAAAAGAGCAAAACACATTGTCGAGTGTAAATCTTATCCGCACCGGAGATGTGTAACTACTCTTCCTTAGATTAATAAAAAAACTTTCCATAAAAGGTTACCTCTTAGAAATTGCTTTGATTAGATATTCGGCTGACGAACTTCTGCGTATATTAACTTTTTCCAACGTAATGTCACAATGAAATTTGATACTTTTGAGAATTCATTGAAGTTTACTGAAGATAAACGAGTCAATTTGACTGGAATGAAAGAACTTTCTTTACTCTTTATCATGGATTACCTTCCGCATGAGTAGATTAATTCCACATTCAGTTATAAACTGGCGAATTCAAAAAATCCGGCCATATACATTGCCATTTTTTGAACTTATTATTATTCTTCTGTATCTTCCGTTTCTCAATAAAGCAAAGAGGGCACGTAAAGTTTAGAAAAAACTATATTTCCTTACGACTTTTTAGTTTGAGTTTAGTTTATTTTGTAAGGATAATAGGCAATGCCTTTGAAAACCCTATTTAGCACGTATAAAAGCACCTATAAAATTTACCACTACTAACAGAGTATTTGCAAATAGTGAGTAGCATTGTTTTTACCATGTATGTCTGGTTTTCCGAGGTAAGACTTGGAGGCAGGAGAGCAGCATTGTTTTCTACAATATGTCTGGTTTTTAGAGTTCAGACTTGCAGAGAGGAAAGGGGACGCATTTAATTATCCAAGCGTTGTTTGTACATCTGAAGGGAAGTGGCCTCCACGACTGACTGTGGAAGGTTGTTCCACTGTTGTATGACACGTTGCGGAAGAATTCAGAACGGAGGTTTAGCTTGGACATCTTCGTGTGCAGCTTCATCGTCTGCCCACGGAGATGAGGCGATAGGTGCCACTGAAACATGTCTTCAAAGCGTAATCCTTTCTGAAGACCTTTATTATCTTGTAAACTAGGATAAGATCCCCTTTTTTTGCCTGTAATGCAGAGGGAATAAATTTAGGCATTCCAGTCTATCTATGTAAGTGTGGATCTTTAGACCTCTTACATGCTTTGTTGCCCGACGCTGCACTTTCTCCAGACATGCTGTCCTTTGCTAGCCATGGCCGCCACGCCTGTATGCCATACTCTAGGTGTGGTCTAACAAATGTGCCGTACACTCTGCCAAAGAGATCTTCATCGAAGGCTAAAAGCGCACTTTTGATTGCGTGCAGCACCCCCGTGGCTTTATTTGCAGCTTTAACAGATTGTAATAAGGGCTTCAGATTACTCTGTATCCAAATGCCGAGGTCTGTTTGCGTAGATGCTACGGGAATTTAGATGTTTTTCAGGTGATATGTCCTGCTGCTCTGGGGGATAGGGTAGTTTGTTGGACGCAGGTGGAGGATGGCACACTTTTGCACATTGAAATCCAGCAGCCATCTCTTGGACTACGCCTGCAGTTTGCAAAGATTATTTTGCAGAGCATCTCGGTCGCTTGGGCGCTTAATGACCTGCCAGAGCTTAACGTCATCGGTAAACATGATTTTACTGCAGTCCGGTTCTTGAAGGCTGTCATTTGCATAGATAATGAAGAGTAGAAGACCGAGAACGGAGCCTTGAGGCACCCCACTAACAACGTCAACCCAGTCCGATTCATCCTCCCCGATGCAAACGCGTTGTTTTCGACCTGATCCAATCCAAAATTTCCCCCTTGATGCCAAGAACGCTCAGTTTATGTAAAAGGCGTTGATGGGGCACGCTGTCAAAGGCTATGCGGAAATATAAGTGCACTACGTCCACTTCGAAGCCCTCTTCTAAAGCACTTGTCCAGGCCTAAATTGAAGTCAGTAAATTTGAAAGGCAGGAGCGCCCTCGCCGAAAGCCATGTTGGAAATTTTGTATGATGTCACTTTCATCGCAAAATCTTAGTATGGCCTGCTTGAAAAGGACCTCCATCATTTTTCAGGAAAGGCAAGTCAAGCTTATGGGCCGAAAGCTGTTTGAAGACATCTTGCTACTTCCCTTATATAACGGTGCGATGTTGGCCGTCTTCCACTGCAAAGGCAAGTCCCCTGTTCTCATGGAAAGCTCGAACAGAATTGAAAGAGGCACCGATAGCTCGGTCGACAGTTCTTTAAGTATCAGTCCAGGGATCCCATCCGGTCCAGGAGACTTGTCTGGTTTGATGTGACTGAGGAAATGTCTTACGTCTGCGATATAAAAAAGGTAATAGTTTCAATAACGGTTGTACCTTCGCCCACTTCTACTCCCGAATTGTCGTCGGGGATTCCATCATAAACGCCGATCTGAAAAACTGAGTAACTCAATTTTCCGTGGTCCTTCCGTTACTACGTTCCTGAGGTTATCCCTTAGAGCTGCAATGTCGTCCCGGTGCTTCCTTTGACTGCGGATGCATCCATAAAACTTCTTTGGACATATTATGGTTTGTGTTGTAAGTTGACGCTCAAGAGCAGTTCTGGAATTTCGTATTTCCTTACGGCATTTATTTCGTTGCGCTTTATATTCGGCAAGTAATGTAGAATCTTGAAGATGCTCGTACTTTTTCCACAACCTTTGTTTCTTCTTCATGGCCCTTTTTATCGGCTGGTGACATATGGAGGTCTGGCACATGTTCTTATTACTTTCATTGGGCAATGAACTTCAATTAAGGGCTCTACAGTTCCTTGGATATGCTGCCATAATTCATTTGTATTGTTCGTACTGGGTAACCAGTTTTCTGCGGAGGCGCTACGTCTCATTTCTTCAAAATCGGCTTTCCAAATATTTCTGTGCCTCTTTATTTGCGATTTTAGAGACAGTAGGTAACACACGCAGGTAAAAGCAACGTGGTCGCTTAACCCAAGTGGCGATTGTGAGTTCACTTCCCTTATGATCCCCTTTTCTTTACTCAAAACGAGATCTAGACAAATTGATCGCTGGCCTTCTCGCAGTCAGGTTGTGAAATCTATGTTTTGAATGAGATATTTGTCCAACGAAAACTGAAGTTGTTGATAATTGAAAGGTGCTGCTGCGGTCTTTACTCCAGGCTTCATCCAATCGATGCCAGGAGCGTTGAAATCACCCAGAAGTAATAGGTTTTCCTGTTTGCAGATAACTGTCAGTGAACTTAGCATTTGTACGTCGTCACTTTCGCTGGAGCTGGGAGGCCGATAAACAACGCATATATTGAGTGCCGGATGTTGCCTAATCTGAATTTTGCATGAAATTATTTCATATCGTCGTAGGGCTATGTCTGCGATTTCCCTGTGACGACAAGAAATTTCATTGGCTGCATAAAGTGCCACTCCTCAGCCCCTACGTTGAGATCTGTCGCAGCGAAACAGTTGATAGCCTTCAATGCTCACTTCGCTGATCCCTATTGTTTCGGTCAGCCAAGTCTCTGTTAATGCAGCTTTATGCGGTTTCTGCTCAGATGCTACTGTTTTGAGTTCGTCAAGTTTATTGAAGGGACTCTGACAATTGGTATACTAGATCTCGAGGCAGCGGCCACTATTGCTTGTGGTATCTTCTAGAACCGGCTGGTTGACCTTGGTTAAATTTTCCGCCTGACTACTTCCGGCCAACGAAAATTTCGTTCAATGTGGACTATTTCTCCTCCTCTTATTTGTAGGCCGATTTCGCTTTTGTTCTTTCGGTCGTTTAGATCGTTTTTCAAAAGTCGAATTTTCCTGCGTTCCTTTGGTTCATTATCCAGCTGAAAGAAAACTCCAGCATGCATGGTCCACAGGGACGACTTTCTTTCCAGCATTAGCTGTGCCTGCGCTTCGGTGTCCCAAATGACCTTAAATGGTCGTGGCTGAGAGCTTGAACCATTCGGCGGCTGATCCTTGCCTATTCTAAACGTTTTGATAATTTTAACAGATTCAGTGCCCCTTAGCAGTGATTAAGCGTACTGCCGAACGAGACCTTGATCGTGCTCCACCTTATCCCCAGCAACTGTAGCCGTTGATTCTGGTGCAACCTGTATCACTATATGTTGCTTGTGGTTGGCTCGAGCTTGGGCCGTGGTCACATCGCACTGAAGCAGAGTAGTGGCAGGGGTTTCGAAGTCCAAATCTGTGAAAGATTCTATGGACATTTTGCTGGTAGCATTTTCTTCTAAGTTACCGTTCGCCCTTTGGTCCAATTCAACTTCCTTTTCTTCAGAAGTCTCCTTTTGGAGTGGTTGTCTTGCTTTTTGTTCACATGGCGTGCTCCTAATTCTGTCTCGCGATAAAACTGAGGGCTTTGGTTGGTCTTTAGCAGGCCGTTCTGCATCCGCATTCTGCTGGCGTATGCACCTGCGTTTGGCCCTGCTGGATTCGGGGTTTCCTGGTTTATCAACCACTGGCCTGTGCTCTGCACGCGCCGCATCCTCTAGGAGTGGTTGCCTTACTTTTTTTCACATGGCGTGCTCCAGGTGCTGTCTTGCGATAAAACTGAGGGCTTTGGTTGGTCTTTAGCAGATTGCTCTTCAGCCGCCTTCTGCTGGCGTATGCGTCAGCGTTTGGCCCTGCTGGATTCGGGGTTTCCTGCTTTATCAACCACTGGCCTGTCCTCTGCATGCGCTGCATCCGGTGGTGTTATCTTATTGTGATTTATGTGCACTGCTAGTATTTCCGCGGAAAATTCAAGGCTTCCCTCTAAACGCATTACGCGCGTGGCTAGGTTAAGACATCCATCGCAATCTGCACGCGCAGGCTTATTTGGCTGGGTGGTGTTCGGTTCTAAGACAGTTGGTGAAAGAAGCTGCGTTTTTGCATAGTGGGTGGTGTGGGATTTCGTACGCGTTATTGAAAGCGCTTCGGCTATTTCTGCGAGTACCTTGTCAAAGGTTGTAAGAGGCGGCTTACAAAAGTTAACCTGATTGCACCCGTTAGAGTTTATATTAGTGACTTGGCCTTCAGGATGTGAGCTGGTGGTGAAGTCGGTAGACCATCCGACATTATAAAATGAGGTCCGGGGTTCAAATCCAGCCGTCGGCGAACATTTTTTTCAGCTAGCAGAGATAGATCGTGCACGTTAGCGTTACCCATGCTATTGGAAACTATATTAGAGTGCATTAATTCAAAGTCTGCAACCAACTGGCCATGCTAATATAGATAGCTAAAAGATTTGCTCGTGCGATTAATTTAAACAGTCAAAATTTGTAATGTGAACGGCTCAGCCTTTGTTGTAAGGAGTTCTTTGTACTGTAACAATCAGATTCAGAAGCAGCGATGTTGTTTTTAGGAGCGAGTGAACTTCCAGACTTGTGCTGATTGTAGGGATAACTTCCAGAGCGTGGTATAATCTGCGGTCCAGTAAGATTGTTCAAGCGAAGGATTCGTCCCACTAACATCCAATAAGGGCTTCTTTGTCTTAAATTCGCGAGAACATGTTAGACGTTTGGTTTTTATTGAAGGAAATTCGAGGTTCATTGGTGCATTCAAACAAATACTCTTCTGTTATTTCATTTTTTGCAAAAAACTTCACATAAAAGCTAAACATAATTTTTAAAATACAAACCGTCAATGTTACTGCAAGCAAATTTGGTCCCTTTAACTTGGCTTCACTTCAATCTGAACAATTTTGGATAAACTTTGCCAGTTCTGGAACGGATATTTTTTATACCTTTTTTACTTTTTTTGCAGTTCCTTTCTAGTATTATCAACATGGAAGTGTAGTTTGGTTCTCTCTTTCGTAATAGCATAGGAAATTCCTTCTATACGGGACTACTCCCAATTTCCCCAAAACTAATGGCAATTTCTCTTTATAAACCTAACTAAAATGAAGATTACACTAAGTAAAAGGCATTCGCAGCATTCAGTTAACTGAATAAATCAAAATAGTGTTACTAAATATATGCTTAAGTACCAGGTCTTATTGCATTATGAACGTTGCATGGTCATTGGCGTCTACTGTATGTGTAGGCATGGTTTTAATCCGTGGCAGGGCGAAACTCAAGTCAGTGTGGCAGGCTCCCACACTACTTAGCCTTTTTTTTACCAACATTGATTTCTTGTAGATCTCGTGCTCGGTTTCTTCCGTGGTTCGTGGGATGAGACCCAGCCGGAGTCTCCCCCTACACAATCCAAAGCCACCGTCTCGAAACGCTCCAGGCCGACCTTTTTTACCGAGGGTGAAGTTGGCCTTGCGGGTGATGAACAACAGCAGCAGCAACCGGAGAAACCCAGAGAAGCTGAGGAGTCATCACCGGTGTCTGTAGGTGAGGAACCCACAGGGAAGCCGCCTGCAGAACGAATCTCTTCTTCCACACCAACGAGCCCCGCTGAGCCACAGCCCCCTCTTCAGCATCTCGAATATCGCATGGACTATCGACTGCCGGAGAGTCGTTACGAGAGCACCTACCTGTCAGCCCTGACTGTACATACCTCCTACTGGTCCAATCCGGACGTCGTGATGTTTATTCTCATGCAGGCGTTTACGGGCTCTACTCCGCTCGATCATCCACTGTCGCCCCTCTAGGGATTCGAAGTCGGCTTGCCACGGCACAGATCTCTGTCTCCCCCCTCTCTCATTCCTTTTAATTCCATGATATTTATACGCCCGTGCAATTCTCCACTTTTTATCAGAGTTTTTATTTTTATTCTCTCATACTTTCTTGTCGGTTAATTTTGTTTGTCCATTCTATCCGCGTTCCTGTCACAAGAGATACGCCTCTTTTTCGGGTTTTCCGCTGCCATCTTATTTTTGCTGAGAACCTAACTTTGGTCCTCCTTGTGTGTGTGTGTGTGTGAAGTCGTGCTCCCAGTGCAAAATGTTTTTTCCTTCGGTTCACGCAGTCTTCTGCCCTCCTCCTACTTCATTGTAGATTTTTGTACGTCTTGGGACCTTTGCGTTGGTTGCCAAAGGAGGAGAACTATCGTTGTAGTCGAAGCGGTTGAAAAACGAAAAGGTTTATGTATTCTACCGGTAGTCTGTCTTTTGCTTGTATTGCAACATCCGGTTTCCTAGGGGGATTACCATCAGGAAAACTGGCTAATAGGACCCCTTCAATATCTACTGCCCCTGCCCAAGTGTCTTATGTAATTTTTGGTCGAACATTTAATTCTTGGTAAGTGAATTTAAATGAGTATTTAATTGTGGTGTAAGTGATCAAAAAATATTAAGTTAAATGTGCCTGATTGGATCAAATCCATCAACATAAACTCCTGTTGCTCAGGATACTGCTACCAATTGACAGACATTCAATCTTATATAGGCGGCATTTAACGAAATGAAGGAAATTGGAATTTATATGGGCAGAATTTAGCGAAAAAGGGGTAAGTCGGCTTACTGAAAATGTAAAAGTAGGCTATTGTTATAATTAAAATGCAAAAGGGCCCTTAAGACAGTCCTGTCTTAACTTTCAATCGTTCTGTCGGCTTAAAATATATTTTTTTGTTATGCGATCTGCAGCAGACGCCAACGAGTAGGTTGGAACAGAAAGCAGTCAGTTTTGTTTCAAACATACCGGGACAATATTGTCCCAGCGATCGAGTCTTCTTCTCATACTGGAAGCTCTTGAAGTGCATTGTGCCTCAGTGGTTCCTCTCGATGCGTTCATTCCGCCCTCTTCGATTAAGTTACGGGGTCCGGCTCGTCCCGCCATACCCTACAGTAGATTGTTTGTCTGATGAAATGTGGAAATCAAAATTTGGGTGGGGGTTTTAACGCGCACTTGAGGTGGTTTATTTTGCTCATTGGGTTACCTTGTGGCGCAAGATGCTGTTTACTAGAAATGAGTTCCTTTGGGATCAGTATACTGGAGAGAAATAGGGGCAGAATTGGGTCAAATCCAACGTTTGCTTCTATCCAAAAAATTTCCTACAATATTAAACGCTATGGAAAACAACTTCTTTTTTGTGCGTTTTGTAATATAAAAGAACGTAGGCTGCGACCTATGCGACTAATAACAAAAAGCAGGAACCCCGGAACGACCGTTTCTAGAATACTAGTCCAAATCAGCCAAACATATCAAAATCCCTACATGGAGCGCCCGTGATTCAAACACGAGGTGTTGCATCATCAAGTCAAACTTTCTGAAAATGAGCCATGGGCTCTTTGTTTTGTCGGTTTCGATCGGAAATTGGCCTTGAGCAATCAATTGACGGAATATACTCATCTCATGCCTTGCAGATCAATCTAGAGACTTCACAGGCATGTGCATAGCGACGATTAAATCAGGAAAATAACGGAGTATTGACAAAAGAGACGGGAATTGGACTGCTCCGCCGTCGGCCTGGTTGTAGTGTTAGGTTCGGCAAGCATTCAGTGGTTCAAAGCATAAAGAATTGGCTAGATTATGACTCAGGCCTTGAGTCCCGATTACAGAGCAAGCAAACTTAGTTGCTTTTTTAAGTGACTCCTGATAAGGTTTTTCTTTGTCCTCTCTTAGTAATCGTGTGTAACCGCTCAGAATCCTGATGGGTACATACGCATACCTTACGTACTGCTAGGTGAATGTAAGGGAGAGGGTTGGTTACCGATAGAAATGGGGGACACTTGCTACGTCACGCTTTGGGGCTCATTCTAGAACTTTTGAAGTCAGTCGCATAGCTACCAACAGTAGTTTTGAAGGGAACAAAGACGGGGAGACTGGTGACTTAGCCATCGACATAGAACAATGGGCATCCTGACATACTTAATAACAAATTTGTAGAGAAAAGACAGACGCGATCGTTGCGACAGGAACTTTATCCGCCTGACATTTTGAAATCTGTCGCCGATCCATCATAAGAGACCATAGCGATAACGGGTGATTAATGTAAATGTATTTACGATATTCAAAGGATACAGGCACCATGGCAATGCATACTTATGACAATTAACGGCCCCCTGCATCGAGGATAGTTATCCATTTTTGCGCTAATTGCTCGACGGCCAGTGTGCTGGTCATGGCCAGCTGAACTTAAATCACCCATGCTGGATGGTAGCGTGACCATTGTTCTGTCATATGACTTACTGGTGCTGCAGCTAGAAGATGCGTTCACCTGTGCGCTCTTCGTGTGGCAAACTAATCCTCAGCCTCGAAAATGGTTTTGGCAGGCCATCGTACTTGTTGGTTGGCCCGTTGACAATGAAGTAAACAACTCGCGGATCACACCATTGTCACCGCTCGGGAGAATTTCAACCTCATCAAATTTGAATGTGTGGCTGGGCCTCGTCCAGTGGGCCGCAACTTGAGAATTAGCTCGGCAATTACCGTCTTGAGAAGTCTTCCAGTTTCTTCGACATAGCTGCTTTGTCCGTAACTACCACAGATCCGATAGGCAGCAAAAGTATCTTATGTAGGCGCACTCATATACCTCCAGTCTCAGCTTTTTGTCCTGCAAAAACGGTGGTTGTTAATAGAGGAGAATATACGAGTTCCAGGTAGCAGTTCCGAAGAAGAAGATGCGATCACTGGAACAAGGACTTTATTTTCCTGACGTTTCGGATTCCGTCGGGAATCCTTAGTCATAGGTAATCGTAAACAGGTCTGAGGCATGCGCAGATAGGGGGTGATACATGCACAGATTGCACGGTATTTATAGTTCACAGCGGTCACTCACATGTGTACTATAATTGTCCGTTCCTGTAGCCACCACTGGAGGTCTTAATTGGTCCGGTGATTGCTCATTAATTGCAACAGCGTTCTTGTCCGCGTCGGATGTAGGTTGGATAATTGCTCGACAATTAGGCCCGCTGTCGTCAGAGTTACGCCCAGTCCTTCCCACGTGACTGATTTTCTTGTTCAGGAAATTTCTCAGTACACCGTATGGGAACGCCAAATCGTTGCGCTTGTTGATGGACTGGGGGCCTGAGAACCATGACTCGAGCAGCTCGCGGCTCACGCGGTTGTCCCCTCTTGCGAGGATTTCGGCCTCGTCAAACTTGAAAATATGGCCGGGTCCCGTTGAGTGAGCTGCAACCTGGGTGTTGACGTCTTTCTTCCTCACCGCCGCTGCATGCTCGGCCATTCGCGTCTGGAGTAATCTCCCGGTTTCTCCGACGTAGTTGCTTTGTCCACAACTACACCAGATCCGGTAAACGACTCCAGCCGTTTCCTGCCGTGGCAGTGGGTCTTTCGGCCTCATGACCCGGCGTCTGATGGTTGCTTCCGGCCTGTGTGCAACTCCAACTCCAAGTGGGGTGAGTAGACGGCTGACCGCTTCCGATACATTTTTAACGTACGGAAGGGCTCACCAAACGTTTGGAACAGCTGGACGTGGCTTCGTCTCTCGTTTGCGAATGCACTGGTTTAAAGTGAAAAGAATGTAGTTGAAGTTGCTTCCTGCGGCTGCTGGGAGTAAGTTGTTCTGCATGTAAATTGAAGGTGTGCGCGGCGCTTAGCGCCGTGGACTATGCTAATCTAACTCCGGAACGGCAAGTTGGACCTCAGACTAGTTGAAGTAGATGATCTCTTAACCACCATTTCATTTTTTGGGGAAATTCAAGAAACCTGCAATTTGATAATCGGGTTTTTCCACAATAATTTAAACAATAACACAGATAAGGAAAATCTACCGATATAAATCAACCTCCTGTCTAAATACTATATAATAAAAATGCATTTAGCATATGTTAAAGTATATGCCACTGCCTGTCCTAATTTCCCGCCCATAAAGCCTTATAAGCACCGTTTTCGTAGGAAAACATGCAGGGGACAGGGATTAATGAGTGGGCCTACATAAGCTACTGTTGCCCCGATAGACAGCCCCATATGCTTCCTACCAGGGTCAGGGGTCTTTTCATTTCTTCTCCCGGTGAGCGAATCTGCTGCTTCCCGTTCACTTCCTGCGAGACGCATCTTCGCTTGTATAGGAAATTTGTTGTTCTTCTGGGGAAAGACTACCATGTAAATTATCAAAACTGGCTTCCCAGGTTTTCCTCCGACGTATAGACAGTGCACAGAAACAGTTGTATTTAGAGGGGGGATTCTGCCTTCTGAAGACGGCAAACATGACGTCCGAAGATTTTGTGACCTCTTGTTCAACTGCCTATGAATAAGACAAGGTAAACTGCCCGATTTAACATCCACGTAGAAGGCTGAAACGTGCTAGGTAAATAAAGTATGAGCTACTGGTCTGATAGGCGGGTGCTTCTGTTTAGCGGGCTAAAGAGGGGGGGGGGGGGGGGGGTAGTTTAGATTCCAGGGAAAGCCTGCCAGCGTGATTAAAATTGCAAGGCGCGGGACAGGAATCAGTCATGCGGGGGAGTGATTTGACAGGAGAGGGGTTGGAGTTACATCGATTAGCTTTTGTTGCCACGACAGTACAAGGTTAATTATGCACTCCAGTTGCGCAAAGAGTTCTGAGCACAGGGTTGTCGCAATTTGTTGTGTCGACAAGCCGAAGGAGTCGCCAAATCATAAGTCAAGCTAGCCAGTGTAAGTGGACAGAAATTTACTGCTGGTAAAAAGACGGTAGATAGGCTGCTAGCTGTATGTACTCGTCAGATGTGTCCACGCAGTTGTCTACGCTGTTGCGAAGCCCTGAGTTTTAAGTGTGTCCTTATTCAATTAGGTGGCACTGCGCGCATCGATTGGTTTGAAGTAAAGTACGCCTCAGTTAGCGATTCCACTGGGAGTGTGGGTACGGCAGGACATAACTGGACCCCTCGCAGCGGTTGAAAAAGAAAGTGGGGGGCGTTTTTCACGCGTGAGTAGACAGCGAGCGTGACGACGGAAGGCAGCGTGAGTCAGCACAGCAGGCTCCCACAGGGTCATCACTAAAAGTACGACCTTAAATACAGTCAATAGGACTACTAAGATTTTCGGGGTTCTATGACGTCAGTAAATTCTGCGTTTGTGATCGTCCTTTTCTTGATTAAACGAATTCCAGGATAACATTGCTTAAATTCTGCTCCTTTTTTATTCGTGCCGATCGGCATCCATGGCACTCGGTAACCCAACGCGTATTGGCCGTATCCTCTGCACTTCTGGTCGGCACTTTGGAATGCCTGATCGAAGTCGATATGCGTATTGACGTCCGGCAGATAAATGCCGTATACATTTTGCAAATTGGTATTGAAAGGCAGTTTACTCGGCGCACGGTTAGATTATATTTAAGCATACGGCATGGAGGCAGATATCCGCTTTTGTCCGCGGTAGACTCTCCCCAAGCTGGTGCATGAAATTAGGATGCCTTTAGATGAACTTAAAATTCCAACCGTTGCCCTAAGCGCTAAATACGGGATAGAGACAGTGGCGCGTTATCTATATGCGGTTTTTATTACGGAGGCTGGCTCTCGATGAGTTTGGTTTTTTTTTCACATAAAGGAGAATGAGCAAGGTATTCAGCTTTGGCGTCCGGAGGACCAAAGTGACAAAAATGTATTTGGATTTCAATCATACGGCATACGTCGACGCACATTGGTGAGGTACATATCTGTTTCTGGGAATTTATTTGGAAGGAAGTTTTTTTCTGCACGAGTATGTCTTGTATCTCAACAGTGTGTTTATGTTCGATCGAGTTAATCAAGGTTTTTTTTCGAAAATGGGTTGCTTCCTCTGAAAACTTTAGATCAATTTGAATAAACAGTGGGTGACGGTAGAGGTGAAGCCTGGCTAAAATTACGAGCCATCGCTAATCGCTCAGAAGCCGACTTAAATGTGTTGACCAAAACACCTACGGAATCCTGAACGAATTCAAATGAACCGAAATCATAAATGAATATTAGAAGTGGTGCTTTATTCTGTAAGAGTCCCTCGTATGGCCACCCAATGGTTTAACGCCTCCCACTCAAGTCTCTAACGAGATTCATCATTAAAGGGAAAAGAAACGGTGGGGCCTACCAGGGTCCATAAAGGTGCGTGGTAACTGGGTGATAAGAAGGAAATGAAAGCTTAACAAGGTGAAGGTGAAGAATTTGGGCAGGGCAAAAAAGACTGAAAATGAAGCCCATAGACCAATAACACTATTAGAGCAATCCCTGTTGGTTAACAGACTGACGGAAGTATTCAATCTCTCGGGAGTCAACCATACAAAAAAACAGAATTCTTTTGGGATAACTATTTTATCCTTCAAAACAGATTTTTTGTGAATGTGCCGTAGCGCATATTATGTTATAATGTATTGAAGTTAAATCTGCCTGCCCATGCTTATAACTAGGTAAGTAATAAAGCATATGTTGAACAACGTTTAAAAATATTCACTTTTTTGTGCAATTTACACTTTTAAACAGTATTAAATCAATTATGGCGTAAGTCAACAGGTTAAAGTTTGGTCATAGATCCTACATGGTTCCACGGTTCACGTTGATGAGCGTTCACCGAGTGCAAACACAAGTCACTTGTCCCCATCTGCCTTTGCATTGGGCCTCATATTTCGGGCCTTGACAACAACTGCAGCAGCTCGTAATGTAAGCATGTGGTTGGCTTAAAATGACGGCCCTTTCCACATCTTTATTCACCTAATTTATGCGGATAAAAATATATTTTCAAGGATGCGAAATGATTTTATAAAACACTCCTCTCGCAGGAAGGTAAGCATGGATGCTTAAACGTAATCTATGATAATTTATAACAAAAATGTCCAAATAAATGAAAAGGTTCGCGTTCCAGGTATCTGCATGGATAAGGGAGAAGACTTGTCGAACACCAGGTCAATCGATTAATTGCCCTAAGCTTTCGAACTCTTGCAGGAATCCATCTTCAGAGGTAAGAATTAGCAACAAATCAAGGGTAATTATAGTGGCCGTAGGTCATTCAGCTGTCAGAAATAATCAGCTTACCATGACATTAGAAACACCTATAAAAGGGAATGGGGGAGTGGGGGGCAATTATAGTGGCATACGCCAATTAGCTGTCGGTGGAGCAGAAAGTCATTAACAGCAATAATTGAGGCGACTAGGTACTCGATCTAGGGTCCTGGTAACCCTGCCGCATCTTCTGACCGGCTCGTCGTGGGATCTTCTTCGTTTGCAGTCCTCATGTTCGGTTTGACCTTGTTTTGTCCTTCGCTCTCATAATGGCGCAAGACTTTGTAGGCCGCGGGGAGGTCCAGATGCCTGTTGATGGAGTTGGCATCTGAGTACCATGCCTCAAGCATCAGCCTTTCGGCTTTTGAGTTTCCTCGGCCTACGATGGTTGCTCCTTGCAGATCGAAGCTATGGCCAGTCTCCGCGACGTGTGCTGAAAGTTCAGAATTTGGGTTAAGTCTCTTGCCTGCCCGTTTGTGCTCTTGAAGGCGGGTCTGCAATTTGCGGCTTGTTTCTGCAACGTGATTGCAGTCTCTTTCGTTGAAAAGTACCTTGTTGACAACTGTAGAGGTTTCTGTAGGAGGCAGTCTGTCTTTAGGTTGCACCAGCCGCCGGCGTATTGTCGCCTGCGGTCGATGGGCTATGCCTACGCCAGCAGGTTGCAACATTCGTGAGACCGCTTCGGAGACCCCTTTTATGTAGGGAATAGCTCTTCAGACTTCGGGTCGTTGTTGCTGCACTGGTTGTCGTCTGTTCATTCGGTGCCTGCTCTGTTTGATGAATGACTTTGGGTATCAATTTGCTCGGAAGACTTCCTGAAGGTATTTTTGCCCAGCCGTCCTAGCGGCTGGTGTGCTGCAATGTGTTTCCACTCTTTGGAAGAGAGAACGAACGCGGTTACGTTTGTGATATAACATAGAAAATTGCTAAAATTAAACAAAGCATTAGTTTTCTGCTCAAATTGGCAAAATATTCCCTGAAGAAATTACTAAGGAACACATTCTGCACTAGGAAAGAAAGGGTTATGCGAATGCCTAAACAGCGCAACCTTTTACAGGGTCATAGGGGATAAATACATACCTTTAGAATAAAACAATTTTATTTAATAAAAATGTTAAGAAATCATATTTTAAATATGATTTCCATTATTTGCAATGCATAATTCGATGCGCCTTGCTAAATTCTGGTGAACTCGATTGCATAGGTGTACATTGCCGTCGATTTCAGCACAATGACTGATAATGCGTTTTCTCAAGTGGTTGAGATTTGCAATCTTCATTGAATAAACTTTCTCTTTTAACATACCCCAGAAAAAAATCAAAGGGAGAAAGGTCTGGTGAACGAGGGGACCACTCCACATGACCTCTTCTTCCAATCCAGTGAGGAAAAGTGCCATTCCGACAATCTCTAACATTTGTAGCAAAATGGGCAGGGGCTCCATCCTGCTGAAATCAGTCCGGAAGTCCCTCACCTAGGCGCTCAATTTTAGGCAGTAATTTGTCTCTCAACATGTCGAAATAAGTCTCACCGGTTACGTGTCCATCAAAGAAGAAGGGTTTTAGCACATGAGCTTTCCACAAGCCACACCACACCATCACCTTTTGGCAGCCTTGCTGTTTGGATGGATCCATCCAATGTGGATTGCCTGGAGACCAGTATCGAAGATTCTGTCTGTTCACTTCACCATTAACATAAAACAAAGCTTCATCACTGAACAGCAAATGTCTTGAATAAAATTGAAATTTTCATCCAATTTATCTGAAAACCATTTGCACATCTGCATTCGTCTATCGGAGTCGTCTTCATTTAAGTGATGCAATATCTGATATTTGTACGGATTGAACGTCTGCTCTACCAGGATTTTGTGGATAGTTGAACTTGGAACACCCAACTCCATGGATGTCCGACGAAATGATTTCTCTGGGCTAGCAGCAATCTTGGCCATGACAACCTCTTTCGTTTTGTCTGAAGTCTTTGGTCGCCAGGAACGGGGTTCGTCCAAGACACTGCCTGTTTCTTTAAACTTCGTGACCAATTTCCCGACGGCAGTCAAATAGATAGGTTGCCGATCAGGGTGTCAAAGGTCGCCGAAGGTTCATCGGCGATTTTGCGATAAGACCATCCTTTTCGTCCACTTAAGAGTACCAACTCGATTCTTTCTTCTTGAGGCAGAACCATCATTCGATCTAGGGAGGAAAAATTGTTATGACCCGCAGCGGTACTAGACGAACGCCGAACTACCCGCTTAGTCCCGACGCCCACGGAGAGAGAACAACAGAAGTCCGGTCACTCGAACAGCGTGTATTGGGACACAGAGCACATGAGAGCAAGCAGAGCGATTCAGCAAATCAGAATGCAAGAGTGCAAGTCAGTCACAGTAAAAAGGCTCCAGGTTATTAATTCAGTGCGCATAGCGAGGTGGCGTCAGTTTTCACGGTCCAATCAGATAGGACGGAAAATCGATAATTATTGACGCGTTGTCAAGCCACGGCGTGGGACTTTTCGCTGCAGCTGCGATGAGAGCCTAAGCGATGTTTAATAATCATGGGACTCTGCCATGACAACAAAAATAACAGATTTAAATAAAATAAAAATTCCTTTGTAGCCAGACTTTGTGGACACCCTGTACATGTCCGTGAGTCATCACTTGTGTTCCGCTTTTCACCTTTTAGTGATCTATGCCAGCTGAGATAAAAGGCTGCAACGGTTGCGCAACCTATAAGTCATGCGATCTGCGGGTATATACGGGAATGGAAGTTTTTCATCAACTCAGTTTAGGAGGGAAACGTGATTCCTCTAAAAGTAGAGTTTAGGTTACTACGGAACGTGTCTAATTATTCCTTTGGACGATAATAAAAACGGTAACATCGTTGTGCAACCGAAGAGAACTATAGATCCTATTAGGTAGATTTTGCGTCAACGCTGCTAAATTAAACTTCCAAAAGTTCATGTTATTTTCTGCCTTTTATTCGCACCCGCTTCTAAAGGGTTTACGTGAAATACAAACCGGTATGGCTATTAGGCAGATAGTATTGCCAGCAAAGACAAGGGAGCCTAAAATGGTCATCTCTGACCTATTCGCTGCCGTCAGCCAGGCATACCCAGGCCCAAGTGGCGCCCTATCCGAGCCTCGAACTCGCGATCGTTTTGATCAGAATCAAATGTCCTAAACATCGAGTCGCGAGCGCAGTCTCGCAGTGCATGGCTACTGACACATGACTCCTTTGATCTCACTGGTTTCAGGAAATAAATGTCTCTCTTTGCTTTGGATGTATCAACGATGTGGGTTGAATCTCAGGATATAATTTACAGATTATTATTCCACATAAAACAATAATTCTGGAAGAGAGAACGAAATTTATGGTATTTACTGAATGAATGAGAGACTAGAGAGACTGGCCATGACTTCGATGTTCGAAGAGCAACCATCGTAGGCCGAGGATTATCAAAAGCCGAAAGGCTGACGCTTGAGGTATGGCACCTTAATGCCAACTCCGTCAATAGGTATCGAGACCTCCCCACCGCCTACAGAGTCTTAGGCCATTACGTAAGAGTAGGACGGAACAAGGTCGAACCTAACGTCAAAATTGCGACCAAAGAGGATCCCACGATGAACCAGCCAGATGGGGAGGCAGGAGCACCGAGACCCTTTACCACGGGGATAAGGCATTACACTAATAACTGTTTATGACCTTGAACGACCGCTAATTTCACTGACAGTTAATAAGCCGATACCAATATATTTGCCCCCCATATCCAACCTTTTTGGTTGGTGTTTCTTGTCCCTTGACGCTCGGATGATTGCTGGCATTTGATTGACCTTTAATCACTATAAAAACCTTTCCTTTGGTTGCCGTTTCATATCTCTGAAAATGGTATTCACTCCTTTTATCGAAGAGTAATGGTACCGATAAATCTTACAGCTATAACCATTTTCAAGTTCTCTACGGGAATAGCATGCTTCAATGTTGAATAATTGTTCAATCTTTTTAATGAAACGTTAAAAAAATAATGCAACTAAATTTTGTTATTATGCCTCGTTTCTGCAAAGACCTTTTCCTTGGATCCATTAAAAGTGTTATTACATAACAGAATGGTGGTTAAGTGTATTTTTTTCTGCATTAGAACGTTGTAAATGAACGATACACAAATGGATGAAGTGGAGGTTTCGCCTAATACTGCTTGTCACGAACAGAAACGTTGCACGTGCATTGTTTCATCTTTTTCCGTTCGCTCATTATTGTCTGGCGTGAAGACAAGATTTTGCAGTACGCAAGCTTATCATTATAAATGAAGACAGCAGAATGTGCGCTGCGATGTGCGTTAGTTCGTTGTAGAGTACACTGGGAGGTATTGTATTCTAAAAACTATAACGAAATAATTAATCTTAATACACATTCGTTGATATCATAGCACGTCCGATAAATATAAAGTAGATTATATTCCTGATGAAATGTGAAGAGCTTAATTTGAGCGAGGGATTTAACACACGATTGGAATTGGTTATTTTGTTCATTGGATTGAATTGAGGCGCAAAATGCTGTTTACTACAAATAAGTTCCGTTCACATCAGATCAGAATACTTGGGAATAATAAAGGCGGAAATGGGCGAAATCCAGCGTTTGTTGATACCCTAGGAATTTTCAACGCTTTTAAAAGCTGCGGAAATAAGCTTGTTGTTTGTGCATATTGTACTATAAAGCGAAATTCATAAAAAGCAGAAACGTCTTAATTATATGTGTCCATGAAACAGAACATTTTGTTTTGCCTTCACAAAATTGAGGTAAGTATACGCATGAGATAAAAAAAGCATTGTCAAAAAAAAGGGGAAAAAATTCAGTTTGGAAAATTTTCCTTACAAAGCTGTTGAGTTTTGTTCCCTATAGATGCGAAATAATTTTACGAGACCGACATGTGTTTTACTACGCCAAAATTTCTGACCGTATTTTAGTTTACATGAAATGTCGCGAAATGTCAATAGTTTTCTCTGTAAAGCCGTGAATAAACCCCGCCCAAATATTTTCAAAACATAGAAGAAAAGCAACGAATATAAATTTTGAAACGAAACAAGCTTGGCCTATTTTTAAGGACCATGAATTTGACTTGTAAAAATCCTTGGATTTCATCAGTTTGGCAATTTAATATACTCCACTCGTATTGTAAGAGAAGCCGCAACTTAATAGGCCACCTGGTGCATATTTACTAGCCTTTCCAGATATGCAGGTATTAAACAATCTTCTGAGTTATTAGAAAGGAAAAGAGCGTATCAAAAGAGATTTATTGAAGAAACGCAGTTCAGCACTTTCGATAGCAATTAAAGCTTACTACCTTAACTGCAGAAAAAAAGACATATTCATAAGAATGACGCTTTTATGCTACGGTCGCTGTGCACCAACCTGTGAGGGCACAAGGCTGATTCCCAAGGCACAACTAAACAAGCGTATCTCATAACCCAATCGAAAAGATTTTCCAACCTGAGATATGTCCTTTATGTAAATGATATTGTCTTTTTACAGACAACGGTTTTACCTCCGGGACATGTAGGTGCTTACGTGAAAATAATAAAGTCAAGGTAATCAGAAGAGTTTCTTAAATAGTCAAAGACGTTCAAATATGGCAATAAACTTGCAACAAAAGCGAACATGCGAGACACAGAAAGTAAATGAGCAGAAGATTCAATTGCTGGGAAAACACTTTTATAAGCCTGACGTTTAGAACTTCGTCGCTGACTCTTTATCACCAATAGTAGCAGAAAAGGCTAATTTACACGCAGAAAATGATGTGTTACTTTTCTCTGCTCGTGCATCTGATGAAGAATCTGCGGCTGAGGTCGAAACGTCAGGCAAATAAAAGTGTTTCCCAGTGATCGATGTGCTTCTTCTTCTTCTTCTTCTTCTTCTTCTTCTTCCCAATAGTAATAAATGATTGAACACAAAATGCTAGCGACATTTGATTACCACGTCGCACGTACATTAATTTAACTATTACAAGCAGTATTACTAATTCAAAAATAAGTAGCGCGTTTGTTATATTTACATAGCTGGCTAAACTCTCATTTGAAATGTGCCTTTCTCGTGGACAAAGGTGAATTCTTCTGTGAAGCGATGGTTAAAATCCAACAGTTAACAGTAATTTGAAAAGATCTGACTAAAAATGATCCTCTCTGCTTTCACCGTCATCTCCATGAAAGGCTAATATGCTGAAAAATGTAATTTCGTAAAAAGATAGGGCCTGCCAAAAGTGTAATGTTTTCACCATCCCTAAGAGTGGGTGTTAGCGGTGGTTAATTCGTAGCCTACCAATGAGATGGCCTACCTGACTGCATTAATACAGAGATGGCAGTATTGCAGTCAACAACTGTCCTTTGTGGAGGTAAATGGCAAACACTGCAACAAAAGGATGTATATTACATTACGGTCGCTGTCCGTCTCAGACAAGACGTTGGCTACGTCTGGTTCATATTGAGTTGGCGGCCGGTGAGCGCTGGACACTGCCGCTAAAAATGCTGGCCAAGGAGATGACAAGCCAAGTGCCAGACAATCGGACTTGCGGCTAAATATCCTGCCTAAACTATCCTCACGACTAAACAGGACAGACTGGAGACACGCTTGGATTGCACCTGCGGGAACATAAACTGGCTGCGAGACGGGGGGACGAGTTCTCACACGTGGCTGTCCGCACGAGTTTAACTGCGCAGCCACGAAGGTAATCGTCCATGGCAAGTTCATGAAAAGCCGGAAATTAATTGAAGTCTGGGTCGCCAATTAGGACTCAGTTAATCGATTTATTGATTTTGTGCCGATATATATGGCCCAGCACAGTTGCCTTTACACTCGCGTTATTGCTCTTTGACTGGTCCCATGGCCTTTTTAACTATTGCTTGTTAGAAAGAAGATGAAGAGCAATCACTGCGACAGCCTTTTTATTCGTCTGAGCTTTTGGATTCGTACAAGAGGCCACCTTCAGAGATAATGAGTGGGCAGTAAACATTGACGTGTCTTTGTAGTTCAGCTAAGAGAAAGTGGGGTAAAGGGAGGGAGGTTGCAATCGTGGAGGGCTGATTTCCTATCCACGCCCTCTCAAGTCATTTTCACGGCATGCGGCTTTGGCAGGGGACTAGGCCACACATATTAGTCGCACAAACGAGGACACTGATAGCTTGTCAGTATACCAAAATGTTTGTTGTTGGATTTGGAGTCAGATACCTAGGCCTCCAGAAATTCTTAGTCCACCTTATAACTGGCTTGGGTCAGCATCCGTGCACCTGTAAAGTTAAATTCACCGCATTCTTCCAAGGTGTGGATAACGATCTGGGACAGTAGGTCACCTTTACGCCCTGCCCGTTTGTGTTCCAGTATTCGCGAGCTAAGCCCACGCCCGGTCGGCCCTGTAGGATGACGAGGACAATCGCAACATTGTACTTAATAGGTGACACAAGACTACTCGCCTACGTCCAGTCGGTTCTTTATTTGCATAATCTGAGAATGCGTGGTAGTTATCGGGTGATGGGCGCTTACTACGCCAAATTCTGAAGCAGTGCGTTACTTGGCTTTTGACACATTCTTCATATAGAGCCAGAGTATTGATGACTCTCCTCCGTTCGCTCCTCGTAAGCGCGTATAGACCCAGTGGCTGCTGAATCTGCTTGTCCCGAGGATACCGTAGTTCTCACACCCGTCCTTCAGGTTCTTTTCAACGTTTTTTATCCTCTGGAAGCGTGCTTTAATCCAGCCTTGTTATTGCTCTGTTCAGCGGAAATACGCATGATGGAATGTGCGTCACACATTCTTATAAGATTCTACATGATAATCAGCAATTTTTCCGTGATGATGGATATGGTGAGTTGTCTGACGCCACGTTGTAGGGGTGACAACTTGTAGTGTTGCCAAAAGTGTTAAGACTCCAACAACACGTGATAACTGGTGGAACCAGGACACTTTCGTAGAACATAAATTGTATCGTGGAAGTACACATGGTAGAATGTGCGTCATCCATGCTTGTAAAATCAGAGCAACAATATCAACTGCGTCGCCAGTGTTGCAACGGTGACATCAGTGGTGTAACCGTCTAATTAGGCCCTTTGGAATCCCCAAGAAAGAAGAGAGTAAGGGGGGCGTAACTTTGGAATCCACCCGTAGGAGTGTTTATTGTGTACAAAACCCGGAGTTGCTTTTTCCGGTGGCAGTTGCCGCTGGTTGATCTCAAGCGCGCTGCTTGTCCCGCCTCGGGCAAACCCGGCAATCGGGAGCGCACTGGCGGTGTCCTCCTAGTCCATGTTAAAACTCAGTGTCTGAGAAGTGACAGTATCTTGTAAGAGATTGTCAAGCGCGTTCGCTTGTGGCATCGTTGAACGCATTAAGATAAGGTCACGCGAACAGTTGGCTTTTAAGGGACTGTGACCATTTGGGCACGTGCTTTAACGCGCGTGCGTGCGTCTGGTCCAGCCTTTAAGGTTATCGTGAAAAGGCGGTGAATGAGAAGACACAAGAACCTTGGGGCAGGCATGACGCCTTAGGAGAGCCTACAGTGTTGCTAGCATTTGGTCAGGCTAAACTCCTAACATTTTATATGGTAGTTGAGCGCTGATGTGTCTTATTCGCCTTTTATTGCACCTTGGGACCGAAACCTACACTAGGTTGGCGTGTGCGGAGGACGTCAACTTAAGGTGGCTGATCGGTGTTCTCTTCTCTCCTTGTGAATTGGAGGTCGGTGAAGATGCCATTAATTAGGTTTAGGAAGTCTGCGAAGCTGCTCTAGTTAATCATAGCGAACGTAGGTTTCGCGCATAGGCGCCAGAACGCAGGTTAGTATCGGTTAAAGGTGACCTTTTGAAGCTTTAAGACAACATATTGGGAAACGTGTCGGCATCTCAATAGAGGAGAATATACGAGTTCCAGGCAGCAGTTCTGAAGAAGAAGATGTGATCACTGTTCCAGTGATCGCATCTTCTTTTTCATGTCGGCATCTATTTGATCTACTCGTCTTTTTCAATGTTAATGGTAGAATATTACTATTGAAATTGAAAAAGCCTTTGACTGTCCATTTTTAGAGGACACTCGATTCACCTTATTTCTCCTCGAATCGGTCGCGTAGAGTCTTCCGTGCTCAATCCGTTGGGATAGACGTGAGTAATGAAACAATCTCAAAAGATACCGTTCTTCCTCGGATGACGGCCGGGAATCGGGAGGCCGAATTGACTACAGTCCTCGACCCATCTCAGAGAAAGTTTAGTTTTCGAGCGCAATGATTAACTTAAGGGGAACCTTGAGCTTGAAGATTTTAGGCAGTTCGTAGACTCGGGTCGTATCGTGTCTTTTTCCTAAGTCTATCGCCAGTCGTTTTGTGATATCACATTCGTGCATATAAATCAGTTCAGGAGTCCTGTAAGCTGAATAGTAATCGATTTAGCCCGTGAGAAAGGCGTGAGTTTGTAGAACTGCTGGTCGTCCAGATGGACCTGCGCCTTCCCTTTGTAATCGATGCCGTACATCCGACGGTTGCTCTTCCCTTGTCACCTCGTTCCTCGCTCCCTCTTCTAGGGGTTAAATTTTGGATGCGGGTACATTCGTCACTAATAGGAAGATGACGTTCTGGTGCGGGGCGTGCTTCGTCTCGTTGGTTGCGTTGGTTCCTCCTAACATGGTTTATAGTGTGGCGATAAATTCAGCTGGCTTAGGATCGGCAGTATTAAAGCTGGCTTCATTACTCAACGCTCTTAGTTCTTGTTTACTCAACTGCCTGGGCGATAGACCATATTTTCTAAAACAAGCGAGCATGCGAGTCTTACGAAGTAATTGAGAACAAGACGATGACATCAGGCGAATAAACCTATTGTCCCAGCGATCGAGTTGTCTTCTACTTCTCAAGACCATATTTTCGTTTGTTTCTGATTCGTGATTTAATTTCCTTACTTCTGGTCTTAGTTCCTGCATTTTCTCCTTGTATCAGTTCTGCCAGCATCGATTCTGTCCAGTCAAGCTAACTAACACCCAACTATGTCGTGCACTCCGCTCCCTTTTTGTTTCGAATACGGTCCAGTACTTGCGTAGGCGGCAGTGGTAGCAGTTTTTGGTCAATACCCGTGTCATTTGCTTGTAAAGTCGTTGCATAACTTTTATAAACTTGTGTGTTCCTGTGTCAGCACGGGTTATGTCCCCCAGTTATGTGTAAGGAAGAGAAGGCAGAACAGGATAGCAGATAGTACTTTACTGTCAATTCTACTAGTGCATCAGTTCTGTTTCCGGTGTGTCCAGCAACTTGTCTTCTGTGTCCGTCAGCAGCTTGTGTTCTGTCGTTGTCTCCGCCAACAGCGTTCCCTGTCTCTAGCCCCCGTGTCCCGTGTCACTAGCAGCAGAATCTCGGGTCGTTGGCAACGTCTCTAGCAACAGAGTGCCGCCTTCAGCGGTGGCAGCATATTTAAGGACCAGTAGTCTTCATTCCCTATTGGCTCTCTACGAGTGGCCTCTAAAGGTAGCCATCACGCCTCCAGCCATCGTGTCCTCAGGTGGCTGGTCGCGCCCTCGGTGACGCGTGCACGTGAATGTTTATTTTCATGGCCCTTGTCATGCGTGACCTCAGGACCTGGTCAGCGGCGGTCTCGCGTGTTCCCTCTTTGTTATCGTGTCTCGATGACGGCGTGAGTGTTGGGCCCTCCTAACAATAACCTTGCTGCTTAACTCAGTATTTACTGGAGTTTTGTAATGTTGGCTCTTCGGCGCCAGTCCCTCACGAACACATCGGTGTAGGAAACAAAGCTGTTCGTATGTCGCTGCTTCTCGGTATGGAGAATGTCTCGCAGCTGCACCTGTAACGTGGACTCTGATAAGAAATCGAAAGCTCAAATGAATGAAAAATAAGATTTCTGCGAGCCAGCAGGTTTGGCTTTTTGACTCAAAATTGCAAATAGTCCCATCAGAGATTTCAGAAGAAGGTCTGCTGAGCATACGCAGCTTTCGATAAATTCTGCTCAGGCCATTACATTTATATAAGGAGGGGGTATCAAGCAACGTGCTGGAATGGTGTTCGTCATTACGGGCAAATTGGCCATAGGAACAAGGGAGGGGAACTGGGGGTGGATAAAACTCGGCTGGTTGCGAAGCAATGAGGGTTTGTTGGATCCGGAAAGGTTGGAGGTGGAAGGGGGAGAACGCGCGGACAGATGCGGGTAGTTATGTAACCGTTGGCCATGCCAAGCTTGCGGCTTGCTCCAGCGTTTGCTGCGGCTGTTGGAACCGACGGGGGAACTGTCGTGGCCATGCCAAGCTCGGGGACCGCAGGAGGTTCTTGTGCGCTAAAAAAACTGCCTTCCTGAACCGGATCACGGTTGCTTCTGCTGCTGCTAGCAAAAGCTGACCTAGAGACCTTGGGTAGTTTTGCGGGACATTATAAATTACCTTTAAGGTTTCGCTAGGGTCCACACGATATCCGGAGTCAACCATGTGGACAAGGATGTCGCTGTTGGTACTTCTGACTTCACTTTTGGCCAGCCATGTTGGGAGGTGCTCCCATATTCCGTTGGATAAACGGTGACTCGCACGACCAATGTAACCTGCTCCACAGGAGAAGTAAATGAGCATACGCACATGAAAGTGGTCTAAGCTGGCAGCCTATCGTTACCTTTGTCATGCAGGACTGGGTTGGTTGAGAACAAACCCCAAACTTTCGCTGCTTTGAAGGTTCGCGATCTTTATACTGTCACATCTGCTTCCAATGTTTAACGAATAGACACAAAACCTTTTTGCGGTGAGAACTGCAGGTGAGTCATCTGTTGAAGTATTTAGTGAAACTGTTTCTTGCAAACCTCTTTGCTATAAAGTAGAAGTGACCCTTTGATGAACTGAAGGGGAATCAGTTTAACTACAAAATTTATAACCGCAGGCCATGGGTAATAAAAACTGATGACGCCATTGTCCCGATATCAACGCAGTCAGGGACACGCCTCACAAGTTTACAAATAAACTACTGCAACATTGTCCATAACCTATTAATCAGCTATGTGCTAAGTATCAGATGAAATAAATGCCGCTTGCGAGCTATGGGAAGCCTTCAGGTCGTCTAAACTAACTCCCTCTCACACACCCAAAACCAAGCCTTTGGTAATAAAATATTCATACTACGCACGAAGGAGAACATGCCAAGTTGTCATACATAGGCGGGTGGTGAATAAATTTTGCAGTAGCGACGCATTACCTATATAGGATCACTATGTGAACTGGTACAAGCAAACTGTAAAACCAACTTCAAGCGGTATGTAGCTTTGACATTTCACTTCATTAAATACGCATGTTTTTGCAATACTTTAAAGTTTCTCTTAGCTGAATTTTAATGACTGCAGTGGCCCTTGAGAGACACTCATTCAAAAAAGCGTTCGGTTCAACTGATTCCTTTAATGAATTCTCACGCTCTCCTGTTAGAATTTGAAAAATTGGTAATTTAATGTGGCCCTTCAGATTTTGTCAACAAAATGCTCACCGTAGGTTTCTCCACCTGTCTAAAACAGAAGACTATTACAAGTCAGCCAGTTGCAAATAAGTTGCCAGCCTCAAGTTATTCAAAAGGAAATGCGTACAAGAAGTTTAGGAACCTCAAAGCTATGAAAGTGAAACCTAACTGTTATGGCAAAGATGAAGGAGACCAGAAGGGTCATTTCCAGCTCGTTAGCCGTCATCAGTTAGTCATTTCCGATCCCAAGTAGTACCCCACCCGAGGCACGAATCTGCGACTTGCGCTGTAACGTATTCAACGGGTCACGAATTTGAACCTCGGCTCAGGCACCATTTGGGGTTACGTATAACCGGCTAAATACGACTAGACATGACCAGTCCAGTCTCTGTTTTATTTGCTGGTAGTGCCATCTGTCTAGACTACAAGCATCTGTGTGGCTGCTGTCATGGCCAGAGAATAAGACTCAAGGCAGAACAGCACTTCGTTAGAGATCGGTGAGCGTTCATCAGCGAACGTCAGTATTCCCGTTCATAACCGGCAGGACAAGAAACCCGTGGCTTGCGGATAAGAGTGTGGTATCTCTTTGTCATAATTTTATTTCTACACAACTTTCTTTGCTCATTCTAGTCATTACGCATTTCCTGAACTTGCATTTGTCTATATATACAGGGTGTTCCAAAAATCTATACGTGATTTAAATAATTGTGAACTTGGTGTTGATCATAATTTTGTTATTTTTCAAATAAATGAATATTTAGCAGTGTCATTTTATTCCTTTTTTCACTAACTGTTTTCAAATTGACGTTCATTTCAATCACGGCACTGCTGACTACGCAAAGAAATTGGATAGTAAACACTATAAAACAATTCTCCTCGTGTTCGGGTGCATTCATGTTCAATGGCTTCTATCAGTTAAGTCACTGTTTCTATAGTCAAAATGCAGTGAAAGAACAATAAAATGACACTTTTAAATACAATGGTCACCAAAGACCACGCAACTTTCATAAATTTGTATAAGTTTGATCATTACTCGAATACCAGTGCGAATGCATTAAGGAAAACTAAGAAATAATAATAAACAGCATTAGCCATATAAAGTATTTATAAGAACTAAAGGAATTCTTAAGTGTTTGTAAAGGAAAACAAAATGTTCGCCATAATCATGTGGTTCTCGAGACGTAAAAAGAGCTATATATTAGAAAACTAAATAAAGATATTGGGTTAAATTGAAAACTTGGAGCAAGCACTTTCTATATACAGAAGAAAAGTTTTCTTCAGTCAAAATAATTTATAAACTTTGCTCTTACTGGATAAGTGTATATTGAATGTCATCATCAATAGTGTGTCATAATTTTCCTTGTTTTTCCTGTCTTCTTTGATAAATTTATAAATTCTGCATTTGTTCGACGTTTACACCAAGATAGATATAAAGAGCATTTACCGAAATAAAGTGTATTCCCATATTAGTTTTAATGAAAATGGCAAAGTTTTTGATAAACAGAAATGCCTCAAAACAGCAAAACACATTGTCGAGTGTAAATATTGTCCGTACTGGAGTTGTGAAACTACTATTCCTAAGATTAATAAAAAAACATTCCAAAGAAGTTTACCTCTTAGAAATTGCTTTGATTGGATATTTGGCTGACGAACTTCTGCGTATATTAACTTTTTCCAACATAATGTCACAATGAAATTTGATACTTTGGAGAATTTATTGAAGTTTCCTGAAAATAAATGATTCAATTCGACCGCAGATCAAAGACCTTTCACTTCTATTTTAAGTGGATGATTTTTCGCGCAAGTGGATTAGTTACACTTTCTGATATAATCTAGCGAATTAAAAAAACCGGCCAAATGCATTGCCATTTTTTGCAACACTCATTATTCTACTGTCTGTTCCGTTTCTAAATACCGCTAAAGAGGAATGTAAAGTACACAAAAAGGCATATTTTTTATACACGAATTACACTCAAAAAGGTCTTCTTTGTCTTAAATTCGCGTTATCATGTTGGATATTTTGCGTTTGCTCAAGGAAATTTAAGCGTTATTTGTGCATTTAAACAAACACTTTTTGTTGCTGCAGTTTGTCCAAAAAAATTCACAGGATAGCTTAGCATAATTTTAAAATATAAATAATCCAATGTAACTGCAATTAAATGTGATGCCTTTAACGTGGCTTCACTTGAATGTGAACAATTTTCGACAAAATTTTCCAGTTCTGGAAGGGATATCTTCTATACCTATTTTACTTATTTTGGAGTTCCTTAATAGTTAAATCAACATTAACGCGCAGTTTGGTTCGCTCTTTTGTAATAGCATAGGAAATTCCTTCGATATGAGACTGTTCCCAATTTCCCCAAAATTCACGGCCATTTATCTTAATGAATCTAACTAAAATGACGAGTAAACTTACTGAAAGTCTTTCAGAGAATTCAATAGTTTCTAAATATAAGCTTATGTACCGAGTCAACTTTAATCATGAAAGTTACATGGTCTTTGGCGACTGCTGTTGGTTTTCGTTTTTGAAATGATAAAATTATAATAAACAACAAGTTATCGAACCTGTTTATACATTTTTCGGGAAACCCTGTATATCTTCTTTAAATTAATATAATGAAGCGTTACGTGCAACACGTCAACTGGTGATAGTTATGTTAGGACTCTATCCTGAACAAATGCCAGCAACATTGCAGGCACTCTTGAGGTGTCATGCCTGTCACCGACTGCCACAATTATTCTTTTTGTATAAACCGAAAGATAGGCATCCCAAGAAATGTATTATCATGGGAAGGCATCCTTTGGGTAATAAGTAAGTTTATTGAGTAAATTTCAACACTGGATCCCCAGTTTACCGTCAGACTTGAGCGAAATTTGCTAACAACAGTTAGCTTTTCAAAGTGCTCATACAGTTATAAAATCAGTCTGGTGTGGGTGTTAATTGTAGCCGGATAGTTTCACTCAGGCGCCCAAAACGAACACATGGCGAGTCCTTCCTTACATAAGGAACGTGTCTGAACTCGTTGAAAGAAACTTGCGGAAACACCAAATAAAAGTGGCGCACAAACATATGGCTACTTTGCACACTCAGTTAGTACACCCTAAATATAGGGTTAGCTACCTCGATAAGAAAGAAGCCATCTACAAAATGCCATGTAAAGCTTGTGTTAAGGTATATTGTGGCCAAACAGGAAGATCAGTCTCTGCACGCATCTGCGAGCACCAATCGGCAGCGAAGAGCCATAACCGTTTTTCCGAAGTGGCCATGCATTGCCTTGACACAGGACATATTTTGCATGGGACGAAACACGCATCGTTTGAGTTTGCTCCTCCAAAAAAGGCCGAGAATTTCTTGAGGCCATGAACTCCGATGACTCATGCATCAACCGGCGTATTGAGTTAGCCGGAGTGTACAAACACCTCAAAGAATGGTGCAAAAGACTGCAGCCGACAAACATGGACCAACATGAACCGCAATTAGCATCCACACCGGATAACGTGGACTGACCCCGGACTGGCCCCGGACTAACTCAAATTACAGTTGCCTATTAGTCATTACGGCATTGCGACTGATAATCATGTCCATCACGATGTGCCGCAAATTGTAACCTCCAATTAACACCCACACCAGACTGACTATATAACTGTATGAGCACTTTGAAATGTTAACTGTTGTTAGCAAATTTCTCTCAAGTCTGACGACGAACTGGGGATCCAGTGTCAAAAATTTACTCAATGAACTTAATTATTTCCGAAAGGATGCCTTTCCATGAAAATGATTCCTTTGTCAACACGAGGGCTGCCACAATGTCCTTGTGTCTTCGCTCTGACCACCTCCATGCGATGACCTTAAAGGCTGGACTGGAGACACACGCACGCGCGTGCCTAAGTGGTCGCAGTTACTCAAGGGCCAACTGTTCACGTGACCTTATTCCAATGCGTCCAATCAGGCTACAAGCGAGCGCACTTGACTAACACGTGTAAGCCACTGCCATAGTTAAGGCAGTGAGTTGCCCACGGACTCTGGGGACACCGTCAGTCCACCCGAGGCGGGACAAACAGCGGGCTGGAGATCAACCAGTGGCAGCAGCCACCCGAGAAAGCAACTCCATGTTTTGTACACAATAAACTCTCCGCCGGGGGGCCTTCTAGTTTTACGCCCTTCTTCCTTGGTTTTCCTTGAGGATTCCAAAGAGCGTATTTAGACGATGACACCACACGGAAGTCACCGTAACAACAAGTTACGATAGCAATAACACATATTTGGGCAACTGTATCAGTTTAGGCAGCTGATTGTATTATACACTGGTTATTCTGCTCGACTTGTCTTCATTTGCTCTGAACGTGTGCTCACATTGTTGATCTTTCGAACTCACTTGAAGAACATTGGACTTTGCTCAAAAATGTTGCGGGTTCTAGCCTCGGATGGTGCAGCGTTTGGGTATGGCCGGCTGATGACGGCTAATGAGCCAGAAAGTGGGTTAAAAAGATTCTTTGGGAAACAGGAACAAACGTTAATTTTAATTTTCGACAATGGCACACCAAGTCGTCTTCGGACGTGAGGGAATGTGAAGAGCAGTACGCATTTTTAAACGTGCCAAAAAATGTATAATGCTTTGTCGTGGTGGTTGGTGCTTTTTTCAGGCTTTTCTGAGATAAGTGCACTTTGAATCTAAATTAACGTGCCTTTTGATGCATGATTCGTCAGAATTAATGGTCTCCAGAAATTACTGACTTTTTATCTGGACAGGAACCTACTATGCGGGTTTGGTCCCATGCCAACCTGTGCCCAATTTCAAGCTAATGCATGTCTATTTCAGAGTACAGTCGCGCCTCTTTACCGCCAATTTATGTTCATGCATGCGTGTCGAGGCGGATCTTCTTGTTTGTGCGCAATAAATGGCATCGCAGTTGCAGCAATAATATTTATAAACGACTTATGTTCTGTTTTAATAGCCAACCCTACCCTTAGGGTTTACAAGGTGATTTCGAAGTGTGGTCGGTGGTTTGTGCGCTACTTGGATCTGGTACTGCCTCAGGTGTCTTTCAACGAGTTCAGAAACGCTTTTAATATAGGGAAGTGTTCACCAACTTTGGCGCACAAATTCTCTCGGGTAACCGGTTTTTGAAGACAATTGAAATCGGTAGTTGAATTCGGTTTGGTAGAGCTTGGAGCTAGAAAAATACGTTCTTGCTCGATTCATTAGGATGATAACAGCACTCCGTCTGTGAGTGATAGGGTAATTGCTCTTGTAATGAAGGATGACATCAGCATATGCCTTTTTGCGGTAAACCGATGTCTGAAACGCTCCATCAGTAGTACACTGTACGAGGACATCAAGAAAGGGAAATTTACTGCTAATTTCTTTTTCCAGCGTAAATTTGATTCCAGAAATCGTTGAATTGATGAGGTTTTTGTAGTGTCTCTAGTTGGTCTTTCTTAACAATGAATAATGTGTCATTGAATCAATGTACCCACAACTTGGGCTAACTAGTGGCGGGGCCACAGTTTCTAATTTTTGCATCGTTATTTTGGCTAAGAAGCCTGAAGTGGTTCCTATATCTTCTTCGACGATATTCGGTTTCACATATCCAAATACTAACACAAACCTTTGGCCTTATCTAAGCTTACCCTCAATCTTACGTTAAATCTCATCACGTTGACCTAAGCCTTATTCCTCACGAATTCATCAAAAAGCCACCGACGCTGTGGGTCGTGCCAATTCCTCTGCTCCTTTTTCTTCCGCCAGTTCTACCAAAATTAGATCAGCGAAAGGAAGAACAACTTATCAGCTCGTCAGTGCCTAGCGACCTTTCGGGTGTTTAAAAAGGGCGAATTGTTTCTTTGCAAATTTTAAATTGTAACAAGGGTGAATTTTGCTCTGAAAAATATTTCACTTTCGTTTTAACGAAATTTTCCCCAACTAATATTACTTTGAAAGAGCCGAAGAAGAAATAGCGTCGTAGGGAAAGGGTTGCGCATTCCTAACAAAATGCAATGAATTTGAAAAAAATCCACATAAATATTTTAAAGGAGAAGCCTGCAGAAAAGAAAATGAAAGCTACTGTTTTACTGCAAGTTTGGCCTTTTTACATTAAACAGTGAACAGGAAATATGCATCAACGCGGGGAAATATGATTAACCGTTGCTCAGCAAAAACCTGAAAGAGAGAGATAGAGTGAAAGAAATTGGAATAAGTGCCCTCCAAAATCCTCCAGGAAATAAAGCTGGCGTTTTCATTTTGAAACGCAACTATTTGTAAGCATTTAATCGGGAAAGTCAAGGATGTATTTTGGAAACCAGAGGATCATACATTTAGCATTCATTAAGGTTAAATTAAAACGTAAAATTGAAAAGTAAGTGCTTAATTAGTCTGCATCTTGGGCGTGGTTTGATTAGCAGAAAAATATAGACATGTTTGCAAGTCATCCAAGACAGCGTTTGATGGTAGTTCAATCAAAGATATTTATTTGTACTCAGAAGTCTACCTCAAAAATTATGCAGTTTACAGATAAAAAGGTCCTTCACCCGTTTTTTCTGTCACCATCCAAATATGGCTGACTGTTTTCTTGTAAATTTGAATTTTTTAGTCCACATGACACTTACTCCTAGTAAAACTCATGTGAAATAGAGGTCTACTCTGCATAAAGTGCTATCAGAACGGTTTACATTACTAACAGCGAGTCACACCAGGGCAGCCCTAGCTCGTATCCTGTCGCCTGTCGTTTACAAGTGACTGGCGTTTTTAAAATTACTTATCTTTTCTCCTCATTACTAGTCAATAAGACAAAAGTGTCGGTATAAGGTTCAGATAATAGTACCCGGCCGCATCGAATGTTTCCGCGCATGTGATGATATCTGGCACGCCCGGCTTACATCATGTGCATTGTGGCCGCACATTGCCTGTCAATGTTTTTTTGCAGACTCCCCACACATTTTTGCCCATTTGCCTAACGGCACCACGGGCCGGGTAGGGTGAGAAGCAATTTGCAATGCAGATCATCCCGGTGTGATCCTGCACTGGCCATGGGGGATTCATACTCGTGAACTTGACGTTACCAGGGCGACTCCTCATTACTATGGTATCTCCTCTGTAGGCAAGACATTGGAGGGCCGACCTTGATCTTTTTACACTTAGTATTACACTGGTTAGTTCAGTGGTGATCAGACCAGCGAAATGATCTTCCCGGTGGTGCTGGCTTTTTTGCCTTTTCTGCTTCTACCCAAGAATGTACAATGCTACGCTGGTAAGTTTGCACTAGTTGCTTTTACTGCATTAAAATTGTTTGTCAGGTTCTGATAAGTATGACTTAATGGGAGAATAATTGAAGTTAGGGTTTATGTACTTTGTATTTTTAAATTAGTGCACCCAGCTAAGGTGGCAAATTTTAGCAAAAATGCCTAAAATAATTGAAAAGTCTTTGAGATGTCGTTGCCTATAACATAAACAGATTTCAGCAAATTGGAATACTTGTATTGCCAAGATAAGCAACTCTCCACAGTTGTGCAGAAACGGGGAATATTTCATGGGGAATGCTCAGCTCGAAACCTTTTTGCTTCATTCAAAAGAATAAATAAGACGAAAGAAAAGTAATTTGTTCGGATTTTGAACATGTATGTATGAGTAACGTTAAGTTGTTTATCTGAGGAGAAAAATATTGTCAACATGGCTGCCTAAGAACGTCCAATAAGGTGATTAAAGAGCATGGTCATGTTTCATTTTAGATGTGGAGTATCTAAATTACCGAGGTGATTAGTAAATAAAATACCATTTTTAATGCAGTCCCGTCACTGAAATACCGCATACACTACTACCCATATGCTGTCATTAAAGTTTTTCAAAATCCCTTTCCAGGAGCATAACATGTCGAGGCTTTCTTGTTCGGCATTTGAGATACACAGTACGGAAATTCCAAAATACACATTGAAATCACTTCAATTAGGTCGTTCACTGTTAGATTTTCGTATCTTGAGAAGGTTATATTTTCATATATTCGATGGGCATATTTCAGTGCAAAATCATGAAAAAGTTGAATCCTTAATCAGGCAGGTTTGAACACACGAACCTTACGTGGCAGACTTTTTATGCAGCACATCCAAGACATTTTACTAGGAAGTTTTAACCTATGAGATAGATACTTTACTTGATAATTAACTCACAACTACTCAGGTGGTCCAGCCTTTGTTCTAAATTGTTACCTTTTGCCGTTTAAACGTCCTTAGTTAGAGGTCTCTTTTCTCCCGATTTCCTGTACAGACGACGTGAAAGCGCAGTTAGTATGGCTCAAAATGCCGATAATTTTTTCAAATTAAAAAATATATTGGTAAGACAGGGGATTACAGTTAATTGATGGTTAGTGCCAAGGTAATGATTAAGTTGAGGTTTGGCGGCGTATAACATGCAATCCCAATGAAAAGTTATTTCAAACGCCCCCGTAAACATTTTCTTGTGTAACATTCGAAAATATGTAGCATTATTCATGCATACTACAAAAGGTCCTGGGAATCAGAATTTTTTTCCGACAAATTGAGGCAATGGAGCAAACGACCAAAAGTACAACTGGTAGCACATCATTTGGAGTGTTAAATGTGCTAAATAATAGAAAGCATTCTTAAAGTTTGCTTGAAACAACAGTAATCTGCCATTTAAAGTTCTACCTGGAAAGACGTTATGCATAGCCAAACAACATAGACTCTGAGAACTGGGAGTAAATCAGTACAAGAAGTGACTTATGAACAGAAAGTACCTACTGGGTATGTGATGGGTTTTAAGAAGAAAGGTTGACTCGGGTGCCCAGAACTATGCCCTCAAAAATGCCGAAGGCTTATGTGTGTATAAATGGGAAAGTATGTTTTCTGTCCGTCAGACTTCCTCGCTCAGCAAAGCACCTTGGTCTGCCTCAAAGCGTATTAAAACACATCGGTCAGTGCGCCGCGAATTTTGGCTCATAAGTCCAAGATAAAGCAAAACCAAACATAAGGAAAAGAAGAATGCACGTTGGTCACCGGAATCATGGCTTTATTTGTCTGAACTTTCGAACTCCTACTGGAGACCATCTTCAGCGATAAAAATGTCGACCAAAAGCCCAAAAAACAGTTACGGGACTTTGAAAGCTCAGAGAAATAAAATAATGATTTCAGTGATGGACGTACTTTCTTGTTTTCTAACACCTGAAGCGCAAACAGTCGCCTCATTTCGTCGAATCATAACCCTTTCCCTCCGATATATCTGCAAACAAAATCAAGGTACTCTGTTTTACTTTAACAGTCAATATGGCAGGAGATGGTTTGATGGAAAAAAGTTGTTGAACGTATAAAATACTAAATCTAGATTGAATGCCTAATAGTAACCACTAGTGACGACATCAAGGCCTCATTAGTAAATATTTGGGGGGGAGGGGAGCAGTCATTATCCCCGACTGTGACTGGAAGACAAGGGTGACAAGGCTGTGTAGAAGTCTGTATCTTCCCCTTTTGTTTTGGAGTCCAAACAGATGCTCATGGGGTTAGTGACGTGCCATCTGTATACGACTGTCCCCTACTTAGGCGAGATCCGGGTCCAATAACATGTCCTGAAGATGGATGCTAAACAACTGGCTTCGGGTATAACACTGTTTATCCTGTTTGGTCATAGAATCTAAACTCAAAAATTAAACAACTAGGATAAAACATCGTGGGATGAAGGCATTGTTGTAGGTGTGTGTGTATGATACCTTCGAAAGACATTTTCAGAATTTTTCATCGTAAATTTCAGCGCGTTTTTGATACATTCAGAGTGTGCCACCAATGTCGTCTACTGGAGGTGGGTAGTATATTTGACCGAGAATGGAATGAGTAGATTTCCTACCTCAGGCAATGGAAGACAAAATTCTGAAATGGCTCTTACATTCGAACAAACTACATAAGTAAGATTGTAATATCGATTTTTGTGAAGCCTTATCTTAAGCTATATCGATCAGATCAGGTACCGCCGTTTGGGCGATTTTATTTTTAATCACCTGCAAAATGCATGATCTGTAAAAATAAAAACTTATATTGCATATATGTTTTTCGTTAGTTTTCTATTCTCGTATCTTTAAAAAAAATACTCAATAAAAAACATGCAAAACATATCCTTTTGAGTACAGTCTTCACAGCAAGGGGAAATCTTCTTGAAAAAACTATCTTTATGTTTTCAAAAAAGACTAATTTTCAGCTTTTTAAGATCTTAAAATTTGCATTATGCATACATCGGTTGTTTTTTCCGAAAAATAATTCTACCATACAGCTACATAGATTAGCCCTGTACGGGTAAAAGTTCTAGTGGGCACCTCGCTCTAGTAAAGAATTAATTAACTAGAGAACAAAATCTGGACCGGACTGCAAGAATTGCACTCATTAATCTTCCGCTTCGCTTATTCAGATGGTGCCCAGTTTTGCCAAAAAATACCGGTTACATTTCAACCTATGGTGCATGCGCATTTGCTTCAATCACATAGGGCACGTGGCCTAGTCACGGTATCTCCTAAAAGGGCAAATTTTCCGCATAGAGAATTGCAAGAGATGCGGAAAATTATGCAGTAATTCAGTCCTTTTATGATAACCTACGTGTTTGAGCCACTTTATTTGATCGAAAGACATGCTTCCACGGTACTCTGTAGATCTTTACAACCATTGGACATTGGCTTTTTATCTGCATTATTTTCATTTCTTGCAATCTTCCTTCAGTTAGGATTTATCGTAGGGCCACCTGAAGGAACGTATGGGATAATTGAAGCGACTTTCTTCTTTTTAGCAGGTCAAATTTCCACTCAAGGAAACACCTCGATCATGTTAAATAATAGAAGTTGTTCTTAAAGTTTTTTCCCCTATAGGCCTGCCTTTTTAGGCTTTTTGACATTCCGCAAACTTTCCATCTAAATATTTAGTTAAAAAGACAAAAGATCTTCGGAAAATCGAGTTGGATTCGTGAATTTTCGAACAGGTTTCACTTGTTCGTAGTCAGACTAAATAAAAAGTTAGGGCTGGGAATGTCGCACTAGAGGATTTGGGGACAGAGGTTATAACGAACGGGGAGGGATTGGGCGAGAGGGTTATGGTGACCTGACTCTCATTGCGATAGATTGCGCTGGTGAGGGGAGGAAGGTGGTAACGTTTGGATTGCGCGCCACATTTTCGGGGGAGGAAGGGGAGGGGTTGGAGTCAGTGAAATTCTACTTGACCGAGCAGGGATGGCCTGCAGTTGTTTCAGGTTGGGCGCAGGTTTGTCGACCATGCACGAAAAGCGATTCAGTGTGAATCAAGCTTTATGTGCCTGTGTATACTCGCCGGGTTCGAATGCTAAACTTCCATGAATTCTCTCGCTTGCCTCGTATTAGCCATGGCGATCATCCCGGTGCCATTCCAATTGGATTGGTAATCACACTCAAGGGAGTGCGCAAATACGTATGATTATCAGTCTCGTCGGCGAACGGCGAACTTGTGCTCGTTGAAGCATGTTTCAAGATTTCGACTTGTTTGGCTTATATAATTTCAAGGACAACCGACGCACGGTATGTGGTAAATTACGTTACTTATTTGTGCTACGGGTAGGGGTCTTTTACTCGACCTTTATTGCAGTAATGATAGTTTACTCAATAGGGAACTAGCGTTATTGTACAAATTATTCCGGGCCAATGAATATCCAACCAGCTTTGTAAAAAATTTCCTAAGACGTCGGGGTCAAGCACGAAAATTCCCTCCCATTTGAGATATCGTGTCACGGAAATTTTTGTTTCTACCCTACATGAATCGAATATCTGAAACCATCTCTCGATTAGTTAGTCGTTTTGGCATCTCCGTCGCCTAAAAGCCCGCATCCTCACTGCCGCAATCCTGTGTCGAGAACAGGATCCTCTATCCGTAAAACTACTAAGAAACATCATTTACCGTATACTGTGCACTGCTTGCTCTTGTGTTTTTATTGGCCAAACAGGCTGACGTCTTCAGACTCGCATCAAGGAAAATAAGTAAGCCATTCGCCGAAGGGACTGATTATCACTCGTATTTGCGCACTCTCTTGAGTGTGATTACCAATCCAATTGGAATGGCACCAGGATGATCGCCATGGCTAATACGAGGCAAGCGAGAGAATTCATGGAAGTTTGGCAGTTGAGCCCGGCCAGTATACACAGGCACATGAAGCTTGATTCACAGTAAACCGCTTTTCGTGCATGGTCCACTAACCTGCGTCCAGCCTGAAACAACTGCAGGCCATCCCTGCTCGGTCAAGTAGAATTTCACCGACCCCGACCACCCCTCCCCCGAACACGTGGCGCACAATTCAAACGCTGCCACCTTCCTCCCCTCACCAGCAGAATCTATCTCAACGGGAGTCATGTCACCACAACGCTCTCGCCCAATCCTTCCCCGTTCGTTATAACCTCTGTCCCCAAAGCCTCTAGTGCGACATTCCCAGCCCTCACTTTTTCCTTAATTCTGACGACGAACACTTGATACTTGTTCGAAAATTCACGAGTACAACTCGATTTTCCGAAATTTTATTTTATTGCATTATATCATCTCGAAATTTAAATTACCAAACTTATTCAACAATTTTAGTTAATGAATGCAAATACAAGCGGCTTTATTTCTTTTTTTTTGCGTATTTTTCGCGCACCTAGCTCGCCTTACCTGTGCCCTTTAACTACAAACTCCGGAAGGTAGTTGAGTGAGGGGACCTTTGCCATTGAGCAGCCCCACGATAACTCTCTAGTCTTTCAACTTAGGACACCTACTCGATCCCTTATGTTATACTGGCACCTCTAGAATCAGTTTTAAAGTTGGTATCTACACTAAATATGTGTGCACGTAATTTGTTCTTGCTTCGTCTTTGTCAGAATCTGCTCCAGTTGGTGTTTTTTTCTCGTTTCAGACCCGTTTCGAGTAGTTCCACAAAACGTAAGCGCAAACATCGGTGATACCGTCTATCAAGCATGCCAACCATCAGCCACACCAGAGTTCATCACGTGGTCTGTCAAAGGCGTAAGTCGTTGACTCTGCTTGGTGCAGGCCTGTTACCTGCCTCACTCTTGCGCCCAAACCTGAAGCACTGCTCAGACTACGTGCAAAAGGCCGACATTTGTGAGAGATTGATACTCACTCGCTAATTTGCATTGAGTAATTTTGTAATGTGGATTATTATGAAGCCCATTCTCAAGTCATTTCAGGCACGATATAATGTCTGCTTTTAAAAGAGCTTCTTTATAGCCGCTAACAGCAAGTACGTACTGTAAAAATCGCTACTTAACAAGTATGCATCTTTATAATTGATTTTGACTGCCTGTATAAATTCAAAGAAAGTGTATGGAATAAATGCAAGAAAAAAATCTTCCTTGTTCTCGTTTGGTAGCAAAATTACGCCTTCCTTATAAATAATCTCTAAGGAAAGTGTATCTTGCAGTTTCAGAAAAAATCTCTTATTCCGATATTTTGTACGATTGTGACGTGTTCATTAATAATACATTATATCCGTCAATTAAAATATTGCCTACAACGTAACTAGAATGACCCACATCTATTAAAACATTTTAAGAAAACTATGGGACGTCTTCCTCAAACTGCCCGCAATAACGTACGTTTCCTTAAACAGAATGAACCTATCGCGCAGTTTTTCTATCTTTAGTTTATGTGTAGGAGTTTATAAGTTCTGAAGTATTCGGCAATTAAGAAACATTTTCAAACCCAACGACACTCTTCCTTTGGGGATATTATGTAAAGAAGGCATTTTTGCTATGAACGGAGTACAAGAAAGAATTTTTTCGTACACGTTTTCCATAACTATATTTGAATTTAAAAAAGCAATTAAAATCAATCATAAGAATGTGTCCTACTTGATTAGCCATGTTTCACAGTATATAATTTTTTGTTGGCAGTTAGGAAGAAGCTCATTCAAAATCAGGCATCCTATCATGCCTGAGATAACTTGAGAATAGGCTAGATGATAATCAGTATTACATCCTTACTTAATGCCAATTAACAAAGAAGTATCAATATTTTGCAAATGTCGGCATGTTGCATGACTTTTGAGCCTAACTGTACACTGTTCTGTAACAACCAACCGGTTTTCCTTTTATTCTGGCGAATCTTTAGAGGGATGTCGGTACTTGCTCTTTTCGGAAACGAAATGTCGTCAAGAAGTCTGATGACCCTCGTTACAGCATCTATATGCAACCGGAGTTTTTGCCCGAGAATTACACCGGCAATCTCCTGCCAATCTGTTTTCTGGTTCTTCAGAATGTTGTGCCGTCGGATACAGCAAGCTGGGAATGCAAGACCGTTCATTCAGGCTCCATCTTTGGGGTCTCTGCGCAAGTTATAGTCTTTGGTAAGAATTGAACCATTGCGCTAACTGAAATTTCCTTATTTACTCTGTTTCCTCCACTACCTGTATCGAATTCTTCCCTTTTCCGTGCAAATTTGAGCTGAGTTGAAGCTCAGTGCCCGTCTAAGGGTAGTACAGCGTTTTATCAATAATACCGGCTTTTGAAAAAATCAAAGATCATGAGAGTAGCAGGATTTATTTGCGCCATATAATTTCGCGACCTCTTATTCAACTGCAAACGGTCGTTGCCTATTAATAAGGTAATTAACTGTCCGATTAAATGCCGGACGAAAATCTATAGGTAATGAGGGAAGAAGCTATTGGTCTTAGAGGCGCATGCAATGATCAAATTTATGATCGAGAATGAGGAGAACGACACACTTGCATTCCTAGACGTGCAGGCGCGCAGATGGTTCCATTAAAAGTGCCATCTACTGGTAAACCACATGGAAAGGACAATACATGCATTTTCTCATTTTCGTTCCAATTCTGTGGAAACGAAACTTGGTTTTATGCCTTTCAATAGAGCCGTTAGAATCTTTTTTTGGATACGATCGATGAAAAGATCTGCATTCGCAAGAAAGTTTTTTTTGAAAACGGCTATCCGGGGAAATTCATTGATAAATATCGCAACAGCAGACAAAAAATATCTCCTTAAAGATAAATGCCAATCAAGCCACTGAGCATTTTCTTCCTTTGAAGGGCGATAATGTATCCAAAATGACAAAAAAGCTTCGATGCACAATTAAAAGAACTTACTCCACCTCTAAATTGTTCTTCATAGGCAAAACAATGGCTATCCCAGTTAGACCGACCAAATAAATTTTGCCTATGCACGCCATATCAAACTGTGATTACGAGTTAACATGAAGTTGCCGACGTAAATACATCGAGCGCACGAAAAATCGATTGGCAACGCGATGAGCTTAACATATGCCGAAGTGGTTGCTCAGGGTGGAACATAAAAAACATAAGCGTTCAATCACGAAGCACCTATTAGACACTGACCATACGTTTGACCAAAAGACGGCATTTAAAGTCGTACTTCGGGCGACGACCGGGCATCTCCTACGATTTACGAAGGCCGCTGCAATAAGAGAAGAAACTCTGAAAACAGCTAGATCATGTGATAAACCTCGTATTGCCGTGTTAATGATCGATAAACTCATTTCCACCTTTTCGACCCCTTAGGACTGACTGCTACCCTGTCCCGTGCGCCTTCCTTTTAACCACGTCCCACAGGCTTCTTTTGAACATGAACTGACATGAACTGCTGTGCTTTGACAAAAACCTCCGCTTTCTCTACCTCTTCACCAGTTAAGGCTATTAGCTTGTACTCTTTACTAACCAAGTTTCATCCGGCACTTAATTGGACAGTTAATTATCTTATTAATAGGCGACGACCGTGTGCAGTTGAATAAGAGTTCGCTAAATTATGTGAAGTCAATAAATCCCGCTAATCGTATGATATTTTCGTTGTTCAAATTTCTTTTGGGGACACAACATTTTAGTACCAGCTTTTCTTTTAGAGTTTTGAAACAACCACCTGGTTATGACCTATTAAAAATGAAGCGGTAAAATGCGCATCCCAAGACTTTATTCTTAGTAAAGACTTGAAAGATGCTCATTAATTAGACCAATCTGTACCTAAAGAAAACGATTTCTACTGTTATTACTACAACAGAAAGTTAATTTATGCCGGGGGTGTGCTCACTGATCGGGTTATGAGAAAAAATCCGGTCGGTGGGCTTTTGACCTCAATTTGAAGTCCTCGGAAACATTCACCAGGCAACCAGGATTATATGCCAAAAGGAATCCCGACTAGACAAAAGTGACTGGGAGGACATTATCTGAGAATGACAATATAGTCAGCCAGCCCTACCAAAACGCAAGTTTTTTGCTCAGAAGTCTCCAGCTCACGTCCTTTTGTTACCGAGTTTATCAACTAAAAAGTTCTGCTGTGAGCTCGTTGTCCTGTTGGCTCTGAACGAGAATATGAGTTTTTGCTGGAATTGCGTTTGCTAATTTGGTTTCAAGACGTAATCTTCGCAGGCCATTGCATTGCACTCATAATTTCAATGTCCCATGTCATTGTCGACTCTTCTTTCGCCTAACGTTTAAATGTTGACTTTGCATTATGGCAGGATGACCGTTGGTATCCACGATGTACAGTTCAGGCCATCTCCATGCAAAATTTTCTAAAACAATGAAAATAATTCACAAACTGGTATGAAGTAGCGTTTTAATACTGGCAATCCTATCGCCTAGTCTCTAGACATCAAAGTAATGTTACAATATCGGCGGTTAAACGAGATGCCTTCGAAAATTCACAAAAATATGTGATGAAAAATTGAATACTTAAGTAATTTGCATTTAAATCACTGCTTTTTGCTGCCTTTAAATATTTTATTGAAAACATTAACAAATTTTTGTTGTATTCATTGGGTATCATATTACACCTTATTCAGATGTTATTCTTGAAAGAATGATATCTTTCGGTTTTAAAAAGTTTCTAATTCTAAGATTTTTTCAGACTGTGAAATTTTCATGAAGACAACATCGTACTCATCAATTGATTAGTGCTGCTAATGAAGTATACAGTACAACCCAAATGAATTGCGAAATTTTGAGAGGCTTATGTGATCTGTTCCTCACACTGCAAGGAAAAACCTATTTTCCTTTCGAAAACATAAATACAATGTGCAGTTTGGAAAAATTGGATTTGAGTGCGACAGCTGAAAGACTTTACAATTATTCAGCAATTTAAAGACTTTTTAAAAGCAAAAGATACCATTTCCTCAGGTAAAGATTTGAAACTGAAATGTTCTACCAATCAAGTGCAAGCAAGTATTTTTTCGTGAATGTTTCCTATAAAATAAACTTGAGGTTATAAAGGCATGAGAAAATGCATACAAGAAAAGCAGCGATTTCTTTACAGAATATACGTTTTATAAGCGGTCAATAAAGCTAGTTTTAAAGTCACCATCATGAAGTTACTGGAGTTTCTCAAGAATAAACTCTGCGGTAACCAGTATTACAACCGCACTTAATATTTGTTTGCAAAAAATTAGCAACCTTTCAAAAATGCTGGCATTTTGCATAAGTTTGGGCCCGAACTGTACACCACTTACCGCACTGCAGATTGGGCATATGGACAACGATTTTTACATAATTCCCCTGCCAGCACAATTCCCGGACTGGACGGGGAATGGCGCCCGGAGGAATCCGGGTGAATACAGGGATGAAGCATTTTTGATTTACGAATTATATTTACGGAGCCCATGTTTCGAGATCTTCTTTTTATCAATAAATTATAAATGACATTATTCGCTAACAAAAAATCAATTTGCAGCCTAAATAATGTGAAAAATGGGGCGGTTGGGGGAAATGAGTTGAAATTTCCGTTGTAAACGCCGTCCCGATTCCCCATCCAATCTGAAGATTTCCCCGTCCAATCGGGAAAAAGATCGCCCTTTTAGACGGGACTCAGGACGGGGATTTCAACCCACTCCCCCGCTGCCTGAAAAAATGTTTTCGCGGCGGGACGTCTCCTTTTTATCATTTTTAGACCCTAAATTGATTGTTTTGTTAGAGGATAATGTGATGAATTATTTATTGATGAAAAAGAAAAAAATTTAAAAATGGGCTCTGTAAATATAATTTGTTAATCCAAATTATTAATCCCCATATACCCTCGTATTACCCTAGATTACCCGGTCCAGAGCACGGGGAAATCCCGAAATTGTGCTGGCAGGGTTAACTTCAGATGATCATTAACTTGTGCTATACTTTTTCTCTCTCCTTCAATCTGCTTCGTCTGGTATACGAACCGTAGTAAATAGGCGTCATTGAAGTCCACAAGCGAAGTCAATTGAGGGCAACTTCGTACCCTTAAAATAAATCTAAGCTCAAAGAAGCCATTGTTTAACAATAGACTGGCGTATTTATCACGGTTACCTACCACATAGAGTGTGGATACAAGACTTTAATATAAAGCCAAAGCTCCTTTCGATAGGCATGACGTTTTCCTAGGTCGGGATTTCATTTGCCTTCCGTTAGTACGGGATACTACTTGAAGCAATTACAAATTATGCAGCATTAGCTTGAAGCATTTAAGGCAGTTTTATCGCAAGTTCAAGTTTTCTAAAACCTTAGTTCCGCAAATATTCCCATGGTTAATATTAGAAGTCAGTTTTTGGCAAACAATTGCTTTCAGCAAACGTCTAATTAGGGCTCTTTTACGTCCATTATAGTCGATCTAGAAAATCGGGTCCTCCAGAATATTATTAACTTGAAATTAAGCTCCAGAACTCTCGCACACATATACATAACCCACCTCGACCAGTTGGCCCAGATGAGCTCGTGACAGAGGACTATTTGCCGAGGCACCTAGCATTCCCGGAACCATAGAATTTTCAATTTTAGCCACCATTTTCTCCTCCCCTATACTCGCATGAAACTGTTCATATATGCACGTCTGTTGGCCTACTTCACCCAGTATGAACCGATTTGTATCCCTCTTTGATTATTTGAAATACAATGAAGTTACGAGAGCACGTGGTCCGCATGCTAGTACTGTTTTCTAAGCAGTCCAATTCGACTTATATTCGACGACCTTTCCTAGGAAATTTTTCCATAATGTCGAAAATTGCAGTCATATGCGACAGTGGACTACTTTTTATATCCCGGTGTTGTGAATTTGTACGCCGAATTGTGTTCTTTTAGAACGGGTGGCTTTTTGCTGAAAATGTTGGAACGATATTTTCAAAATAAGGCTCATTACTCTCACTCACTTGGGGACAAATAAAAGTCTTCAAAATTCGCATCCAAGAGGTTACTATGGTTGTGTACGCACAGATTAAACCTCTCGCTTGCTCTTTCGCTTTCCCACGCTTTATCCTTCATCCATGCGGTGAAACCACTTAAGTGCATCAATTTTTGAGCGAGCCGTTGCTCTGCTCCACTACACCTACCGATAGTTGGGAAAAGATGGCATTGTTTTTTTTACCACCTAACGAGGCTCTCTTCTAGCTGGCTGAGGGGGAAGGGGGAAGAGGCAGTGGAAGCTGCATTGTGTCTCCAACCCCCGTCCCCCTCATCCCATTTTTTGACAAATTGGTACGTTTTACGTTCTGGTAGTGGGGAGTGCAGGGGGCGGGGAGGTGGACGCAGTGTAAACATTAAAGACTCCAGAAGGAAAATGCCGTCAGGCTGGTAGGTAGGCAAGCCCTCTAAGGCACGACAAAGGCGCCAGGAGCGATTAGTGCATTTTCGCAAATTTTGGAATTCTGTTCTGCGGCATGGCGACATCACGAAATTGCTAAAACAAGGCGTTCTGGGCGTCGCAGTTGTGCTGAGGTCGGAATGGTGGTCGGCAAGCCCCTAAGTGTGGTAGCAAGCAGGGCCAAACGAAGGCTGCCAGGTGAGGGTTTATGAGTGCCATGTTCACATAATTTAGTAACGATTGTGCCAGTAGAAGCGAAAATGCGAGTACTACGAAAGGCATAAGAAGAAGCCAATGCGATTGATGGAACAAGAATTTTATTCGGTTGACCTTTCGAAATCTGTTGTGGATGTAATGACCAAATTGGGTAATTCATACACAGGGAGTCACAGTATTCATAGGATACAACCACTATGTTACAATTAACGGCTCCCCCTACATCGAACATAATTGTCTGCTTGTGCTTGATGGCCAGGGTTCGTTCGTGACCTGTTGAGCTTTAATCATTCATGCTGGAAGTATTTCCCTCTCCGCTTTCCAAGTGGTGAATTGCTTTGGCCAAACTTAGCCATTAATTGTCATAAGTACGCACTAGCATAGCGGATGTATTTCATAAATGCTGCAACTTATGCTTTCGTTGCTGATGAAAGACCTGGGACAGATTTGGTAACATCAGCCAGATAAAATCCTGTCCCAACGATTACATCTTATTCCTCTCAACTCTTCTCATTTCTCTCCGGCGATATGATCATCTGCCTAAGCCAAGTCTTGAGTTTTCGAGAGAACTGCTGGGTTGCGCCGTTGCCTGCCGGGCAAAAGAATTCTTCGTCTTCTTTTCAAAACACTTCTGTTTGGACCCCAGCACATCGCACGAGGTTTAAAATCTGCTGCAATTAAAACTTAATAGAATTGAGCACTACATCTGCTGGCTAATTGGACAAGGCATCGATTATGATGGCCCTTTAATAAACCAGAGTTCGGCCTTTTGGTGTTATGTTGGCATTGTGTGAGGTAATCAGCTAAACTGCTCAATCTTCCACTTTCAACTGGACGTATGAATGTGTCAGAGACTCAGTAGTAGAGTCCTCGATTACATAATGCTAAACGGCCTACCGACCCGTGTTCGAATCTCAGGTCCTGCAAACCTGGAGCTGGGCAAGGTTGGCCCACGACGGTCATTAGGCCAGAAACGACCAAAGACACCCCTCCTGCATCATATGCCACACTGTAGACTATAGTAAAAGTCCAAAAAATAAATGAATAAATGTGTTGTCACTTAAAAAGGTTGCCCGTATGTGTTTTTGCAATCAGGTGTGTTGTAGTCAGCGTACTTGCATATTCCCTAATTAATTGGCAATTTGCCGCTTGGGGAACGCACAGGCGAACTCACCGTCTCAGATCAGTGCCAATGAGTCAGATGGCCGAGCAATCGTCACGCCAGAGTCCACCACAGATTATGAAAGTTCAGCAAATCACGACCCGCACGCCAGCCATCAAGCCCTAAACGCACAAACAAGTAACTACTCTCGATAGGGGAACACCGTTAACTGTCATTAGAATGCACTTGAAAATCTACGGTATCCTATAAATAGCACAACTACTTGGATGCGGCACGGATTTCGAAACGTCCGGCTAATAAAATGAGTATCCCAACAATCGCGTCTGCTTCTTCTTACTAGAGGTTTTTTGTATACTCCCCCAAGCAAGACCTGAGACCGGAAAACACAGGTAGTGCGATAGCTTCGCGTTTAAAGTAAGGTTCGCTGTGGATAGAAGCCAACAGACAAGTTCCAGGAAGCAGTTCAGAGGATGCTATGGCTAGAGCGTGACGTTCATTTGCTTAACGGTTCGGACCTTGCCCGAGGTCACCAACTACAGAGACAGACGCAGAAAAGGGTTATCAGGGTACTAAAACTGCAGTGTTTATAGGACGCTTGTTGTTATGCAGCCAAGCGCCGAATTAAAATATCAGACCCAGCATTTACCACTGGTGGTAGCACATGACGCGATGGTTGCTCATTATTTTGCATCGGAGTCGTTGACTGTTGAAATTTCACTCACTTTTCACTCTTAATTTTTGGCGTGATGATGAGTCAGCAGTGTGAAATCTTTGGCCGCATGCTCCCTTCTCACGTGACTAAGCAGTGTGCCTAAGCTCTGGCTCGTCAGAACGCATTATGGAGTCGCGAGGTCATCGGGCTTGGAAATCGATTGTGGTTCAGAGATCCAAGATTCAAATTTTCACAGCTCAAACACAGTTTATAGCTATGACACTATGTTTAAGCCCCTGCCGTTTCAACATCCATCACGAATTCATCAACAGGTACATGAGTAGAAAACAATAGCAGAAATGGGTAATGCATGCACAAAAGTTTGCAGTATTTATAGGATACAGACATTACTGCAAGCATACAGCGACAATTAATGTTAATTGCCTTCTTGCGCGCGAGTAGTTTGTTGAAAGGCACGCGGGCTCTCACTTGTTGAACTTTCATCAGGGCCGAACATGCGGCAGCAGTGCGGCGAAATGATGCCAATTCTCAAGTTGCGGCTCATTCGACGAGACTAGGCCACACGTTCAAATTTGATGAGGCCGAAATTCCCGCAAGAGGTGACAATCGGGTGAGCCAAGAACTACTTGAGTCATGGTTAATGGGCCCCCAATCCATAAACAAGTGCAACGATTTGCCCAATCCATATTCAATGCTGAGATTCAAGTTCGCCAAAGCAAGTCATCGCTTGAGGAACGGGCAGGCCACCGCCTCATCTTACGCCAACACCGGAGAGCCAGATGGCCCAGCAATCACCACGCCCTAGCCCACCGCCCATGATGAAAGTTCAACAGGTGAGAGCCCACGTGCCGTCCAACAAATTACCCACGCGCAGGAAGGCAATTAACGCTTACTGTCGCTGTTTGTTTGCAGTAATGACTGTATTCTATAAATACTGCAAACTTCTGTGCATGTATTACCTGTTTCTGCTACTGTTTCCTATTCATGTCTCTGATGATAAATCCGCGAAGGATGTCGAAACGTCAGGCGAATTAACATATTGTCCCAGCGATCGAGTCGTCTTCTTATCAATTGCTTCCTGTGACACGCATGCTCGCTTTTATTGAAAGTTTTAAGCCTCTGCGAGGGTTACGGTGTCAGCAAACTTTAAAAAGTGACCTGATCTCAATAGATGAAGCAGCAAGCATCCTTAGTTCTTGTTGCTGCTACATGTTCAGCCATCGTCATATAGAAAAATCTCCGACGTGTCTGCTTGGCCATAATTGCGATACTTTCAGTATCCGAATCCAGGCCTGTCCTGACGTGGCAGCGAATATCTTGACCTTATTACTTGGCGCGGGTAGTTGTAGAGCCCAAGGCAAATATAATTTACAGCTACGGTCAAACTGATGGATAGCTTAGGTCTCCACACTGGTCATTAAAACGAACAGGCTGGTTTCAGAAAGCAGATTAGAAAAAAGGATGAGATCGCTGGGTTATGTCGTTTATTAGCCTAACGTTTCGGATTCTCATCTGAAACCATTATTAGAGAAAATCGCAGGTAAGGGTTATGAGGGCGAAAGGGGTACAGCTACCATCATGATTGCTTCTTTTTCGGCGTCTGAGTTGTTACTTGTCAGAATTTTATCATCATTCTCATTTCTTAGCTCGATGTCAACGGAAATTGTATCCGCCCACATCCTACTCACATGGCGAAACGATGCCTCAGTTCAGAATATGGGGTAGAGAGTTCGTCGCTATTGGTAACCGATTGCGGACCACGGGACCAAAACCCCAGCAGTTCACTGCTCACACGGTTGTCAACTACTGCGAGAATTTCGGCCTCAGCAAACTTACAAATGTGGTGGGATCCTGACGCATTGGGGCAGTTGGCATCCTTCCCATCCTCCCTGCTGTCGCATGTTCGACTTTCTTCGTATGGAGTAGTCTCCTCTTTTTACCGTCGTAAGTGCTCTGTTAGCAACTGCCCCAGACCCGATAAATAACTCCAGACATTTCCTACCACTGCAGCGGATCCTTAAGCTTCGTACCTTGGTGCCGGATGGTTGCCTCTGGTCATTACGCAACTTGAAGTTTTGTCTGCTAGTTGAATCCAGACAAGGGAATATTTATCCTTCATGGCATTTTGCCCAAGCAAAATAGTATATGTTGGGGGGGGGGGGGGGGGGTGCTAAACGTCTATACGCCCGCCTCCGTCAACAAGAGATATTAATTAGGGGCCAGATGCGGCATTTCTATAAAATCAGAGATATAAGTACATGGCTAGTGATAGCAAAGAGGGACCATTTCAGGTATTTAGGGAAATAAAATTACGAAAAAGGGCAGCCATGGCACTGCTTAAAAGCATATGCCTCATCAAAGAAACCCGCGGAACAAGAACACACACAGTCAAAATATTGCCTTAATAAGATTCCTAACTGAGCCTTAGACATTTATGATATTGCTACTATTTGCGCTAACAAATTGTCAGTTTTGGCAATGCCAGTTCACCAATGTTTTAAACAACTTAATTAAATGATGGAATTTACTATTGACGCATAATATGCCAGTATCCAGTAAAATCGAGCAGGAACTGATCAGAAAGGTAGTCTGTAATTCATCTTTTTTGAGATTTGCGCCGAAACGTGCACATTCTCCTTACAAAGGTCCAAGAGGTTTTCTACTGGATCTCTTAACGTTGTACACTGTTAGGATTATGGCCCATATCATTATGTAGGGGCAACCTCAAAATCAAAAGCTGTTTATAAAGGTTTGAGTATGACGTCAAAAAGCAGACAAGGTTTCTTAAACAGTTTTGCGAACATATGATAGCAGGCTTTTCGTCGAGTTATTAAAACTTTCTATAATTGTGGCTGGTCATCAAAGGCAAACTATCTACGACTGCGTATTTTCTTCTTTCATCCGAGTTTTGCAGCAATTTTATCTGATTACCTGTGGTTGACTTTGCACGCATTCTGTAAAATATTTAGGAACTCTTAGTTCTGTCCAAAATGGTCTGGAATCCGGAAAGGTATGAGAAAAACAAAAAGATCACGCTCATTTCAGACATTGCAAACATACTCATTAAAAACTTCACATTGCTGGTTATTAAAACCAGAACTTTTTCCCATTTTTAAATTCCGACACTTTTGATGGTTTTTTTCGCTTGAAACGAAACACAGTAAAATGGCTTTTTTCCCTTTCAATGAAGAAAGGTACATTTCAGTAAAGGTTTGTCTAGAAGTGTGGAATGGATATTGAACGGCTGCTTTTTATGACAAGTTGAGAACGACTGGCCAAAATATTTTTAGTCAGGAGAAGACATTCACCGCAAAGTTATTTAAGCTGCATATTTGCGAAGCCACTTAATTAGACTCGGGTACAAGGTTATCTTCGGCACACATTTCGGATACATTTCGAATATGCAATCACTAGAATTGTAGGCCGAAAGTATTTAGCTAAGACCCGTTCCTTGAAAGAAGTTTACAGTTCCCCCAAGAGATTTCTGTTAGAAAACTAAAAATACTTTGGTTGAAGATAATTAGACTTTCAGTGTCCGGAAATTCTTTCACTTTTTTACGAACTGTAAAGTTTGGCGCGCTTTTTAGCAAAGGAAAACGCCAAAAAAACAATCTCGTATTTCCTACACTTCCTACACGCTGATATTCAAAGACGGCAGAGCGAGCAGTACGGGGGGATTTTATTTTCAAAAAGAAAGAACGGGGCAAGTATGTAACACGGCAAAACGATTTTCATTCTGTGACTATCTTCACATAAACCTAATTGTTAAACAGTTTTTAAAGACGCATTTTAAGATAAAAACTCAAAATAAGAACTCAGGACTTTCCTCATGATATGTATGGGTCGGCGTATTTGTGATGACCAACAGTTTAAACAGCGGACAAAGTTTCGCTACAATACTACTTTTTGGTATCAGTAGGTTTGGCAGGCGAAGTTAAAAACCCAAATAACATGGAGCAAATCCTTAGTGGACCATGTGCTTTACCATGCCAATAGTCTTCCTAATAGGACTTATCCTTGATCGTTGATTGTCGTGACATGTCCACTCGCGAAAAGCTGCGCTCGCGTGAATCACAAGTTACTTGAGTCACGTTTCATGGGCCCTCAACACTCAGTTTGGCCAAAGCAATTCGCAACTTCGGATGGCCAGAGGAACGAGTCGTCTAAGACCAATGCCAGGGATCCAGATGGCATCTTATTCCCAACATTATGACTGTATCCTATAAATATTGCAATTAGCTGTGTATGAATAACCCATATCTGTTATTGTCTCTGAAGATGGATCTTTGACGTAGTCCAAAACGTTGGACAAATCAAATTATTGTTCCAGCGATCACATCCGCCTCTTATCAGTTACCTCCTGGCACGTAAATTTTTGCTTCTATTTGCAATTTATAATATTCTTCCATCAGTCCTTTTATTAGGGGCACATTTTGAGGTTAAATCTTATACATTTCGGAATTTTTAAACATATTTTTTATAACAGGATTATTTTTTTAGCTCTGTTAGCTCAATGCCATTTTTAATGACAAACAAAAATAAATAAAAAGATTATTTCAATCCTTTTCAGACCACAACATGAAGTTGCAAATAAGGCTGCAAAATGAGACTCACCTGCGTGCCAATCAACGTGTCGAGGTAAAATGCGAAGCCCGGGGAGCACGGCCAAAGCCCAGTTTGCGCCTCCTACTTGGCGGTATACCTATCGAACATGTTGAGAAGTTTGAGAGGAAGACTCCTACAGGTATGCTCATCCAAATGACTATCATCCTGTACCTAACGCACATGGGCTGTCCCTGAATCAAAATGTTACATAACAACTGATACTTACTTTTTTTAGATGATAGAATATATCCACTTGAAGTGATGAAAAATGTATTACAATCCTAATCACCAATACATGTTGTGCATAATAAAGCGATTAGTAGATAGAGATGTATGTATGCCGGACCATCGGTTTTGATGATACCAATCAAGTGCACTAACTGGTTGGTACAAGAGATGATGGCCTCAGGGATTAGTTAAAGTGATAGAGGATGTAGTTAGTGGCTCCGCACTCTTCACCTTCTCCCATGAGTCTCGAAGACTAGACGGGGTCCGGCGCGGCTGCTTTATCAAATGCAAGCTAATAAACCGCTTAATTTAGTCTTAAGGTGACAGTAGAATTTGCGCAGGTGCTACTGTGCTATCTTTCTACACTCACCTATAGTAGGCGTCGGGCCAGCCTTAGGTAAATCAGGACTGGTATTGCCTTCTTCTAATACTACGTACTAGGGTGTAACTTAGTGATAGTACCTGTTGGTACTGGTAATGACTGTTTTGTACGTCAGAAGTGACGCTGATTAAGTCAGTACTGGGTTCATATCCCCTTAATCACGACCATACGTCTAGTAGTGCTGGTGCGGGCACTGACGCCACCATTCATCAGAGGTGACGTTGAATTAGCCGACGCTAGGGCTCATATCCCCTTGGTCTCAACAGGAAGTGTGAATCTGGGTTTAACTATTTCGGCTAAGTACATGCTTGGGGTCATTAGCAAGGCTGCGTTTGTCATGGTTTCCGCACTCTCATCTCTATCCATGGAGCTGTACGGACTAAGATGATGCCGATATAGCTACATACCTATGCTAGAAGTGCTAATTCAAGTTATTGTGTTATCTAAGGCCAGTACTTAGTATACTATTAGTACTGCCTGTGTATGCTTTAAAAGGAGTCGCACCCAGTATGGACTCCCAATCTGTGGGATGTAATAGTGATTAGCATTTGGACAATAATAAAGCGTTTGTTGTGTAGTGATTAAAGTCAACTCTGGGCTCATATCTTCTCACGTCAGTAAAAAATGTAGTAAAACTTGTGCTAGCTCTGACGCTATCCTTTTCGGAGGTCAGATCATCCTCTTTCTAAATAGGTAAGCTACGAGTACTGGTAATAGAGGACGACAGTGTTGCTGAGATTGGAATAGGCTAAAAAGCTTGGACTAAGCTTTGAGGACTCGAATGCACAATAGAAGCCAAACAAGTCTAAACTAAGAGACTCAACTGCATTAATTAAGGGGTACATTAGTTTATAAAATGGGTAATGAAGTGACAGCCAATTAGAGTTAAAGATAAGGCAGATTTGAATTATGTGTGGCTAATAAAGCAATTTTACTGCTGCTGTTAGGAGAAATAGGCTTTAATCAAAGAATTAAAAATAAGCGAGCTTACATGCGTCCCAAGCTTTCATCCGAGCTGATTTGTAAGACATCCGGCGAGAATGCACGTCCGCGAGGCAGATACGACTGTCATCAATGACTTGCAATGGACGGACAATACTCGTGCCCCTTATCGAGTGCCTAGATTCACTAACGATTGGGTGGCGATTGTAGCCCGCTGCGAGGTTGGGCGGGGCTTACTTCGGCTTAGGCGCTTGTACGCTTCTATGAACAGACGACGCCCTTCCCACCTGCGGGATACTCGTTGTCAAGATTGGGTGACGATCGTAAACCGCCGCGGCGGGTTAGTCATGGTACTGGAGGCTACCTGAAACAGCAACAGCCTACTCGTGCTCGGCCAAGATAAACTTCACTGATTGTGCATCCCCGCGGTGGGATAGGGCTTTAGCAGCAACCCACGTCGACTATCTTACAGCAGCGGATTCAGATGAGGGAGCATTCGTTAAATCCACTGCAAGTTTAGTATCCCTGTAAACGGATTTCCGTGCTAGTAACGGTCTTTGTGTCGTGTGGCACTCGATGGATATCGTTGATAATGACACTTGTACTGTCATATGGACCAGCTTTATTGTTGTCCAGCGAACCGGTTGGATTCTCTGTAAAGTCATGTCAAAGTAGACATTGAGTCAACTCTTAGATTGATTCGCGTCGGGAACCTTTTGTTCAAAAGTGCTTTGATGACACTAAGAACCTTGTGCCAAGGGGCCCTTCCTCGACCTAAGAGAAAGCGATCACCGGAATCATACTTTTGCTTGTCTGAGCTTTCAGATTATTGGTTGAGTCCACCATCAGTGATACAAGGTATAAACGAAATACAAGCAACATTTACAGGACGCAGGGGCCAATCAACCGTTATGGAAGGGAGGCGGGAAGGGGGAGAGGGGGAAAGGGGGAAAAGGGGGGTTGGGGAACAGTCAACCACCAGTGTTATCAGTCCGGTAACGCCTGCGCAGCGCGATGTATGCTCTCATTGGATGTATCGTCCCTATTCACCAATGTACCCGTGGCAGAAACCATAAACTACCTCTGCGACATTATTCGGGACACGAACTACCAGATAGGTATGCCCGTGAAAACCCTCAAAGATCTCCTCACGCGATGCACACAAAATGTCCAATTTCTCTGCAATGGTCAGTTTTACAGACAGATTGATGGTGTGGCAATGGGCTCACCACTTGAACCGTTTCTTGCAAATGTCTTTATGGGCAAGATCGAGAAAACGAGTCTAGGGGACACCATCAATGACCTTGCATTCTACGGTCGATATGTAGATGATATCTTCTGTTTGACTGACTATAACACTGACATTGACGCCTTGGTCGCGAAGTTTAACAACGCTTACCCATCGCTCAAGTTTTCTGCTGAGACTGAAGTGGACGCTGAAATTGCGTTCCTTGACGTCCTTCTGCGAAGGCAAGAGGATGGATCTATCCTACGCAGGGTTTTCCGAAAGAAAACCTGGACAGGACAATACACTAACTTCCACAGTTTTGTCCCCCTCAATATAAAACGAAATCTGGTCCAAGGATTAGCAGCTAGAATACGACAGATCTGTTCTCCTGAAACTGTCGAAGCAGAACTCAAACAGCTGCAGCATACACTAATTGAAAATGGATACCCGGAAAGGTTCATTCGCAGAAATATTGGTGAACGCGCCAAAAAGCCTGTCACCTTAACTGCAGAAAAGAAAGACGTGTTCATAAGACTGCCTTTCTTAGGCGATGCAACCAGCGAGCTGGTCAGACGACGCTTGAGGACTGCAATCACAAACGCTTTCACAGTGGCGAACTTACGGGTGCTCTTCACGAACTCTCCCCTCCTACGATTGGGAGGTAAAGACAGACTCCCTTTGAAGGCCACATCAATGTGCATTTACTCTTTCACTTGCTCCTGTGGAGCGGGATACATCGGCCGTACAACGAGGCGTCTCGAAAAGAGGGTACGTGAGCACATACCGACCTGGCTAAGTAAAGGTGAAACTAGATCGATCTCGAGTGCTATTCTCGCACATCTAGTGGATACGAACCATCGAGTCGATACTAACGAAGCCTTTAAGGTGGTCTACAGGACACCATCTAATTTTTCCAAAGGCCTACGCCAACGGATGCTTGCTACAGCCGAAGCAGTGGCTATAAGGCTAGCAAATCCAGTGCTGTGTTGTCAGACACAAGCTCTGCCACTTCCATGGCCTAAACCGACACCAGGTGGCGATAGGATTTTGCCCCTCCCAACAAGTGACAATCCCTCAACCAACACGCTAACATGGCCTACATGCGCAAACTGACATAGTCCGCGTTGGCCAATTAGCGCCCGTGTTAGATAGTTATTGATTTTTCTACCTATTCAAACTTTTATTGTTATGTACAGTGTCAATTTCCCTTGCAAACGTTTGGTCTGATGAAGAGTTGCTGAAAACAATTGTTTGCCAAAAAAACTGACTTCGAATAGAATTTTGTTTTTTACAACTAGTGTGATAGCTTCGAGGCAATATTCATTGGAGTAATTCGAGCAGAATATCCATTCTTAGGAAACAGGTCCTCCATAATATGGTCTTCAAAACAAAATTTTCTCGTCCTTCACACCAATTGAGGAATTAGATTGCGTTTTTGTTTATGAAGTAGCAAACTTGTGAACTTCGTATATTGTCCAGACCCGGTTTTATTTCAATAAACACTCTTACGGACTCCTTCTTAAAAATATGTCTAAGTGTGAGATGAAATCTGCCACTTTCAACTTTCAACATAACCTTGATCTTCGAATGAAATTACTGTGAAGTATTTGATAGTACGTGGTTTATGCGGTGTTTACCGCACAGAAGCGTTAACGAAGCAAACGTATTGTTTTGAGTGATTGGGTGCAATAGCTTTGGGGGGAACAAGAGTTTCAGTAGGACACTTCATTAACCCCTAGTCCTGGCATTTTTCCTACGGAAACGGTCGTTATAGTGGTTTTAGGAGTGGGACGTTTTTATTTAACTGTACACAGAAATGTTCATTGATATCTGTAGATTGTCGCAATCTGTGCTATTGTTTATCGTATTGCGGAAAACCCGATCATTAAAATGTAGGTTTTTTGAAATTCCTGAAATAGTGGTTAGGATGTCCTCTGCTTTAACTAAGTTCAGGTCTAAGTTTAAGTCCTTAAGGTAGCTTAGTATAATCCGCGGCACAAACGCCTTCAGTTTACACGTGGAACAACTTACTACAAGCGGCCACGGCAAATGAATTCAAGTACATTTTTCCACTTTCCACTTACTTCTACAATTTTTCTTTCACTGCCTATCCTATTTCTTCAACCACAAACCCCAATTACCACCATTTCCGTAAAACAGAATGCTACGACTAGGGATATATGAGTTGCCCTAACTAAACTACCTTAGCTCTGAGTGGAAATGTTTCCAGCTTACCTATGAAGACATAAGGTAAGCGGCATTGAAGAGGCGAGCCAGTGGCAACCTAATATCAAGGGATTAAGACGTTCGATTTTTCGTGTCACAGGATATTATTTGTGATCTAAGATCCAATGGTGGTGAAAAAACAATAAATCACGTTCTTTGGGACGAGGGCTAAAAAGACAGAGCGGTATGGTCGTGTTTAGTAAATCAATAACAGTAATCTTCCTATTCCTCCTTACCCACTGTGAACTACTTCGAACGCATGCCCCACGATCTAACGGCCGCTTTAACCGTAAGGAAATTGGTTTAACTTGGCCATTTTACCTTACACCTGTTATTAAAAAATTGCAAGTGAACTTGAATCACATACAGCCTTTAGATTCTGCCAAACGTGTAAACAATACGACCAAGAGAAAAAAGGGCCCAGGCGCAGGTGTTGCGTAAAACGCACCAAAAAGAAGGCATAACATCCTCATTGCCATTTTGAGTCATCCGTGTGCGGGCGTGTAGCTGGACAGAAAACTAGTTAAGTCAAGTCAATTAACGAAATTAGATCATCATCGTCGCGGTCACGAACGAGTTCGTCTAGCTTTGGTGTTTTCTTACGCACGCACACAAGCAAATGTAAACAGCCCACCTCGGCCCCCCCCACCTCCTTCGACTTCGTTTGTACATACCAACTGTAATTGAAGTAAGTGGCCACCGCAGCGCACAATCAAATTACGTCGCGATCAGGTGTAATTGGCTCGCAGCAAGCAGCCAGCAAGCTGGCAGCAAATTTCGGAGGATTGATTTCATGCCAGAGAGAGAGCGAGACAGTTATTTGTGTTTTCTGGTTTAGGACAACCCCGCGATAAGGGATACAAGCCATTAAGGAGACAGATTAGACAAGAAGGCTGCACTTAGATTACTAAAATTTTGCTGTCAGACATCAAAGAATGTTCGTTGATTCCGTTAGTCTTGAAGACAAGAGAATGCTTGACCATGTACTGTCAGTGCAGGCAATTTGAACGACGTCCTTCCCCTGAATCAAAATCCTGGACAGAGAGGCTCAGACGATTGTTGATGCTGTAATTCAGGTGGTCTTGTTTCCCCCAAACTGATGATATAACTTTTTCTATGACGTATAAATAAGATATGTGTTGGTAATGTGTTGAAAGTCCCCTTTTAAGCATGTTTTTGTCAATCAAGTTTACTTTTGGGCGTAACTAAAAATCTAGCCCGCGACAAACGCCTTTTTTAATTCTTCAGGCCGTTGTCTTCTCAACAGAACCCTTTAAAACTCATTCACACAGCAAGACTTCAGGAGAATAAGATCGTAAAAGCCTAATTTAATGATTCTATGAAGACACTGGAAGCAATGCTTTCTTGAGGGCGATCAAAACGCTTCTATTCATACATTTGTTTAAAATAGGTCTTTGTCCCCTGTAGTAACGAAATAGGCGCGATAAACTGTGTGAGTATGCCCAATCCCTTACGTCACACTTCTACCTGTTTTTGCATTTGTACGATTACTGACGGCTTAACTTTAGGTTTTTTTTAAAAATAAATTGGGAAGTAGAAATTTGTCTAACATGAAAACAGACTGTTTGTCAAGCGTAGAATAGGAACGCTTAATATGCTAGCAAACAAGTAAAAGACAGGATAATTGAGCGTATGTTCTCCGTAAAAGCTGTAAGACTTCGCATAGCATAAACAAGAAATGACAAAAAGCAAAATATATGAGAAGTCACTTTTTAGGCTGTGCATCTTATGCGTGCAGTTGAAAGGAAGTTCAGGAAGAAGTCAGTATCCGGACGCCATTGAAGTTTTTGAAAGTCAGTTTGTACGATAGTTTTTATTGCAACCTTGCATATGTAAACTTCACCACTAGAAATAACCATCTAATATTTTGTTAAGCATTAACAGAAAACTCACATCTACTAAACTCCATCTGCTTATATCAAGACGGTGAGTAAAATGGCGTTTGGAGGACACTTTCAGTGACTAGTGAACGAACATGGAAATCAACCCTCACTCGGAATCCAGTTGTCTAGAGATAAATAATTAAAAATTTATATTTAAAACTAGGCAGCTAAAACCTTTCACCTGGAAATTCAATAGCATGTTGTTCTAGGTACAAGTTCTTGGATATGGTCCATTTGGGGCAGAAACCATGGCCGATTCTGGTGCAAATCTGACACCAATATGAAGATCAAATTCCTTATTTTAATGGGTTCAGACTCCTTTTCTTTGGTTGGTAAGACTAATCGATTGTAAACGATGCGTTTCTAACATCTCGTTGATAGTATAGAAGTGACCCTTTACCGAATTTTAATGGCAAAATGAAAGTACCACTAACGTTTAGTCCATTATTTGCCTAGATACACTGATACACTAGATAGGCAGAAATCAAATTAAAGCATTTCAAAGTTTAGAACTAGAATATTTGCATGCTTTTCGTTACAGCAGCGTTAAACTTCATGGAAACATTTAGACCATATAGCACAACAACTGCACACTAAGGCTAAACATAAATTGGTATAAAAATATGACCCAGCATATCGGAATATGCTTTCCATTAAGCCACCACAAACGTGCAAACATACGTGACACCCAGGGGCAGTTATAAAACTTTCAAAACTTGCATGGGTTCAAATCAAACTTTGCCGACAGAAGCGCTTTCTTATACCCTCAAAAATATCAACTAAGTTTTACAGTGAACAATTTCCATGGGGATGGAGGAGCTATCAAAAGCATTTATTTGATTCCAACTTTCATTTAATTGCGTGCAATACCTGTGTACTGTACAATTTAAAGAAGAGGTTATATAAAAATTTTATAATTATGTAATTGGAATTACCACGATAATAAACGATGAACGTATTTAGAACACAGACAACTTGATTCACTTGTTGTTGCGAATTACCACAATCCTTGGCCAAGATGAGAAATAAATTCTCGCTGTACATTCTGTGCCTTTGTTCGAAACGTCACTGACAATACCCAAGAGTTATTTTCCCGGAAGACATTTTAACAACGCAAAGGCTTTGTTCGAATACCCAGACAGTTTGGCCTAGTCCTTCCCATTGTATGGCAGTTCCGTACTTTTGCAACACCACGCCAGATTGCCATATTCCACCTGTCTGGTCTGAACATCCTTGTCTTACAGTCACATTCCAGATCTTGATAGGGCCCCACAGGAAGCAGTACAGGCTTTTTGTTCTATTGGCAGCAACACAACTATCCATAGTAACGACAACAGCAACAGCAGCAGTGTATTCGAGGAAAAGAAGGGGAAGGGGGAAGGGGGAAGGGAAGCATCGTCTACTTGCGAGGACACCTCCTGGGAGGGAGAAGATGACTTTACGTTTTAAGGCAGCTGTTCCTGCGAATCCAACAAACAAACGTTGTAGGAAAACTCTCTATGTGCCAGCTAGAATAGGCAATTCGAAATGTTCTAACATACGACAGAATCACTAGACTTGGGTGAACTTACTTCACCAGTGACATGCTTTTCTTTTTTTAGAAGAGCAATTCTATGCGGTAGCAAATGTGAACGCTTTTCACCTCGAAGTACACAATTATGATTGGATGCAAGCGTAAATAGCTTTGTATTACAAAAGGAAGCCAGGAATGTATATTCGCGTGTCACGGTCCTAACCCCAGGCCTTTCGCCAAACTAATAAGCCATTTCTAAGACTCAACCTATATTTACTTCTGTTGAGATTTAGGGCAAGGCATACACATATATAAGGTGTAGATCAGTAGGGGTATGCATTCCGAGTGATTAAATGAAGAAAACGTGAGATTCTTCAGAAAAATCAAGGTGCACTTGTGAATTTTCGAGCTCGTGACACGTGCTCTTTATCAGACGAAATAAAGGGGAGTGAGGGTGAAGGATTACAAAAGACAATTTTAGCGATCAGGAAAGTTAGACCAATGGCGTGTGGAGTGAGTCATATTTTGTGCAAGCGCGTGTTTGTGGGTGGCTTGCGGATGAGAGGGGTGGGATGGATAGTGGCTCGGTGGATGTGACGCTGAGGCTGCGTGTTTGTGGGCAGCGTGCTGTTGGAAGGGGGGGGGGGGTAACGGGTCGGCGGATGTGGATGCGATAAGGTTAGTGGTCGTCGATGCGTGAATAGGACGGGGTACGGTATGGTTGTATCTCAAACCACCGTATTGCTCGTTCAAGTCGACATAATTGTTGATACTGCCCGCCGTAGAATACCAAGATTCGAGAAATTCACGCGCTGGTTTGGCGTTGGCCATGGCGACGGTTTCTGTGTTATCCCAACTAAATCGATGGTCGCACTCGATTGTGCGTGCGAAGATGAGGGACAGGGTCCTTGCGACCGACAGCTAATTTGCGTTCCTTGATACGGGTACCCAGGAGTCGACCTGTGTGACCAACATACGCGCAAGAGTAATCTGCGCACGGTATGCGATAAATCACTTTGGATTGTTGTTACTTTGCTATAGAATACTTTATACGTGATAGCGCTGCACGTAATGATGATGCTGGTTTATGCCCAATGTGGATATCGAGGAAACCTAACTGTCTAGCGATAACTTCGGAAGTCTCTTGCATATAAGCAAGGGAATAGAAGTTTCGCATCGTTATTTCTCCACTAGGGTTGGGGACTTGCCGGTGTGTTTGACACCTAATTCAGTTCTTTATAAAACATATAAAAGTGTTCTATCGCTATTAAAATCTAACTCGGATTACTCTGCAAATGTTGAACTAAGTGAAGTCCTGCTTACAATGTCGATGACGAACCCCATAAAAATAGCAATGGAAATATATTGAAGCCAATCTGCGGTACAAGGTACTGCAAACAATCCCCAGAAGTGTTGATAACGATGAGTCAGAACTCTAACGCAAACATCGACCTTCACCATACCATGCACGTAGAAATAAGGCTAAATTTCCTGAAAACTGGTGCGGGGCGCTCGCAATAGTGGAGGAAATTTCGATTCTTGTTTTCCCGAAAATAACCTGTTGCTGAATTATTTAGGCGCTGATGTAGTGGTAGAGAGCTGCGCAGAATTGATAATTAGTAAAGCCAGGGTATTTTATGGCCCGTACAGATAAAATGTGCAGGACGAAAAACTTTCTGGAATTGGTTAAACATTTCCAACGGTTCCAAAATTGGTATGGCCAAGATATAATTCCAAAAATTTATCTAATGCAATCGTTTAGCATGGCATATATTAACTTCTGCGTTTTTTTATACACAAAAAGTTACAAACTTAGAAAGTCACGTTAGTAAATAACTGATGCATTCTCCAAAAATATAGTTTTAGAAGAACACATGCATATTTTCTGAAAAAGGGATATGCAAGAAAATTTTAAGAGCGAGTTTGAGCCACCCCATTGAGATATTTCATACTCAAGTTATTGAATATTTAAGGCCATTTAAAATAAACAGAGATAACTTGCTATAATATTATAAGTTGGTTACTATGTTTCCTTAGAAGTGGTCAGAATTAATCCTAGCTCTTTGCGGCATTGGCTGTAACCCACTTCGCGACGTCCCATTTGAAATCAATTCAAAATACTACATGAAAAGGATTCTAGCATTATCTGATGATAATGTACTGCTCAAGCTTTCAAACTGTTACTAAGGCTTATTGAAAATGCCACTCTTTAGAAGATGTTCGGTTGTTTTATCAGTTATAAATTATTTGAGATACTTTTTTGAAAAAGAAGAATAAAAATCAAAACAAGCGACTGAATTTCATTTTGTTAACAGGATAAACAAAGTAAGGTCTGTGCAACTTTCTATAATAAAGCCTACGTTAGGTCTAACGGTGAGCGAGGTTCTTAAATGAGAGCAACATACCACATAAGAATTATTCAAGTAATATTTCTTGTCTGCATATATTTCAGTTAATTAATCGTTCACACAAACTTGTAGGCCGCTTTGACGTAACTGCAGCTACGCATATCTCGCTGACAAGCAAAAGTCACCTGCAACTTCTCACCTGCCATGCGGACATTGGCGAACACCGCAACGTGAAACAAGCCTACCGGATTATACATCTAAGTAAGTGAGCTATTTGAGTAAGAATTTATTGAAACCTTTTTAATAAGTTATCTCATGAATTGTTATTTTGAAGCGACTCTTATTTGACTCTAATGATCGACCATTTTGCTTTCGAGAGCCTATGACATCAGAAGTTGTGGTCGATAACTGCCATTTTAAGTTATATTCTGAACAATTCAACCTATTTAAAAAACTTGTGGCTTTTGCAGGTTATTTCTATTAGTGTCCCAGTTGCCTATCTTCCTACCTCTTTGTTTTGCAGCCCGGTTCTTCTTTGCTTCTTCTTTTTCTTCTTCTTCTTCTTCTTCTTCTTCTTCTTCTTCTTCTTCTTTTTCTTCTTCTTCTTTTTCTTCTGCTTCCGCCTCGTTATCCTCATTTTTGTTTCCAACATATTTTTTGTCCTCCTTTCCTTATTGTTGGAGATTTTTCGCAGTATGCTCTTTATGCATTCGCCATTTTTGTCAATATTCCAGACGTATATATAAATAGGTTTATGGCAGATTTAAACAGCGCATATGACCGAATGGGGACACTTGATGACCTAAGTAGTATTCAATCCACAACAGCCAGGATTAGGCTGTGAGTGCAGCCAACACCCTAGTCACGTCATTTACGAGAATCTAACCAGGAGTCGTAAATGTAATCACCTTTGGGTCAAACCACCGAATTGCCTACTGCAAAGTGTCAATTTCACGAATTCTGATGCAGTGGGTTGTCAGTCGAAAGAGGATTTCCTTAACAATCGACCTAGCCTCTGTCAGATTTCCAGCAATCTTACTTGCTGACGTTTTAAGACCTGAATAATTAATGTCCCCCTTTTTCACGTTAACCTTTTAGTTTCCGATCGGACAGGAGGTTAAGTACTACCCCCGTACTACAGGTAACCTCGCGGTTAATTCCAGCTTGAGTATATATCCTCGTATCTTAAGTGTATCCCCCTAAAGTCAGCACTCGTAAGGTTAACATTAATGTTTCTAGCCCTTACTATAACAATGACCCTCACCCGAATCCTAATAGCGTCTGGAATTTAACCCGAGGCCGCCCATAATACGAGGGTAGTTTCTTATATACTAGAAGGCAGGCATTCCAAGAAATTTTATTTGTAGTAGAGGTGTCCTTTGGGAAAATGAGGAAATTTATTCAGTTGATTTTCAACACTACATCCTATGGTCGCCGTCAGACTTGCGAAGAATGTGAAAGAAACAGTTAAACTTTCAACGCACCCGTACATGTATACAATCGTTTAGTTTGGGCACCAATTGTTAGGTACGATTTGCACCACATCGTGTTGGGCATAGTCAGCAGTCGCAAAGACGTGATGGCAAATTGGCAACTGCAATTTGAGTCGGTCCGGGGTCAGTCCAGTGTGGGCGCTAATTGCGGTTAATGCTGGTCCAAAGTTGTTGGCTGCAGTCTCTTTTACCTTTCTTTGAGGTGTTTTTGCACTCCAGCTGACTCTATACGCCGGTTGATGCCTGCATAATCGGGGGACATGGTCTCAATAAATTATTGGAGGGGCAAAATCCGACGTTGCGTGTTTTGCCCCATGTAAAGTGTGTCCTGCAAAGCTACTGCGGACGAATGGTCACGTCTCTTCACTGCCAATTGGTATTCGTGGATACGCGTGGAGACGAAACTTCCTGGTTGGCTGCAATATACCATGCCACAAGCTTCTCATGGAATTTTGTAGATGACTACTTTTTTATCGACCTACCCAAACCTATCTTCAGGGTGTATTAGCTGGGTGCGTAAAGTGGCCATCGGTTTGCGCGCCACTTTTATTTGGTGTTCCCGCAAATATCTTTTAACGAGTTCAGACACGTTCCTTATATAAGGAAGGATTCACCATGCGCTGGTTTTAGGCATCTGAATAGAACTCTCGGGTTCCTTTTTCTTGGATTGCTGTTGTCTCATGGAAAAACTATTGCGGAAAAACAATTCAAACAGCTAACTGAGCTCTTTTGGTAAGTTTCTTCGTCCGAGCAGTTTGTCTTCGCTCGGCGGACCAGACTGTTCACGGTTCTCCTTTTTACTAAAACATTTCCTCGTTATCCCAAAGTATGCCTCTACTTAAAACGAAGCTGTTCACAATCCAATTTTTTACAAGCCTTTAATTCAAAGGTAGCAGATGCGATCACTAGGACAAGGACTTGCATTCACCTGAAAGTTTGTGTTTCTTCGTGGATTTATCATGAGAGCAAATAGTAGAAAGGGATAATTTATACACCGGGAGTTGCAGTAGCCATGTTATTGCCTACCTATGATGATTAACGGCTCCAAAAATGCATCGGAGATGGTTGTCCGCTTGTGCGCTAATTTGTTGATGGCCAGTGTACGTGTCCCGGCTTGTTGAACATTCAACACTTGTGCTGTATTTGGAAGTTATCGTTGCTGGGTGACCTGGTTGCCTGACGCTGGCGTTAAATGACGCGTACGCCTGTGGGTTCCTTTATTGGCGAATTGCTCAGGTAAAAATGACTCTTAGCGCTTATTATGGTGTGAGCAGGTCACTGCACCTGTTATATACTGGGATACCGTAAATCAACTCGCGGGTCACATTTCATAGAGAATTTAGGCCTCATTAGCGGTCACATCTGCGTTTTCTCGCGCATTCACTTGCATTTGCAGTAAAAAAATCTTCCTCATATATATATATATACATATATATATATAGCAGTAAGTGGGGTATGACAGCATCTGGGGTAAGTTATAACAGAACTGTTTCTGGCTTATTAGCCTTCATCAGCCAAGCATAACCCTGAACACCAGCTAGTCGGACAACAAAAACAAACGCACTTACAGACGGCGCAGTTGGTTCACCACTGGAGTCTATCAGATGGGTCATAAGCACTTCATCGAACTACAGTTCATCAGCGCCTCACAACCTGCCATTTGCTGTCACTGCTGATCGGGTATATATTAACTGAGAAATATGCGAACACCGATCGAATAGGCTTCCGAACTAAACAAAGTTCACGTGGTGGTCAGAGGTCCCCAACGGGTGACCGCCTGCCAGGCCGATGCCGGCCAAGTCATAATAGCAGATGGCAGGTGGTGAGGCGCTGATGAACTGCGGTTCGATGAAGTGCTTATGACCCATCTGATAGACTCTAGTGGTGGACCAACTGCGCCGTCTGTAAGTGCGTTTGTTTGTGTTGTCCAACTAGCTGGTGTTCAGGGTTACGCTTGGCTGATGAAGGCTAATAAGCCCGAAACAGTTCTGTATCAAGTTACCCCCAGATGCTGTCATACCCCACTTACTGCCATTATGACTTGGCCGGCATCGGCCTGGCAAGCGGTCACCCGTTGGGGACCTCTGACCACCACGTGAACTTTGTGTAGTTCGGAAGCCTATTCGATCGGTGTTCGCACATTTCTCAGTGAATATATACATATATACAACCACATTCCGAAATATGTTTAAGTTACGCAGGAAGTAGGGCTGTGCTTCTAAATTTTGTAGGGTATAATGCGAAGATAATTCAAACATGAAGTAATGGCTGCATTCAAATTAGTACCTGTCTTTTTTCCCACAAGAAAGAATTCTTCATGCTTTGTGCATACTTTACTTCGTTTTTCGATGCTTCGTTGTATTCAAATGTATGTAATGGAAAGCATACAGAAGATCTACCGTGCATTTTCTGCTTGCATATGCTATTTTATTGCAATAAATTGAATAAGTAACGCTTTGAAAAGTCAAAATTACGGTATATAAATGCGAAACCATTATAGTTTATTAGTTATTAGATAACAAATAACACAAAATAGCTAAAGATTTTTAGATATATGTTCTTAACCGATATAAAGCCATTGTCTTTCTACTTAAGCCGATATCACAGGCAACTCCAGCCGGATTTCCATCTCGCAAAAGTACCTGCTTTGGATCCAGCTAGCAGCATCACTAAAAAGTTGGCTTTTTTAAGAGCCTTCAACCGACGTCCGATTCACGCGTTTGGTATTTGTCTCTCTGCACGCTATTGAAAACACACCACTGGAAAAGAGTGTTAACAGACAAAATGTAACCTCTGCTTCAGTTAATGCACTGTACATTCAAATGAAAAGTGATTTTTCTTTCCTTTTCTTAAATTTTACCTAACACCAATGAATATGGTTGTTTAAAAGACACCACTGAATTCTGGCTTTTGCCCCAACTCATCATGAACAAATTCAATAATTGAAAGGACAAATATATGTACAGTAATATCTCGATCATTCAGGGTCTTAGGTCCAAAAACAGATCGTGAATCAGCGAAATCAAACATGTTTGATAATTGTCATCAAACTTCTTATTTCTGGAGCATTTACTCTAAATATAACCCAATGAATGCTTCCAACACAGGTTAAGATCAAAAGAAGACGACTCGACTGCTGGAACAATATGTTAATTCGCCTGACGTTTCGACATCCTTTGCGGATTTATTATCAGAGAAATGAGCGAAAAACAGTAGGAGAAACGGGTTACATTGATTGAAACGTCATTTTAATTCCTTACGTCTAAACAGGAATAAAATATATTGACATAATCATAGGGTAAAGTGTAATCCAATTGGTTCTTTTCATGCTAGCATATTCAGTATTAGGAAAAGTTGGGTTTATACTATACGAATTCATTAGCTGCTCATTTATTTAGCACTCAAATTAAGGTAAAACCAAGTAGAGAATGAGACTGTGAATTAAATGATATGCAATTTCTTTTCCTTGTCAGGAACGTACACAATGAAAACAACATATGTTTGAGAAGCCATATAACGAAGACAATGTCCAGCAAAATAAAAAAATTTTAGTTCTGGTCGTAGAATTTCAAGATATAGGTTGCAGTTAAAATTGTTCAAAAATGGTACAAAGAAGTTATTGAGAAGAAAAAACTTCATCGCTGGGACCAAAGTTTATTCATTTGACGTTTCGACACCCGTTCCGGATTCATCATCAAAGACAGAAGTAGGAAACAGTAGCAGAAACGTGTTTCTACTACTTTTTTCCTACTCATGTCATTGATGAATCCGCGACGGATGTCAAAACATCAGGCGAATAAACGTATTGTTCCAGCGACCGAGCCTTCTTCCTCTTCTTCATCTTCTTCTATTTCTTCTCAGTTAGGCATAATCATCAATGCTAGTCTGTCAATGCAAAAAGGCTACAATTTGGAAACTGACTGCATAGCGCTAAAACTCCGCAGATATTTCTAAACAAGTAGAGGAGGCACTTCTTTGAAGAAATCTATGTGTGAAAGTTCATGCAAAGGTTTGGTTTTCACGAATGCGAGAGAACACTCGTATTCCAGGAAGTTCTATTGGTAAAGCAGACATATGGTCGATCACCGGTACAGAATTTTTTTTCCTGAGCTTTCGAGCTCTTACAAGAGCCCATCGTCAGAGGTGCAGAGAGAGCAATAAATGTGGAAGCTACTTGGGGCTTGTGTACAATAACTAAAATTTTGAACATGCAGAAAATCAATAATTGTGTATGCTGCTGACTGTCACTGAGGGCTGTGCTAGTCTGTGCCAGTAGGCAAGATCGACAAGTTGGGTGGAAATATTTACAGAAATAGAATCGTTAACAAAACAAGTAAAAGTAATGGTGGGAAGGATAAGCAATTGGTTTTCCGATCAAGGATGCTGCTGTGTAGCAGGTTTCTCACGTTTGCGGGACTTAATTTCAGCGATTTATAAGTTGCAGAACACATTAAAAAGGATTCTTGTTGAATGCATATAAACTTCGAATTCTTTCACACAATAATGAGCATCCTGGTGCTTACCACGTGGAATAGACCACAAGGACTAATAAAACAGTTTTAGCATTATTTTGACTGAGTTAACATTTATTTGCCATTACGAATTGGGAGCTTTTCTAAATATCATAAAACTAATAGCGTTGCAAATTACTTAAACTGTGCGAATATCCGCTGCATCTTCAAAATCTACCGTACATTAATTTAAACAGAAACAAAGAAACTTTTCCATCTGAAAGTGAAATTTCGCTTGAATAAATATCGCAAATTACTTTTTGCATCAATGAGCTGTTTTCATTAACAAAATGATTTTCCTGGATATAACAAGATGAACCCTTATAAAGTAAACATCCGCACGCTTTTTGGGTTTTTAGAGGGTTTGGAAAACGTTTGCAGGTTTGTCCAAAAAACCACCAATATAAAGTAATTTGGTTCCAAAAGGATAAGTTGGCCAATCCGGAAATTCGAATGCACGAGGTATGACTGCACACACAAATATATGCCGTGTCGCTCTTATTCTATCTCTATCTGTCTCTGTAAGGAGTTTTTACATCAAAAGTATTTGGCACGTTACTGTCGCAGTCACAGTTTAGACAAAAGACGTGAGGTCACTGCTCGAGGCATCCGTATCAGCGGAAGAAGAGGAGGAGTGCGATTGGCTGGGGCTTCTGACCAATCGTTGGGACTCCCTCGGCCAGGCTTGGTCACATTCGTTAGACAGGACCGCACTGTTGACGGCAATGCAGGCTGAGCTTCCATCGGCGTACTGACTTCTAGTCTTATCAGTGACAGTTACCAGCGGAACGTAGGTACTGGCAGAGACATTTTGGATGATCAAGTAGCCGGAGGATGTAACCGGCTCCTCTTCTCCGCTGCAGTGTCCTTGAGACGGGGGAACCTGGATCAGAATGGTTCCCGGTGGCGGATGTGGGCGTAGTTGAACCTGACTGGTGTCGCGCCATTCCGCTGGGGGATTGAAAACGGAGGCCGTCATCCTCTCGAGGCCAGGGTCCGAGGCATTCTCGACCGGGCCATTCAACTGTTCTGCTGGAAGAGAAACTTGCGAAGGTCTGATTCCACTGCCAGTCAGGCCGGTGCGCTGGCTGTGGTTTATAAAAATGTGCTGGTCGTACGAGTGTGATTCGGGAAGTCGCCGTTGAGTTTCAGAAGGTCGGAGAATTGTCGCGTGGCAGGATGGTTGTCCAGAGCCAAGGGGGTGAACCACTCTGGGCGTCTAAAAGAGTCGAAGAGTGAAAAGCACGTGTATCTAAATAGGGTACCTAGTTCGAGCAAGTCTTTTAAGTTTGGTAATTGTATAATTTTATAACTCTACATAATTTTAAAAGGTTTAGCTGTCAGATAAGTGAATTTACTTTGCTTGATCTGGCGCTCACATAAACTTAATGCGAGGAATGGTTACCAGGGTCAGTAAAACGAATTTTAAAGGCTAAACGAGAATAGCTGCGGCCAATGCCTTAACTTATATATCACCGCACCAGACAGTATTTCTGTATGCAGTCGATCAAAGGCCAGTTCCCTAGCAAGCGCGCTAATTGCGCTGGTTGACATCTTTGATGATTCCGGCTCGCCGAAATGAAATGGGTATATATATATATCAATAATGCTTATTTTAACCAGTTGGAATCACATGCTTCTTAAACACATAAAAATGAGCAAATCAAAGGCAACTTCACAGCAGAATATTCTGTATGTTTAAGCCACGAGAGTGGTTTGCGTTTTAGGCTGCTAACGATAAGTTAAAGCCAGGGGGCGTATCTAAATAATTTGTACGTCAACAGTTTTTGTAGTTAAGTCTCCAAAAGCTTCCCATGCATTGGAGCACTTCCACTAGATATGAGGTTGACTTTTAGTTTTTTTCCCGGACATTCCAGAATGTGGACAAAGCCGCTGACGGCGTCTAGAAGACATTGGAATTTGTAATTAAAAACTGCACTCAACGAACTAGATTAAGTTGCAGAAGTTCATCTCTACGCAGCATGAAACATTTATCAGCTCGTTTCATATTGCAGCAAAATGTTGGTATATAACGAGCTAAAGCACAGATTGAGCACTCTATTTAGGACATATAACAATAATGTACTCTTAAAACTTAAGCATGGAAAACGCACAGTGTTATTGGTTAGCGAAAAAGGGAACCAGCGGAAAATAAGAAAAAAAGTGGGGAGGCTTTTGTAATTTGTATAAAAAGGTTTTTACCACACATTCTTATGCAGTCTGGTTTTCTGAGAATTCTTATGCAAAAATGCCAGTAAATACGTAACACCGACGCATTTGAATCACATGTTCAATGGTTTTGGGGATACACACTCCATCTTGCAATCAAACCCTTTTTCATGATACACTGTACTGAACTTTATCTCAATAGTTCTCAAAAACTGCTAAATGCCTTTAGAATTAGGATTTAAGTAAAAAATTCTGGATCTGATTTGAAAATATGATGTAGAATTTTGAGTCGAGTTTTATGATTGTGACTGAAATTACAGCATGAATTGTACCATCCCCATTTAGTGGTAATATGATTAAAACGATACCAGGTAATGCTTTCAGCCATAAGCAGATCCTCTGTATCGAATTTAAGTTTGCAGGTTTCGCGTTTGAATTACATATGAAGGGGACCATTTAATATCAAGGGTTTGTACATAAGTGCATAAAAAACTTAAAATATTTTTCTCAGAGTCGATTGAAAAGTAAATCTGGTTGAGGAGCAGAGCGACATGATATAGTTCAGGGCAAGGTTTTGCGGATGCTTTATCTTGCAATCCAGTTAGGAGACACCTCTGAGCTTGGGCGCATTCCGAAAAGTAAAAGCCGGGAGCTTTATGAAGGTCGTTTTAGGCAAATATTTTTTATGGTCATACATATGTTCCCAAAACGATTATAGCCGCTACAGCAATTCTGTCAGACATAAGGTTAACTGTTAGATTTTTTTGTGGGACATACGAGTATGAACTAGTAACCGCAGAATTCATAGTACTCAAGTGACTTCTATAGGGCCTTTGAAATTGTACTTAAAAACGGCAACATGCTTAATAGTTTATTTGCAAAAGAACACCACTTCACAGCACAACGCGTTTCTCAGCTTGTTTCATTATGTAGCATTAAGTGGACATATAAAAAACATGAACATGAAATCAGCCTTTTAATTAGGAAATATAATAATAGTAGTCTTGCAATCCTTGTGCCTAAAAGGCACGCAGTGTCATCGGCTGTTATAAGAGTACATCTCCTAACATTAAAAAGGAATGCGTGAGTAAAATTCTTCAAAGTGGCATGTTTTTTATGATTTGTACAGAATCAAACTGTGCACAAGGGGTAAAAAGAAATGGTTCGTTTCACAACAGATCGTTATACAGTGTAGTTTTCTGAGAAATCGGATGATGGAACGCCAGCCAATTGGCTACACCAAGACAGTTTGACAAAAATTCGAAATGTGCACAAATGGTTCAACTATATCGTTTTTTCAGGTAATCTTTAGGCAGTGTGGATGTTTTCTCAGAATTCCTATGCAAAAATGCCACCAAAGTGGCTACACTGACGCAGTTGAAACATAAAGCTGACTGCGTATGCAGTCTGATTTCTACGAGGATGCATGTTATCTCCTGCAATCTCATGCAGTCTTTTTACTATGCAGTAATATACTTCATCTTCAGTTTCATCGAAAACTATTAAACGTACCACACTTAGACGTTATTTATAAAATATTAAAAAATTCTGTTAATATTTGAGCCTAATTTTATCAGAATCCTCCAAATTAGATGGACATATTAATCAGTTGCAGGTTTACGCATAGTTACTTTGAAACAGTCGTTCCCCGGTACAAATTTAAAACACGCATATATGGCAGAATTTATTGGGGTCAATACATTTCGTGACATTTTTTTCAGCTGCGTCTTGTCGCTGCACAAGCATGATAACGAAGAGGACATGCAACCATTTGAAATTTCGCAGAATAGATGACATAACGTCAAGGATCATAGGATCAGGTAAAGGACACTGCATTAGTCAACGTATGGGAAGGAAGGAGGTGGAGGATTGGGGGAAAGTTAACAAAAATCACTTAGGGATTAAAACTAAGTAACCAATTACCAGGGTAATTGGAGGTTGATCACGTGGTTAAGCTGCTCGCATAGGTCAAGTTACTATCGTCGTATGCATGCACCTTCCAAGTAACGCAAGTTTAGAATTGTTCGAGCCCAAAAAAGTACTCAAAATGCTGTTTTGACGTCAACAAAGAGCATTTCGAGTGCTTTTTTGGGCCCGAACGATTCGAATCTTGCGTGACTTGGAGGCTGCATATACACGACGAGAGAAACCTGACCTACGCAAACAGCCTGACCACGATCCTTGCCATTATGTCATCCATTCTGCGAAATTTCAAACGGTTGCATGTCCCTTAGTTATCATAGTTATGCAGCGACAAGACGCAGCTGAAGAGCTGTCACGAAATTTATTGCCGCCAATAAATTTTGCCGCATATGCGTGTTTTAAAAGTATAGTTAATATTTTGCAGAAAAGATGTTCTTTGGGATAAACAAAATTAAATTTAAGCATTACTGGTTCCCCAGCGCGTCCTTGGACTAAAGAGAATGTGCCACCAGCAGCTTATATTTCAAACGTGTGGAAAAATCAGTAGTCAAATGGTGTGAGCTGATTGGTAGTTGTACCATTTTTCCGTCTGTATTGTGCGGCCCTCGTCTCCTCCGCCATTTTTTAAGATTTTATTAAATTCCATCTTACTCTTTGTGGCGGTGGATGCATGAATAGTTGGAGTGCATGACTTAAAGAAATTCTCGGCCTTTTTGGAGGGGTAAACCAGAGGCGATGCGTGCTTTTTCTCATGCGAAGCTCTGTCCTATATCAAGGCTATGCATAGCCATTTTGGATAAATGTTCACATCTGTTCATTGCGGATTTGTGTTTGTGAATGCGTGTAGAAAAAGGTCTTTATGCTAGGACTTTAGAAATATCTCAAAGAATGATGGATAAGAGAGGGCCACACAATACCGACTGACAGAATCATACAACTACGAATCAGTTGTCACACCATAAGTCTACTAGTATTTAAATACAAATCAAATTTTCAAATTGAATTTTTATATCCATAGATGGACAGCCAATTTATCTACAAGACCAAATTGCTGGGTAATTTTCTAAGGATACATTGGTGCTCATAACGTTGACCGGCTAGATGCTTAGGCGTAACATCATACCATCTTTAAGTTCAAATGAATTTACATGGAACCAAGCTGAGTTGCCGTGTGTTCTGTGGTTATGAACACACCAACAGCAGCAAAAAATACATAATTAAGCGAATTGCATTGGTAAGGTCGCAAATATTTTCTCTCATATCTAGTCTTCTAGGCCTTGCCATGACACCGGACGCAGATGGGAAGAAGAAAGTGCGGTAGACACGTCGCAAGTCACCGTTTCCGCACCCACCATGGTGGTGAGACCCACAGTGGACAGCGTCGTCAATGACGGTCAAACTGTTGTGTGTTTGTGTGCGTTTGTACGTGGAGGGGTGACCAAACAGCTAGGTAATGGGAAAGGTAATGAGGCCGATGCTTAGCACACTTCTTTCCTCGCGGTGCCCTAAAAGTTGTGACTTGGCGGGTTTCCAAATGAAAGGGCAACTTGGACACCACAGTTGGTTCAGTGTGTATTTTGTTGTATGGAGTTATTTACTGCAGGCTGAAAGTCTGGCTCAATGGCTACTTCTTAAGGTTGCAATTCTGGCGCTCTCATGCGGGTGCCTACCTAGCAATTTGTGCTGTTGAGTGTTGGTCACGTCAGCTGCGTGCGCCCTCCCCCATATTCAGTCTTCTCGAATTTTGTCTTGACACCTGGTTCTGGTGTGGGAATAGTGAAAGCGTGGGGTAGATTCTTCGTAAGTTTATTTGCACTATAATCCCGTGGAAGTCACCACGTGTATTCAGCCTGCTGAAGCTCGTGGTGGACATCTTCGAGAGCGACGGTCGATTTGTCGTATGTGGAGGGGGTCGTGGCGACGCACAGCCGGGAGTTCTACCATGAAGGCTGCTGCAAGTCGCATCCTTTGCCTCCTACAGATGGTGACAACTTCGAACGTCCCATCACTGGCATTCTGTGCCTCCTCGAAGCTAGGCTCTACCTAGCGGCCACATCCCGGTAACCATCTCGACTGCGGGCTCAACCAAATATAAGTATCATTTGCTGAGTTTGTCCACACGTTGTAATTTCCTCCCCGTCTTTTCCCGTCTTAATACTTTGTCCTTTATCTACTCCTTCTTCCAAAATTGTAATAGGCCCATATAGAAGACGCATGCCGTTCTAGAGGCGGAAGAGACCACGTCGGTTGATCTTCCAGTCAATAAAGCCATACATTTTAGTAAATTTGGGCAGCCATCTGGGATGTTTAATCTGCCTTCTTTGGGGATCGAACTGCGTGCCTCCTAGTGGGTTTGAGGATATAAAAATGCCCTGAAGAAATAACGGAATTATATTACTCGCACGCTGACGCCTGCTGGCTGACTTGGTTATTAGGGTCGAAATCAGCAATCAATCAAACAAACAACAGCCGCTGTCCTCATCCACATCACATCATATACGTTCTATTTGGAGTGAATACCTGGACACCCTATAATCCAAAAAACGAGAGTTACGCTGCGCTTACTTCTATGGCATTCTCACACAGTGGAAGCTGAGTTGGTATGACGACGTGCTTAGATGTGATTAACCAATGCACCAACCACCGGCGTTTTCTCTCGTGACATTAAAAGGGAAGCAATTTGAGCCCGAACCTCCGTCCACCTGTCGGCCATTTCAAAACAATGCACACAGAGCCGACCTTAGCGTCCGAATTATCCCGTCAGTCATGGAAGGCGGTCGTAAGGGAGTTAAATAAGTGCAATCAACCTGTCACTATAACCTAAGTAACATGCAAGTCGGCATCCTGCGCCAACGAAGAAAACGTTGGATAGAGTCATCCCTATGATGCTTAGGACCTATTAAAACAAACAGAGAAAACCATGGTATATTAATTAATTTTAAGCAGGCAATCCAACATTCAAGTAATATAGACAGACACCATTGCTGGCCATAATATCCGTTAGCGGTTCGTGAACTTTGGTCAACGAATTCAGCATTCTTCTACCTTTTGCATAAAAATGTACTTTGCAAACCACAACTAATGTATCTATCCTGATAAAACGGTACTATGAGCACAAGGAAACACAGTTTGAGTCAAGTCTGTTCACCTTAAAGCTGCAGGAGAATAGCGCGATTTTGACACTATTTTTGCGCACAGAAATGCTCCAAATGGTTATAATAGGAAAACCAGGCATCCAGTCTCTTCGGCATCGATCAAAACTGCTTAAGTATCACGAAGACTGATACACATGCATACCAGAGCAACAGAAGCACAGAAAAGCAATGGATTGAAATTAATTACAGGAGCTGCAACATGAACGGTAATAAAGGGTAGAAGATAAGATCTACTGGCGATCGTCAGTATGAGAGAGGCCTGTCTTTTTTAATACACTGATTTTGGGCATTGGTTTTCCTAATTCAACGCGTTGCACATTGAAATATACAGAAGATGAACCGAAACTTCTGACCCATCTCTGCGCTTTTTAACTGAAATTGAATTAAGGCTCAAAATTAGGTAACCTTACTTTAAAAAACCTTGTTCAATTTTGTGGAGAAATCGCATTTGAAACAAGGCAATACCCATGTTTCTATAGTTTTGTGACCCTTTTAAAAAGCGGGCAGTTTTGTTTGTAGTTTTCAAAAATATGCTTGGTGAGTATATTTTAAATTGGTCTGAACCAAGTTACTCAAACTCGTGTATTTTTAAATTCAGTCAGTATTTCCCCACGACATGTCATGAGTTTACTCTGAAGCTAATATGCGCAACCAGAAATATCCCTAAAAGCCGATTGAGCCAGGTTGTGAGTTTTGTGAGTGACGTTTTTATACCCTAGAAACGGTGATGAAGGCGTCTGAGGGTCCTACATCCGAGCATCTTAGTCTATAGTTGTTTGTATTCCAAGATGATATGGCGAAAGATTTTCGGAAAATGGAGTTTTGCTTGTGAATTTTTGAACAGGCAGCCCTTGTTTGTCCTCAGATTAAATGAAAAGTGGGTGCTGGAAATGTCGCACTGGAGGTTTTGGGGCAGAAGTTTCATCGAAGGGGGTTGGGGAAAGGGGGAAAGGGAGCAGATTACGGTGAGTTGAACTCTGCTGCGATAGGTTCTGCAGATGACAGGGGAAGATATCGGCCACGTGTCCGGGGTGATGAAGAATCAGCGATGTTCTTCTTGGCCGAGCACGGATGGCCTGCTGTTGTTTTACGCTAGGCGCAGGTTAGTCGACCATGCGCGCTTACCGAAATAGTGTGAATCAAGATTGACCTGCGCATCGATGTTGATGTTCGATGTAACCTCTGCCCGCATAACATCTAGCCCACACTTTTCATTTAGTCTGACGACAAACAAGGGCTGCCTGTTCTAAAATTTACATGTTCATCTTGATTTTCCGAAGATATTCTTTATTTTGTCCTCATTTTTTTGTTAACAATAAATATGCAAGAAGTGCAATTAAGTGTTCCCTTTCATGATCTCTCAGTGTCATACCAACTTGAAAAATGATCAAGAATATTCCTTTCATCATATTCGGTAGAGGAAGAAGATGGGGTGATTTCTGGGACCATATTGATCAAGAAATATATCCTGCATAAGCCACAACATTCGAATAATCATTTATAAAAGAGCGTGAAACGATGTTTACTTAAAATCGAACGTGCTTCCAAGTGTTTGACAGATTATTACGTACAGTAATCGCCACAGAACATGCAATTTTCATAACTTTGTATAAGTTTGATCATAATTCAAATACTTATGATGATGCATTTAGGAAGATTAAGAACTAATAATGAACTGCATCAGGCATATTTGGCACTTGAATGAACTATAGAAATTACTAAGTTTTTGTAAAGAAAAAGAAAAATTTTCCATAATCCCGTGATTTTCGAGACGTAAAAAGGGCTATAAATTAGAATAATCAATAAAGATATTGTGTTAAATTGAAATTTCGGAGCAACCACTTTCTATATATAGAAGGAACTTTAGTTTAGCCAAGACATTCTGTTAACGTAAGTCTTACTGGATAAGTATTTATTGAATAACATCAACAAAAGTGTGTTATAATTTTCCTTGTTTTTACTGTATTCGTTGATAAATTTATAAATGTTGCATTTTTTTGACGTTTACACCAAAACATTTTAAATAAGATACATATAAAAAGCATTGACCGAAATAGAGTGTTTTTCCACATTAGTTTAAATGAAGATGGCAACGTTTTTGATATGCAAAAATGCCTGAAAACTGCAAAACACATTGTCCAGTGTAAATCTTATCCGCACTGGTGTTGTGTAACTAATATTCTTAAGATTAATAAAATAACTTTCCATGAAACGGTTTCCTCTTATAAATGGCTTTGAATAGGTATACAGCTGACACACTTCTGCGTATACTAACATTTTCCAACGTAATTTCACAATGAAATTTGATACTTTTGAGAATTTATTAAAGTTTCCTGACAATAAACGATTCAATTCGAATGGAGATGGAAGAACATTATTTTTTCTTTAAAATGGATTACCTTCCGCATGAGTAGAATAATTCCAAATTCATTTATAAACTGGCGAATTCAAAAAAACTGGCCGGATACATTGCCATTTTTTAAACTAGTTATTATCCTTTCATCTTTTCCATTTCTAAATAAAGCGAACGAGGAACGTAAAGTATACAAAAACTATATTTTTTCACGACTTACATCAAATAAGGGCTTATTTGTCTTAAATTCGCGTGGAAATGTTAGAAATTTGGTTTTTATTGAAGAAAATTCGAGGTTCATTGGTGTATTCAAACAAATACTCTTCTGTTATTTCATTTTGTGCAAAAAAACTGCACAGAATAGGTGAACATAATTTTTAAAATACAAACCGTCAATGTTACTGCAAGCATATTTAGGCCCTTTAACTTGGCTTCACTTCAATCTAAACAATTTTGGATAAAATTTTCCAGTTCTGGAATAGATATTTCACACACCTATTTTACTTATTTTGTAGTAACTTTCTAGTATTATCAACATTGAAGGGAAGTTTCGTCCTCTCTTTCGTAAGAGCATAGGAAATTCCTTTAAATATGAGACTACTTCCAATTTCCCCAAAACTAATGGCCATTTCTCTCAATAAATCTAACTAAAATGACGATTGAACTAAGTAAAAGGCGTTCGCAGCATTCAATAAACTGAATGAATCAAAATAGTGCTTCTAAATATATGCTCAAGTACCAGTTCAAATTTCAGTATGAACGTTTCATGGTCATTGGTGACTACTGTACAATACAGTTTTGGTCATTCGTTATTAATGCTGAAAGGAGCCTTTCATCTAACATACATTACAGTGTACTCACTTCATTTATCATTGAATTAATAAATTAAAAAAACCAAATTCTGTGCATCTTAACCAACTGATTATTATTACTAAGGACATTTTGAAAAGCTGGGTGCCAAACACAGGCACGGTGCCACTACTGAAAGCATTCAAGAGTTTGCCACTAGACGTTCAGTCAAGTTCATACGCTGATGGTAAAAGTTTGTTTAACAGTTCTACTTTCTACCTCAGTGGACGAGATGTCACATGATGCTGCCATCTTTCACACCAATTACCAGTCAGTTTTAGTGTTCGCAGTCTAAACCATGCTGCCAAATGTCCTTGAATGGCATTTTTCTCGATTTGAGGCTGAGCATGCGAAAGCATCATGGCTAAATGACTGTAACTTTGCATCTAGGAGACTATTTAGAACTTAGTCTGCAAATTCCGTAGTTTGTGAAAAAACGTGACAAAGTTGAATTTTGCAGTTCAGCTGCAGGGGTAGGTTGAGCTGGCAAAATTAACTGAAGTCGAATCCACAACTAGCGGTTGGTTACTTTTTAAATACACTGATTGCCTGAGACACATTAAAATGCAATTCTAATTGCTTGTCACTGTATGCGTCCTCCACATCCAAACTCACGCGCTAAATTAAAGAGATCTCTATTTGCGTTTTACGGAGGTAAAATACAGTCTTTATTCAGACAGATGCGCAATTCATTGGGTTTCACTCCAAATAAAACTAATTTCAGGATTGAAGTGTGCACCTATGGGGTTCCAAGCCAGCAACTAATTCCTACTCAAATCCACTGTTTACCTGCGGAAAAAATGTTTTCCTTATTCAAAGTATAGGAAAGAGCCATGCAAGGACGTTCCAAAAATTTACAAAGCCGTTTCTCTGACGCAAACTTGAAGATTGCGTAGATAGCGGAATTTAATAAAACCGTAAATCTCGCGAGTGCTTTTGAGCTACGGTCACTTGCGCTAACTGATGGTTGTATATATACGGTGGTCAAAACCCGACCTATGTAAACAGTTGGAGCATATAGTTAACTTTACATTGCCCTGCCAACATTCGGTTCCCTGATTTACACATTTGCCTGCTAAACGTTTTACGTTTAACGTTTTTTTCTCACTTTTTTCGTGGCCATTTTCTATAACGTTGCTGCTTGGATCGATATTTCTATACGAATTCAATTCTTTTGTATTTTCTCATACGCTTTTTTATGTTATGTGACGTGAGGCCACAGCTTAAAACACTGGTGAAATGTAGAGTTCCATTTACTTCTGGTGTCTAAGCAATCTTCAAGCCACCCAATAAGTCAGAATGGTAAGGGTGGGTTATAGGTATCACCAAAATAACCCAACTCCCCAGAGTCATGTTTTACGATGCCGATGATAAAAAGAAAACTATTCCATTCGGATATAAAGATAAAAGAACATATTTCAACAAGAACCAAATGTTGCAACGAAATAAATACTTCCTTAATAAAAATATTTTTCCCAGGTGTAAAGTTGAAGGGGGCCAAACCAATATAATTTATTTGCGCAAATAAAATATTAGGAGAGCTTATCAACTGCATCTAAAATTTAAAGTTGAAATAACTAGTGGCTATTTGTCACGTTAAGGTAACCGTGTTATTGTCGATTATGTGAAAATTTAAAATGATCTGTTCTCTTATTGTTTTCTTATTCATGCACAGAGATGACGCAGTTGTAAAGCTCTCTCGACATTTATTTGCACAGACAATTTATACCGTTTTGGTCTGCTTCAAACTTTCTCAATTATACCGTGTTTTTTCTTTCTTTAAATATCAACGTGTCAGTCAGGGGATGGGTTCATTTCACTGGCTTTTCAGTTATTGTAACTAATCATTTACAGTAGACAATAAATATTTTTATCTGCGATCGCTAAATGCAAAATAATTTTTTTCTTCAGTACTATTTGGGTCATTTTATCCTATGGTTAGGTTTAAACCTATCCATCTCGTCAAATGTTTGCTATTTTCGTTTTCTACGAACCTAATTTTATTTTCAAACACTATCTCAACGCGTTGGTTTAGGGAAAATGCATGAAAATGCTTCTGCTGGAGCTTACCGGCTGCATGACTGTTGATCGAACTGGCAATCCGCCTGTTTGCGGGATCTCGTTTCTGGCTAACACGGCTGCAGTCGGTTCATGTTGTAGGTCAATAAATGCCGGCACGGGAGCACGATATGCTAGCGGGATACTGCCATGGTCCCGCCCGGCTGTCGCCTCACTCGTTTGCTTTGGCCTCCTGACTGGTACAGTCTGCACAATGGCAGAACCTGTACTGGCGACAGGCAGAATTCCCCTTCCTGCAGCCGCGGTAGACACCACTGAGTGCAGAGGTCGTAATTCGACCGAGGGTGGGTAATTTTGTTGGCAAACGACGGCTGCCGCTGTGGCCGGTCGTTTCGGCGTCTGATCCTGAACCAGCCGAAACGCGGACGCACCTGCCTTTGCGACCACAGTGGAGTGATAGCAGGGCAGACAGTGTACAAGCGCCCGACTGACGCCATGATGACTCTCATGTTCCTGCTGACTGTTCCTACTGTAGTTCGGCTCGCTAGGATTAGGCTTCGCCTCCATCGGATTAGTGGCAGCGTTAACGAAGCCGTTTGAACGGCCGGGTATGGCTGGTCGGCTCTGCAGGGTACCTGTCTGCGGATGGGTAGACAGGTTTAACGGCAGTTGTTTTCGTGTGCTGTCGTCCTTTGAGGCTAGAAAGAGGGGGAAAATGAGCATTCGTCGTCATTTGGGGAGTTCAGTGGAGTAATTAGCGAACTAACATAGGCTTTCGGGCCATTACATTTATGTGGAAGGGGGTAACATGTTAGCATGTAGGCAATTACGTTCATCAATACATTCAAATTATTCATGAGAATTTAAGAGAGGATGGGGGTCGATAATGGGCAGTCGCTTATGCGGCCATGAGGACTTGTTGAGGTCCGACCTGGGAGAAGAGAAGAGAGAGGAAGCGCGGAAAAATGCAGGCAGTTTTGTGACCGTTGGCCATGCCAATCCCTGAATATGCAGGAGGTTCTTTTGCACATATAAGACCGGCTTCCTCAACCGGATAGCAAATACTTCTGCTGTTGTTAGCAAACGCTGATCCAGGGTCTTTCGACAGTTAAGTGGAACCTTAAAAATCACCTTTACGGGTTCGTTCGGGTTTACTGTATGTCCTTAGTGGACCATATGCTCGAGGCTGGCGCTGTTCATATTCCTAAATTCACCTTTGCTCAGCCATGTCGGGCGGTGCTTTCGTATTCTTTTGGACAAGCGTCGACTCGTGCAACTGATATAACATGCACCACGAGAGCAAGTTAATGAGTATGTGAACATGGAAGTGGTCTGAACTGGCGATTATTCCTTATCAAGTCCCGCTACGTCAGTTATGTTTAAGGTGCTCCGTTAGAGAGGCAGGGGAATTATCGTGTGGTATGCACGATGCTGAGAGCTGTCGAAGTTTGTGATGGGATCATAAAAGCATGTGCAGCATGTAATTATCCGAAATTGATACCTTGCAGTAATCATTTGTAGAACACGACAGTTCAAAGAGCTAAAACCTCAGATTATGCCAAAGCAATCTATACTTGTACCATTAGGATCCCGGACAGGTTTCAAGAAATATTTTCGGCAGAAAAAAGGGAACCAACGAGTTGGCTTTCATGAGACGAATCAAAGAAGGTGTAATTGTAAAACCCTAGTATGACAAAATTTTGAAAAACGTCTGGTTAGGATCTTATTTGCAAGTCTAAATAGCCAAACTATATAAATGCCCCCTATACTATGGACCTAATGGGAAGAAAGAGTGAGACAAAAATATATGCATTCTATTTTGAAAAACGTCATTACAACGGTTTCAGAAAAAGCGTACTCCATTTACCGTAAATAAAATTAGGCCCACAAACCACACAGCATTGGGAGAGCATACACAATGCATAACGGTGACATCTCTGTTGTGCCACCGTCTAGTCACGCCCCTTGGAATCCGCAAGAAAGTACACAATAAACAGGTCGTAATTTTGAAAGCCACTTGGAGGAGGATTTATTGTGTACAAAAACCGCAGTTGCTTTCGCAGGTGGCAGTTGCCACTGGTTGATGCTCAGCACGCTAAATGTCCCCGCTTCAGGGCTCATCCAGCAATCGGACCAGACTGGCGGTGTCCTGGCAGTCAGTGTGCAAATCACTGTCTGAGATATGACAGTGACTTAAAGGTGATTTTTAAACGCGTTAGCTTGTGGCCTGATTGGGCGCGTTACCTGCTGTGATGAACCTACATATGTGGCCCTTCAGGACCTGCAACCAGTTGGCGCATGCGTGCTTGTCCGGTTTAAAGTCATAGCCTGGGCACATCCTAGCGAAGTCATATGACCTTGGAGGCAGTCCGTTAATAACAAAAGAATCATAGTGGCAGCCGGTGGCAGGACCGACGCCTCAGGAGAGCCTGCAGGGTCGCTAGCCTTTGGTCAGGCTACACTCCTACTAGGCTGAACACTACAATTGCAAACATCGCGACGAATAGTCATGGATAGAGTCACAAAATTCAGGCAAAATTGGAGTTCTTTCAAAACTGTGCTAGTGTCGCGCGCTAATGCCCTCATTGTTAATTTTCACATAAACAACGAGGAATTACAATCTGTGTTTACTTGGCGCAATCTGCCAACGATTTAACACATATGCATAATCACAGGGCCAGGCACTTGGAGAGTCCAAAGCTCTAAAAAGATGACCCCATTTCGTAACCCTAATACCGATCTCTTATCCTACATGATAACCCGAACCCATACGTCTTAGCTTTAATCTCAAACTTTAGGTACCAACGCCAAACTTAATTCTAAACCCAGCCTTAACTCTTTTTTACACATACATAATTTCAACTGTAAACCTGGACGGCATTTCCTAAACAAAACCAAAAACCCTTAACCAATTCCCAAAACTTACATTCAGGTTAAAATAAATCTTTAGCTTGAACTTCAAAGCCAACATTAACAATTGATAGATGCAAGCTCAATCATAACGTACCTATCCAAATCAAACAAGTTTCTACCTTCCATTAATAAAATCATTGGACTTACATATAATATCCTCACTGGAAAGCCCAATGAGTTTTAATTTCTTTTTTTCAGACGTACTTTTGATTTATGGGAGAAAAAATGCAAAAGACCTGAAAACTGCTGAGGAGTCATATAATGTGACGGCTAGAGCAGATTATTTTACTATGTAGATTTACTGCGGAAAACTAATATATAAGCATAGAAACAGCATTACTTAGGGAAACTAGCTTTTGTAGGATAGTCACCTTTACATAGAAAAATGGTAATTGAGGCCGATTTTAATTGAGAAAGGCCTATTATTTTCATTATAAATAAGTATCATTTATTGGGCCACAACAAAATAGGTAAAAGCATGTAAACTGCCCTTGGCGGATGGATCAAACAGAAATCCACGCGGCAAAGGGCAAAGAAGTGTGTAAAAACAGTGCACTTGGAAAGGAACTGGCGCCAGAGATGAAGAAAGATCCCAAATTGATACATCCGCTCGAACCAGAGCCTACAAAGGAGGCTATGGGCACATACGTGAAGTATTTACATCACGGGGGCAAAAAATGCTTCTTCACTTTAAAAAAGCAGCTCTAAATGCTATTTGAGCATTTTTTAGCCGTTTCCATTTTTTTGGTGTATCTCCCATTACGTTTGCTTTATTAACTTTGTGAGGGTCGGTGCGTCCCCGATGGGCAAACGCACACACACAGAAGGGATTCTGATTGGCCGTTTTATTGCCGATAGCAAAATTATCCTAACGCTGACCTGAAAAAAGTGACATCACTTTTTTTTCTTCCTCGTCCTCTCTCTTCCTACTTGCCCGCATATCTTACATGGGAAATTTGAAATTGGTTTCGAATTTAAGCACTTTGCACTCACGAGGATTTTATTCTCTACCTTAACGTAGAACACACATCTGGCTATAAAACTGGTAAAGGAACTGTGTATTTTTTGCCCTTTGGAAATATCCTTTCTGAGTGAGACGAATCCTTCGCTTTCACAATCTAACTGGACTGCGTATTATCTGCTTTTTGGAACTATTTTTTCTGAGTGGGACGAATCCTTCGCTTGAAGAATCTTAATGGACCGTGGATCAAACCACGCTCTGGAAGTTATCCCTACGATCAGCACAAGTCTGGAATTTCACTCGCTCCTAAGAACAACATTGCTGCTTCTGAATCTGATGGTTACAGTGCAACGAACTCCTTACAACAAAGGCTGCGTCGTTCACATTACAAATTTTGACTGTTGAAATTAATTGCACAAGCAAATCTTATCTCTATCTATATTAGCATGGCCAGTTAATTGCAGACTTTGAATTAATGCACTCTAATATAGTTTCCAATAGCATGGGTAACGCTAACGTGCACGATCCATCTCTGCTAGCTGAAAAAAATGTTCGGCGACGGCTGAATTTGAACCCCAGACCTCATTTTATAATGTCAAACGCTCTACCGACTTCACCACCAGCTCACAGCCTGAAGGCCAAGTCGCTAATATATGCTCTAACGGGTGTAATCAGGTTAACTTTTGTAAGCCGCCTCTTAAAACCTTTGACAAGGTACTCTCAAGAAATAGCCGTAGCGCTTTCAATAGCGCGTACGAAATCCCAGACCACCCACCATGCAAAAAAGCATCTTCTTCCACCAACCGTCTTAGAACTGAACACCACCCAGCCAAATAAGCCTGCCCGTGCAGATTGTGATGGATGTCTTAACCTAGCCACGCGCGTAATGCGTTTAGAGGGAAGCCTTGCATTTTCCGCGGAAATACTAGCAGTGCTCATAAAGTACAATAAGATAACACCACCGGATGCGGCGCATGCAGAGGACAGGTCAGTGGTTGATAAAGCAGGAAACCACGAGTCCAGCAAGGCCAAACGCTGACGCATACGCCAGCAGAAGGCGGCTTAAGAGCAACCTGCTAAAGACCAACCAAAGCCCTCAGTTTTATCGCAAGACCGCACCTGCAGCACGCCATGTGAAAAAAGTAAGGCAACCACTCCTAGAGGATGCGGCGCGTGCAGAGCACAGGCCAGTGGTTGATAAACCAGGAAACCCCGAATCCAGCAGGGCCAAACGCAGGTGCATACGCCAGCAGAATGCGGATGCAGAACGGCCTGCTAAAGACCAACCAAAGCCCTCAGTTTTATCGCGAGACAGAATTAGGAGCACGCCATGTGAACAAAAAGCAAGACAACCACTCCAAAAGGAGACTTCTGAAGAAAAGGAAGTTGAATTGGACCAAAGGGCGAACGGTAACTTAGAAGAAAATGCTACCAGCAAAATGTCCATGGAATCTTTCACAGATTTGGACTTCGAAACCCCTGCCACTACTCTGCTTCAGTGCGATGTGACCACGGCCCAAGCTCGAGCCAACCGTAAGCAACATATAGTGATACAGGTTGCACCAGAATCAACGGCTACAGTTGCTGGGGATAAGGTGGAGCACGATCAAGGTCTCGTTCGGCAGTACGCTTTATCACTGCTAAGGGACACTGAGTCTGTTAAAATTCTCCAAACATTTAGAATAGGCAAGGATCAGCCGCCGAATGGTTCAAACTCTCAGCCACAACCATTTAAGGTCATTTGGGACACCGAAGCGAAGGCACAGCTTATGCTGGAAAGAAATTCGTCCCTGTGGACCATGCATGCTGGATTTTTCTTTCAGCCGGATAATGAACCAAAGGAACGCAGGAAAATGCGACTTTTAAAAAACGATCTAAACGACCGAGTAAACAAAGGCGAAAACGGCCTACTAATAAGAGGAAGAGGATTAGTCCACATTGAATGAAATTTTCTTTGGCTGGAATTAGTCAGGCGGAAAACTTAACCAAGGTCAACCGGCCGGTTCTAGAAGATACCACAAGCAATAGTGGCCGCTGCCTCGAGATCTATGATACCAATTGTCAGAGTCTCTTCAATAAACTTGACGAACTCAAAACAATAGCCTCTGAGCAGAAACCGCATAAAGTTGCATAAACAGAGACTTGGCTGACCGAAGCAATAGGGATTAGCGAAGTCAGCATTGAAGGCTATCAACTGTTCCGCTGCGACAGATCTCAATGTAGAGGCGGAGGAGTCGCACTTTATGTAGCCAATGAAATTTCCTGTTGTCACAGAGAAATTGCAGACATAGACCTACGTTGATATGAAATAATTTCATGCAAAATTAAGAGAAGGCAACATCCGGCACTCAATATATGCGTTGTTTATCGGCCTCCTGGCTCCAGCAAAAAAGACGACGTAGAACTGCTAAGTTCACTGACAGTTATCTCTTAACAGGAAAACCTATTACTATTGGGTGATTTCAACGCTCTTGGCATCGATTGGATGAAGCCTGGAGTTAAGGCCACAGCAGCACCTTCCAATTATCAACAACTTCAGTTGGCTTCGGACAAATATCTCATTCAAAACATAGACCTCACAACCCGACTGAGAGAACGCCAGCGATAGAACTGTCTAGATCTCGTGTTGAGTATGGAAGAAGGGATCATAAGGGGAGTGAACTCCCAATCGCCATTTGGTTTAAGCGACCACGTTGCTTTTACCAGCGGATGATACCTGCTGTCTCCAAAATCGCAAATAAAGAGGCGCAGAAATATTTGGAAAGCCGATCTTGAAGAAATGAGACGTATCGCTTCCGCAGAAAACTCGTTACCCAGTACGAACGATACAAATGAATTATGGCAGCATATGCAATGGATTGTAGAGCGCTTAATTGAAGTCCATTGCCCAATGAAAGTAATAAGACCATGTGCCAGACCTTTATATTCACCAGCCGATAAAAAAGGCCATAAAGAAGAAACAAAGGTTGTGGAAAAGGTACGAGCATCTTCAAGATTCAAAATCACTTGCCGGATATAAAGCGCAACGAAATAAATGCCACAAGGAAATACGAAATTATAGAACTGCTTTTGAGCGTCAACTTACAATACAAGCCACAATATGTCCAAAGAATTTTTATGGATACATCCGAAGTCAAAGGAAGCACCGGGACGCAGTGCAGCTCTAAGGGATAACATCGGGAACGTATTAACGGAAGGACCACGGAAAGTAGAGTTACTGTCATAGTTTTTCAAATCGGCGTTTATGATTGAATCCCCGACGACAATTCGGGAGTAGAAGTGGGCAAAGGTAGAGCCGTTATTCAAACTGTTACCTTTTCTGTCGCAGACGTAAGACATTTCCTCAGTCACATCAAACCAGTCAAGTCTCTTGGACCGGATGGGATCCCTGGACTGATGCTTAATGAACTGTCGACCGAGCTATCGGTGACTCTTTCAATTCTGTTCGAGCTTTCCATGAGAACAGGGGACTTTCCTTTCAGTGGAAGGCGGCCAAAATCGTACCGTTATTTAAAGGATTTAGCAAGATGTCTGCAAACAGCTTTCGGCCCATAAGCTTGACTTGCCTTTCCTGCAAAATGATGGAGGTCCTTGTCAAGCAGGCCATACTAAGATTTTGCGATGAAAGTGACATCATACAAAATTTCCAACATGGCTTTTGGCGAGGCGCTCCTGCCTTTCAAATTTACTGACTTCAATTGAGGCCTGGACCAGTGCTTTAGTAGAGGGCTTTGAAGTGGGTGTAGTGCACATCGATTTCCGCAAGGCCTTTGACAGCGTGCCCCGTCAACACCTTTTACATAAACTGAGCGTTCTTGGCAGCAAAGGGAAACTTTTGGACTGGATGAGGTCATTTATAGTCGGTCGAAGACAACGCGTTTGCATCGGGGAGGATGAATCGGACTGGGTTGACGTATTAAGTGGGGTGCCTCAAGGCTCCGTTCTCGGTCCTCTTCTCTTCATTCTCTATGTAAATTACAGCCTTCTAGAACTGGACTGCGGTAAAATCATGTTTGCCGATGACGTTAAGCTCTGGCAGGTCATTAAGCGCCCAAGCGACCGAGATGCTCTGCAAAATAATCTTTGCAAACTGCAGACGTGGTCCGAGAGATGGCTGCTGGATTTCAATGTGCAAAAGTGTGCCATCCTCCACCTGCATCCAACAACCTACACTATCCCTCAGAGCAGCAGGACAATTCACCTGAAAAACATCCAAATTCCCGTAGAATCTACGCAAAAAGACCTCGGCATTTGGATACAGAATAATCTGAAGCCCTTATTACAATCTGTTTAAGCTGCAAATAAAGCCACGGGGGTGCTGCATGCAATCAAAAGTGCGCTTTTAGCCTTCGATGAAGATCTCTTTGGCAGAGTGTACGGCACATTTGTTAAACCACACCTAGAGTACGGCATACAGGCATGGCGGCCATGGCTAGCAAAGGACACAGCATGGCTGGAGAAAGTGCAGCGTCGGGCAACAAAGCTAGTAAGAGGGCTAAATAAACACACTTACATAGATAGACTGGCATGCCTTAATTTATTCCCGCTGCTTTAGAGGCAACAAAGATGGGATCTTATCCTTGTTTACAAGATAATAAAGGTCTTCAGAAAGGATTACGCGTTGAAGATATGGTTCAGTGGCACCTCCCGCCTCATCTCCGTGTGCACACAATGAAGCTGCGCACGAAAATGTCCAAGCTAAACCTCCGCTCTGAATTCTTCACGCAACGTGTCATAAAACAGTGAACAACCTTTCACAGTCATTCGTGGAGGCCACTTTCCTTCCGATGTACAAACAACGCTTGGATAATTACGTGCGTCCCCTCTCCTCTCTCCAAGTCTTAACTCTAAAAAACAGACATTTATTTTAAAAAACAATGCTTCTATCCCCCCTCCAAGACTGACCTCTAAAAACTAGACATAGATTGTCAAAAAACAATGGAACTCACTGTTTGCCAATGCTATTTTAGTATTGGTAAATTTTTAAAGGTGCTTGTACACGTGCTGAATAGTGTTTTCAAAGGCATTGCCTATTATCCTCACCAAATAATCTGAAATAAACTGAAACGGAATCTTCTTAGAAATATGAACGTACAATCCGGAAAAGAATTTGTAAAATGAATGAAAAGGTTCGCGTTCCAAGTATGGATGTAGAAGAAGACTTGTCGAGCACCGAATCAATTTGTTTATTGGCCTGAGCTTTCGAACTCTTACAGGGGTTTATCTTCAGAGATAAGAAGCACCAACCAAAAGGGGGGTAATTATAGCGGCCAAAGGCCAATCAACTGTCAGCGGTCGTCATGGAAAAGGACACATCAACCAAAAGGATGGAGGTCGGAGGGGGGGGGGGAAGCCAGGCATATGCTCGCAATCTGCCCTTTCAGTATTTACAATGAGAGCTTTGGCAACCCTACTTAGTTGATAGTAAATTTCATCACTTTTTGTGACACAGCAGACCCAACGTAGAAAAGATGAAACAAAATAACAAAAGCGTTTGCTACTTTGGTACTTCAGGTAGTTTTAAATATATTTTACTGCGAATGTGCTCACCTGATCGTTTAAGAAGAAACATCAGCACACTTAAAACATTTATAAGGATAGAAGTCACCAGAAACGCGACGAGTGTGAGTATCACTGTCCGGAGGGCGTTTCCTGAACCTTAAGACGAAAAAAAAACAATTAACTGATAGTGGATTGAGAACTGCTAATTGGCCAATCAAGACATTTAGAGTTTAATATTTGATAAGGACGTTGAAAATATGGAAGCAACCATAACACATTCCTTTATTTACTCAAGAATATGAAACAGGCAATGATCGAAAATCTACAAACATTTATAAATGAACACGTGCAAGTGCGTTGAACTGTAGCCAGACATACAACATTTTTAACAGTAACGTCCCTTGGGAATGAATAATGCTTATGGTGTGAATTTTCGAATCTGGTTCCCAGCTCTTGGGGATGTCCTGCACAAGGCGCTTTAAAGACCTTTAAAGTGGATACGGATTTTTGCGCTGCCTGTTATCCTTTATGTGGACCTTAAATCGAACAAAACAAGATATTTGTCCTTCATATTAACTTACCGTTTTGCTGCGCGTTTTAGTCAAATTCATATTAGAATTCACGTCGATGCTTTCAAAGAGACAAAACATGAATTAGTTTTGTTGAGTAATGTCCACTTAACCGCTAACGTAACTCATCTGTCCTACTCTGCATTGGCTCTCAATAGAGGTCCCGACCAGCGTACAACTGGTAGTATAGGTGAACGTTGATAAATGAGTATCAATATACCCTGACCTGAAAACGGTGAGACAACGAGCTCGTGGCGCAATGGTTAGAGACCTTAGCCCTAATAAAAAGTTTCGCGATTTCGAGGCTCAGGTGGGACGCCACTTGGGTCTGGGTATGGCTGGCTGACGATGGCCAATAAGCAAGAAATGGCTATTCAGGTTTCCCGTCTTTGGCGGCAGTATTATTTGCTTATAATGAGTCTTCTAAAAAAGGAGTTGTTAAGTATTTGTTAGTTATATCTGACACTGCATTTCATATGCCTGAGGTTTATGAAGGTTGCCTAAGGCCACGGAGCCGAATAAAGTATCCGTTAAACAATATTAAATACAAAACTCCACAGTGAGGTGCTAAAGTGCTTGCATGCCAGCGAGAAAATACGTGTAAATGGCACATAGGAAACCTTCCGTGTTAGACATAGTATTTAGTATTTGGTATAGTATAGTATTTAGTACGTGCTATTCTGTCTGACACAGTGTGACAGTAAATAAAAAGATATGGTCTATTCATAAGCAAGATATGAAAGCGATATAGACAATCGGTAGACTTTACTATCTGAAAACTTGGTAACAGTAAGAAAATTAAGATTTTTAAACTCGGCCAAATTCCACATTAAAGAAGTGGGTCCGATAGTTATCTGGTAGACTTCGAATTGATTGCTTAAATAAATATGCTGGGGTAGTCAGCTTACTCTGTGCAAAGTTGTTAATATGACCCTTGTATTTCAGCATGGTTGTGCCCGAACTTGGCCTTTGTGTATCTGTTTTGGGATTAGACTGACGCCATCGGGTTTTCTAAAAGCTGCTCAATTGCAGAACACGTAAATTACAGGCGAGGAAACAATCCAAAGCAGTTATAACTGTACTATACCAGGCAGTACAAAGTAGCCCTGCTGACTAATGAACTTTTGCAAATGAAATCTAGCCCTTTAGCCGAGCTTCAGGCAACTGGATACGTACACCGGTAATAAAAAGTAAACTACCATTTCCATACTAAGTACCTAAATTACAGCTAATAGAGTTACCTGCATTACAACGCTGAAGAGTATTAGGATCGTGAGACTGATGATGTTCATTATATATGCCTCACAAACCGTATGCACTCATTAAGAAAGAAAACTACTTAGCGTGACTGCCACAGATAAAGTGAGCGTTTGTTTACGACGCTTGTTATCTGATTAAGATAATTGCAGTAACTGCAAGTTAATTTACTTTGAATTTCCATATACCCTTAGACTTGGCAAACATATCGAAAAGCAGATCGTCTAGAACATCCACCATACCATCTTTTTAACCAATCCCAGGCTAAACAAAATCAGTCTAATCGCTTAAGACACACTTCTGTCAGCCTTATAGGTGTTTACTCAAACAGCTGGAGGACATGTAGCGCAGCCTATAATTTGAATAAAGTTTTTCTTTGTGGACTCTACCATGCTGAGTTTGTCAACTGCATTCTCATACAAATTATTAGGCTGAAAACATGACACCACTTTTAATAAAATACCAAATCAATGATGAAGTTTAGTTAATAGCAATCATGTTCGAGAAGTCAAAAAAGAGAGGACAAAAGCACAGTTTGCTAAGCCTTATGTTGATATCCAAGTAGCTTATTCGGTAACAAATGATGGACGGGTAAGCGCATGGAAAACGCAATTAAAGGCATTGAAAACTAGGTTGAATTTACATTTAAACCCACTGCGCAAATGTCCGTATAATGTTTTGTATATTTTTGAGGATAAGGTTTACACTGTATTCGGTAGAAGAAGAGCCATTGTTATATCATATATAAGGAAATTACTCAAAGACCTTGAAATTAGACGGAAATTAAAATGATCTAGTTACAGCCCTTTAAAAATCACATAGTGCACAGACTGGGCTGTTTATGCAAGTTAAAATCTGCCATGCTCTTGAAGGCTAAAACGTGAACCAGATCCACCTAGAGTAGGCGCACAGTTTAATTATGGGGTCCACGTCTAATATTTTTTAAACAGAACCTTTGAGGGGATTTTGGTGCATCTTAAAATAGCTACACAAGTACTTCACATTTTTAATGAAGAAAGCACCTACAAATATGAGGATGCCTGGCGTGGAAATTTTGTTCTGTATGTCGCCAAAAGCTAGACATAGTCTGAAAAACCCAGTAGCCCCAAGGGACAACGGCACGTGAACGTTCCAAAAGCTGATGGGTGAACACACTCCCACAGTCAGTTGCCGCTTAAAATGATGAAAGTTTTTTATTTAAAAAAACAACAGGGTCCATCCAATTCCCCAGTTTGTAACGCGTCACTGCGCATGCAATTAAAATCTGTGACTGTTTTTGAGTTTCCTTTTGATCAACCACCTTAATGGTTCATTATTTCAGGAAAACGTATCTCGAGTTTTTGCGAATGATATTTTAAATTAGTTTTCTGCAAACTAGAATGTGAGGAGTAACTCTTAGTATTAAGGTACATAATTTGTGGCGACTTAAAATCTTAATTCAGCATATGATTTTGAAATAATTTCATTAAAGCCAATATTGGCCACGGAAATACGACTCGTATTCCACAAACGCTTTTTCCGATGACAGAGCTAATCATTTTCAAAATATGAGGAACGATGTCGCATTTGAAATCACATAATTCATCACAAAATGTATGCAATAATATTAACTCTAGGTATTCGAAACAGGTGATCTGATAGGTGAACACTTTTTCGTTGAGAGACTGGAGACTTAAGAAGCCATTAATGCTGCCCTTATTTAAACATGCACGATACAAGTGGCGATAAAATATTTAAATCAATTCCGCTTTCAGTAGGCCAATATCACTGTAAGTCTAAGTGGAAGTTGATTCAAATGCCTTTTGGCCAATTAGAAGCCGCAAACTAGAGTACATCGCATATTATGCTGTCAAAGCTTATTCCACTGTAAAAAATAGAGTTTTACTCATTGACGTTTAACAAAAGCGAAGCATTTTTTTAATTAAAAAACCTTCGTAATTTATGCAAATTTAGGTTTGTTAGATGTGTAATCTCTTCAGGCACTCTAATTGTTCAATTGTGACAAGCATATTTCCAACAGTCAATTGCGCTATGAGCAATCTAACTGTTCTCCCGCAGTGCAAAGTTTTCTAGCTTTGCATGCCAATGTAATAACGAAGTTCATGTCCATCAGAAAAGAGCCGTTGGTTGATAGTTAAGAGTAACGTTTTATCGATATATCTGTGTAACCCATTGCAACTCAAAAAGAAATATACCTAAAACACAGAGAGGAACAAAATGCATGCCTGCCTTCCAAAAAATTGATGAATAAAGGGGAAATGACTGCGACCGTCTACGCCCTTTTTAGCCATCAAAAGTATGCAAATTTTCAAAAAAGAAATACTGATTGTCTAATTTTGAGTAAAGGCTTCCAAAAAGCCGCCCTTTAACTGCAGCAAATATTGCATTATTAGGTTAGGCCAAAAGTCATCTTTTTGAAAATGCTGTTCACCGTCTAGCATATAAATGCACGCTGAGAGGGCAGGGAATGAGTTAACAGGAAAAAATTTGAGTGAAGTCCTAAAACAGGGCAGTGGTCAACATATCCGTCGATTCCGGAAATATATCACAGGGCGTCTAAAGCACCTTGTCTCTGGTAACACACTTTTTAGACACTTGGACTATGTCTATGCTTCCTTTGTAGTCCAAAGCTTTGTCGGAAGGCCGGAAAGTAAACCACTTCTTGGTTTCTGTTCGTAAAATTTTATCGCGGAACAAATTATCAATGCTTTTTATTGTAGCATCAAGCACTAAAAGTAAATCCTTGCCCACCTCATTCTTACGAAAGACACGGACTACAAATCGTATTGTGCTTAGGGTATTTCTCCAAAAATCAACGTCCCCTTTTCTATCTGCTCTTAGTAAAAATGAGACAATCAGTTATTTTCTGTTGGTCATTTGATTCTTAACACGACTAAATAGCATTGTGTTTATTGCCATTGGATGTTCAAATGATGCGTGCACTACAAAGGAATAATAGGTTATGAGCAAATACTGCACTAATTGCCTATACGAGCAAAAAGATGCGTTATAAACTATTAGAAAAATGAATCTCTTTTCCCAATAGATTACAAAGAATCACATTGTGGTACAAAATTTCACAACCAAAATTTAATGTTTTGAGCCAGATTGCCATGATGCATAGCATGGTTGAAGAAGTGATGATAGAGCCCAGCGATATCTGGCATTTTATCTATGCGCAGTCGTCCTCTTAACTGTAGATTTATTATGCGTAAATAGAAGTTAAGAAGGGCGTTCTGCTCTCATGTTAGGCTTTTAAATATTCAGCTTTCTAAGCCCAAAAAGCTGAAATATTGCTCATAATTTTAGCACAGACATGGCAAAATCAAGGAGATATCATGTGCTGCATAAGCCTCCATCCCTGTAAACCAGACCACAACAGGACCCAACTTACGAAGTCAAATTTGTATATGTATATCGAAAGGCATCAGCTTTCTACATATTATGGCAAAATAGGGCTACTTGTTCATTGTTCCTTAATTGGGACTGCTGTGGTACTGGGTGTTTTGTTGGTGTGAAATTTCAGTGATTATTGGTCAAATTATATGAATGACATCCATATCGTTCGTGTAACTTAAACTTTATCTCTTACTCTAAAATGATCCTTAACCCTTAGCCCAACCTTAAGACTGACAAAAACCATAATCCTTTCTGTTGCCTAAACCGTAACAGAAATTTCAAATTAATGGTAAACAAGCTACCTCTATTACACAGAGGGAGTTCTATTGTAGTGCCTTACTGAAACACAATTTAACAAAACTTAAGTTTAACCGACCGTCAAAATGTGAACCGCAGCCCAGCAGATTTTCTATCCTACATTAATTGTCCACTTGTATAAGACCCAAGCCAGACATACCCCGGCGGCAGATCATCTCTCTCCGAGACTCGCCTTACGGTTGGCTCACAAGCGACAGTTCACTTGGCAGAACAATTTCTAGACAAAATCAAGGAGGTCACAATTTAACACGGTGAGAGAATGGTGTCCTTTGATGTTATACCACACTTCGCATCCATACCACAGCCCTTGCTATCGAAACTATCCGGGACCATTTACGACAGAATTACGAGGAGAGAGAAGGTCAGCCCATAACTCCAGACCTTAAAGAACTCACAGAGTGCCGTTGCAAAACCTTCTACACCTTCAAACAAACCACATATGACCAAATTAAAGGCACTCCAATGGCGTCCCCGATCTCCGGGTCCATTGCCGAGATGTTATTACAAAAACACTAGAGGCGGTTTTTCAAAGAGAACAAGCCCAAATTTTGAGCACGCTACGTAGACGACACCCTGGTTTTCATAAAAGGGATTATTATCAGCAACTGCAAAGACCGATTGAACTCTATTTCTCCTGATCTACAGTTCACGATGGAAGAAGTGGGGAGCAGAATTCCGTTCTTGGACGTTCTCATCTGCCGCTAACTGGGCGGCAAAATGGCAACTTCTGTCTACCGTAAACCAACAAACATTTCACAAATATTGAGGTACAATAGCAACCATCCACTGCGACACAAGCGAGGTTGCGTAAATACGTTATACCGCCAGATCGGAACTTACTGCGGTATGCTGGCGCCAAACGAGGCAAGGAAAAGCTGCTACGGGAGCTTTTCAGGGCCAACGGCCAGCCACGAGCGTAGTACGCCAGCAAAATCACGGAACGAGGAGCGTTGCCCACCAAAGTCATGACGGAGCATTTTGTACATGAAGGGGGTCTCTGAAACCATGGCTAGATCCCTCGTGCCTCTCGGAAAAGGAGTAGCCCACAGGCCCACCGCCACAATCTGGCAACAAGTACTGCGGTCAAAAGAGCCTAAATCAAAACAAGAAAAATCGGGCGTTGTCTGCCGACTTCAATACAAATGCGGGCGGTGCAACCATGTTGGAGAAACTGGCCAATAGCTTCAAACGTGAAGGCACGAGCATCACCTGGCAGTCAGAAGGCTGGACCCAAAGTCGGAGGTAGCGCAGCATGCTGCAGAGATGGGGCACGTTTTCAATTTTGACGCCGTCGGAATTGTGGGCCGAGGTGACAATCACACGTCAAGGCAGATTAAAGAAGGTTGGATGTTCGGTTTACCACCACATAAGTTTGCCGGACCCCTATGTTGTATTGAGAATATTCTTATCAAAGGATGGTCACGACACGGAACAATCGGGGCCCTCAACCAGTAATCCGCTCAACTGACTTATCCAGGCGACAGGCTACGTCGAGGCGGGGGAAGCCAAACAAACGCTGACACCCCATGTGTAGACAGTCACAATGCAGAGGAGAGCGCGAGGGACGGTTACAGCGAACCGTTACAGCCTAGAGACGCGATCTATGCAGAGCGGCTCGAACTGATTTGGCTGACAACGCCCGCGGACCAAAGGAGCGTCATTTAACGATTGCCTGGCGGCAAAGTATTCACTGTCTGAAGATGGATAGACAAGATATCTATCGAAAACGTCCGATCATGAAAACATTTCTCCTGGTGAACGCCCTTTATTCTTTTGACTTATTTGGGTATTATGTACAATTAGTAACAAATAAAATAATTTCATATTCTTCCTTGGTAAGCCCTTAGACGAGAGACAATCAAGCAACACAAACTTTGCAGTTGGTTCCTATTTTTCTTCAGACTTTAGCAATCTAAAATGAGTGTACGAAGGCTCAATAATGAAAGCTTAAGGAAGCGTTTTGCGATAAATGTATATTATCGTTGATTTATTGCCTAGTATATGGCTCAAAGACCACCAAAGTTCTTGGTCTTAACAGCAGAGAAGAAACGGATTTTCATTAGGGTCCCATTTAGAGGGGACGCGCCAAGCAAGCCTCTAAGAATGCACCTCCGTCAAGCGGTATCAGACATCTTTCTACCAGCCGACGTGTATGTACTATTCATTACTACTACCATCCTACACGGACAGATCAAGTGCAAACTACCAGCACAGACCACATCTTCGTTAATCAATTCATTCACCTGCTTCTATAAGGCAGACTATTCTAGTCGCACGAGCCGGCCTGTGCCCAAAAGTCTACGAGAACACTGTCCAGCATATTTAGAAGAGGACCAAATAAAGAGCTCTAAAGGCTACATTCTCTTGCACATGGTAAACTCAGATACAGGCGGAAATGTCAGACAGACTTTCCGAGTGTACTGCTAGGTCTCCTCAAGCTGCTCGAAATTCCTTGGACAGTGTTTGTTAGCTACATCAGACGTGGCTGCCATCAGGCTACACAAACTCGTCCTGGGCTCCCAAGTGAACGCGGTAACGGCGCCGCAGTTGGCAGGACCGAAAGTCACCAATTCAAGCACCCGCAGCTTTTCAACGTTATTGCCTGCCAGTCCCCCCCCCTGACAGTGATCCTGACTTCCTTTTCCCTCACCAGCCGCCCTATGTTTTCTATCAACCCGCATGATTCATTTAGATAATTGCGTTAAGTATGTCCGGGTCTAAAGATAATTTATAGAAAGCAAAACCTATGCCCTCAAATTTAGCATTTGCATGTTTAAATAGAAATTTTAACAATAATAAAGTAAATGATTAAGCTTTGATCACTGGCCGCACCTACGAATACTTTAGGACATATGTTTGAAGCAGCACATTTTACAAAAGTCGAAATGATGCTCCTTGACGAGAGGGAATTTGGAGCTGTCTGTGATCCTATAAACAAGCAAACGCTATATGGTCTCGGCATCCTAGAATTCAGAGCTCTTCAGTATAACTCTAACGGCATTATTGCGATAAGCTGGTTCAACCATGATTCTCTAGCAGCAGCTAGTTGTCTTTTTCTATGTGTTGCGTTTTAAAATTTTCTGAGCACTCAGAATAAATACAGATTTACTGCACGGCAGATTATTACTTTGGCTCAAGTATCTCGGCAAAATATAAATGATCTTATTCCACAAAGTAATTCACTTTTCTTTATTCAAAAGTACGAGGTTTTAGTGTTCCAAGTAGTTTACTTGATGACTTAGCCAGAAAGGTTTTCTTTCTTAGAAACTTCAGCCCTGAGTATGATCGTGCAGTAAATTAAATTTGTCTTGACTTGCAAACTGCACGCAAAACAATCACTGACACTGTCATGTGCTTTGGACGAGTAAACTGACCGTCGGTAGAAATAAAAGGTCAGTCGTCGTTGCAAAGAAACGGTGAAAAACATAGCTTATTCTTCTGAAAGAACTAAATTATTCATTTGTAAACGCACTCTAAGGTGAAAAGAGCGGAAATGGAAGGGTGGATGGGTGAGTGGAGGTCGGCACTCCTGAATTGGGAGGACATTAAGCACGCAAATAAATCAAGTAGTTAATAAGTTTTATGAACTTTCGTGCTATAAGTACTTCCTCTCTCTGTAAAAGCGTTGAGTTTCGCAACATTCGATCAACTGCACTGATAAGATGTGCGCTATGTGTTTCGTACCTCGCACTCACAGAACAACTTTTCACGCACTCCAAGCATCTTTTGAATCTTTATTATTTTTTCTATACTTTCATATAGACTCCAGCAAAAACCAAAATCCACATTTATTCCCCTTAAGTGACATCGGTTTTGAGCCAATTTTGAAAAAAAACGTGGTGACATCGGTGGGCTTCAGGCTGACACCAGTAAAGCTAATGCGTGAGCCAAGTGCTTTAGAGTTCAGATTAAAAGCTTAGGAATTCCTACTTCGGTAGTAAGCCTTCTGTATAAAAATGGACTAAGCCCATAACATAAATTGACCCCAATGTTATTGAGCTCATGGCTCCAGGTTGGAGATTCGTAGCTCAGTTGGCAAGAGCTTTGGCTGTGCTAAATCCAACTAAAATGCTCTCAGTAATTGAGGTTTTTTGGCAGAAACATAGAGGGTACAAGCTGCTTCTTGGAGTGGTAACTTTTTACAGATTTTTAAGCTCCTTCATACTTCTTTTTTAAAGTATAATATTTACAGATGATATTCCAGGTTGTAATGTGCGCAAAAGCAGCAACGTACCAGCGACCGTCGTTAACAAGATCAAGCCATATAAAGAGTAAATTATTAGAAGTTTAGAGGGTTTCAATAATTTCAGATAAGGCAATCAAATCGACCCAAGTGTGATTAACTTGACGGCTCGCGGTGAGCCTCGTAGCTCAACGGCAGAGCGTTGGCTGTGCTGAAGTTTCCTCTGTTGTGTGGATTCGACGTCCACCAAGGCCGCCATTTTTTAAAAATTGGGCCAACTGAAAAGAGTAAACTGTACACCTGCAGGTAGTTCTAGATTGTATGAAACAAACGACTTCATAAGTCATTGGTCGCTGTATGTTTTTCGGACTTTCGACAGAACCGAACTGGCCAAGAAATGAACTGAAATCCGCGCTAAATGTGTGAGTGCTTTCTGTTTTCCTTTTGAGTCATTTATTATAATGACTATAATAGGCACCCAACAAACGATGTGCTGCCTGTGTAGAACAAAGCCATGTGTCGCATTATTCGGACGTCCCCGTGAACTTGAAAGTGTGCCATAGAAGCGTACCTTTTACCGCTACAGCAAGTCCCATGGGTCAACACACTTACGCTATCGGTACTGCACCACAGAAGCGTCAAACCTATTCACGTGAAAACAGGAATGGATTTGGACTCTAAGACCCCACCTGGTTTAACTTTGAACGCCAGGAAAACGAGAGTTAGGGCTACACTTCATAATCAGGGTTGGGTGGGGATTAATATTTTGATTGCAGACAGGCTTTAGTTAAGGGTTTGTGGTAGGTTTAAGAGACACGTTAATTTATTAACTTCTGTAACGTGGGTGGCGTCCCAATTAGCGTGTACTGTTGAGGTAGGTCATATGAGCCATTACGTTATTACTTATCGTCCTGACCGCACGGCAAAATGCGCATATTTCACCGATGTTGCACAGCTGTTTGACTTAAGCTACAAATTCAGCTTACTGTTATGTCCTTCATCGTTCCCGTATGCTTTCTGACCTATGAACTCTATTCGGAGCCTGTCATTTTAATTCTCGATTAAAATACAGCCCAAATAAATAAGAAATCGCTCAGTGCAAGGTTTTTTAGGCTCGTTTTAAAACATGGTATAAAATTCCTACATCAGAAAATACGCAGAGGGTGCTAAGGAACTAAGTGATAAGCCAAAACTCTCATATCTGCGTCAAGAAATGACATCAGATCGAGTTGATACACGCGTTGCTGCTGTGAGCCAGTAACTGGGCCAGTAACTGAGCCAGTAACAGGTAAATATTTAGGTATCGCACACTCAGGCGAACGTAGTTGAAGTATTATACCTCATATATCCCTAGCCACAGTATGTTATTCTACGAAACTGGCGGTGATGGGGGTTCTGGGGGTAAGGAAATAGATCAGACAGTAAAGGAACTTTGCAGAAATTAGTTTAAAGTGAAAAAATGTGGTTGAATTTGTTTTCCACGGCCACTGGAAGTAAGTTGTTCCACATGTAAGTTAACGGTGCGCTTGGCGCTTTGCGCCGCGGACTGCATTAGTCGAACTCCAGAACGGTAAGTTGGACCTCAGGTAAGTTAAATTAGACGATCTGCTAACCACCATTTCTATTTTTTCAGGAATTTCAAGAAAATTGCATTTTGAAATCGGTTTTTTCGCAATATGTTAAGCAATAATATAGATTAGGAAAATCTAAAGATATGAATCAACAAAATTTCTAAATTCAATAAATAAGAATGCATATCGCAGTTATTAAAGTAGATTTCACTGCCCTCTCTAATTGCCGACCCATTTAACCCCTCTAATAACCGTTTAATTAGGGGAGAATGTTGGAATTAGGGCTATATGAGCTGTACTTCTTAAGCCACTGTTGCCTTTCAAACAGCTTATGCAAGTGGCTCCAAACTGCACGACTTTACCGTCCACATAAATCAACATGAGCTAGGTGTAGTGAACACGACACATGGTTTGTTAGGTGCCTACTAGTTTGCGTGCACAAGCTATGTCAATTACAGTAATTACAGTAACGACCAAACGATATTTCTTGTCGGCATTTGCAAACAAAGGACATTGAATTTATTGGCATTATTGAGTACTGTTGTGCACATTGTAGACCAGTTGGTGCAAGCAGAATGATTACTTAAGAATGAGTCTAAGACATTCCGCTGGATCCAATAAATAGAACATTCCACTGGACTCGCTTCGATCGACCTACTCCACATACAAGACGCCTCTTCAGGTAGCCTTTAGACCACTCGGCTTCTTTGCACTGGTGCGGATAGAAGTCATGAATTGTCTGCTGATCATGGATAACTGCTGGCGTGCTTTTTAAACGACATGTGAGAAAGAACAGCCTAATGTGGCCCTCATCGGACGTCCTGTGCTGGTAAAGAGCACATACAGTGGTAAAATTCATTCATGACCGGTCAAAAACTCAAATTAATATGTGATACATTTTTGGGAGCCCATTCTTATCTGATTTTGCAGGTAAAAAAAGATTGCAGTCAGGAACTTAATTTTAAGCACAGAAGTGGTCATTTGCAAGGCCTGAAAGTGACGTACAACACCAAAGTTGGTTGAATGTTGCCAAGATGCATTTTTCTCCTTGTACATTTGGAAAAAATGTTAAATAATAACTCTTTTTATCGATTTTAACAGGTAAGTTAACTTGGGTTTGCGAAAACTCGGCAACCTCTGTGACGGCGGTTACTGAGTTACAAATAGCCATCTGCTCAAATGCGCGTTCCAGGAAGTAATTGAGAAGACATGGTCACTGAGACAAGTGCTTATTCGCCTTGAGCTTTTAATCCACCGCGGACCCTTGATTCTCGATTTTTATAGGATGCAATCACTAATGCACATGTGTGACAAGTAACGACAAAAATAATTGTCCTCTTGTGTTCTAATGGCTTGCTGACCAGCGTGTGGACCACGAACTGCTGAAATTTGATCACACATGACAAAATTGGACGTGATGATTGCTCGACCGTTGGTTCCCCGATGTTAGCGACAGAGGCACGATTGGCGGTTCGTTCTCAAAATGACGACTTGCTTTTGTTGAACTTGAGCCTCAGCACCGAGTAGTTATTAGCAGGTCCTCGCACTTCTTTTCAGATTGGGGGTCCATGAACCATGACTCACGTAATTGGCGACTCACAAGATCTTAACTTCTGTCGCGAATTCTGGTCTACTCAAATTGTTTGTGGTCACGCCTGGTCAAATGAACATGGGCATAATTACTCTGCCCTGCTGCCACGGGTTTAAAAATTCACGTCTTATGAACTCTTCCAGTTTTTCCGACATAGTTGCCCTGTCCGCGACTGCACCAGATCCTATAAACAATTTTGGATGTTTCTTTCATGCCAGTGGGCCTTTTGGTCTCATTATCTGACGCAGTGTGGTTTCCTCCGGCCTGTGTGCGATTCCGACTCCAATTGGTATGGAAAGGCGGCTGACAGCCTCCGAGGCGTTTTTTGGACGAACGGAATCGCTCTTCAAAATGTATGGTCGGGGCAGGTTTGTTGCCTATCTCGTTTGCGGTAGCACCGTTTGATGTAGGCCATGTTCTCTGACCACATATGGAAGTTATCGTATTTCGAAAACTGTGTGCACTGGTTCACTACAGTGCCTCTCAACACGCCAATAAAGCGTCCTTACGAAGCTGCCTTCGGGGCTGTTTGGGTGTTTGCTGATGAACTGAAGTAGTTGCATCGCGTTTGGTGCGCTCCTGAACACTCCGTGGCCGAAATAACAAAGTGTCCAGGCCCAGGTTCTCGCGAGAGGTGACAATCGTGTGAGTCGCCAAATAATTTAGTCATGGCTCACGGTCATCCGGTCTACAAACAAATGCAACGACCTGCTCAAGCTATATTCGACGTTTAGGCTCAATTTGGTCAGCGCAAACGCGCCTTCTAACGCCAGCGCCAGGGAACCAGATGACCGTTCAATCATCACGTCCAATTACACCATGTATGATGAAAGTTCAGCACGTTACAGCTCGCATGTTAGTCGTTAAATTATTAGCGTACAAGCGCGAAATTATCCGGGATAGGGGGTCACTAACTAGAATAAGCGTATAGTAGCAGAGTGTGTCTATCCTGTGGATACTGCTTATACATTACCCAATTTTTGCTTTTGTTTCTGATGATGTATTCACAAGGGATTTCAAAACATTAGGTAAATACACGTTTTGTCCCAGTGTACACATCTTCCGATTTTAAATTACAACCTGCGACTCGCATGCTTGCTTGTATTGGGAACTGTTTGCGAGTTCTGTGTCATTAAGCCAGATGGTCAAGGAGTCATCAAACTTATATTTGACACGGATGATTGCATTTCAATTACAAATTGATGGCAATGCTACGTTGTCTACGCCCCTTAGCCGCCAGCTGCTGATGAAGCTCGAGAATGAGCTCCGTGGCATGGCGGGATGAATGGATTTCGCAAGCGGTCGGTAAACATTAAGCCAAAAATGCAGAGTTAACATAATCACTTATGAAACGGATCGAAGAAAACAAAGGGAGATTGAAATGACAACTTCTTGCTTGCTAGATGTCAGTAGCCAGTTATATTCCATCTCAAGAGCGGGAACCTCCAATAATCGACCTTAGACGTCCAGTTATTGAGTTCACCGCTCTACCACGGCACCACAGGTTCATTACTTTGTCGGCTGAGATCAGGAATATGATGAATACATGTGCGTCGCCGATCTGCTAGAGGTAGAATTAGGTTCCGCTTCCCCCAGGATCTCACTCGATCTCATTAGTCACTATGTGACTACCTGCATTGGCTCTAATTGTGAGTACCTTGTCGAACCGGAAATTATCTGTTCCGCTACCAGCTCGCGAAGTACATATATCAATATAAAGTTATATTACAACATTTCCATTAGGTGCCTTACATGAGCTAGTGATCTTTACTCCCTATGGGTAAACTTTCAAATTAGTGACCCACATAAAAACATAAGAAGTAACTTCCAAGGCAAGCAATCAGGTCTCCATTTTTTCCTCTTTGCCTTGTGGGTAAACTGATTTCAAAATTACTCGTGGTTTAACATTGGCCAAAAAGGAAATGATAAATAAAAAAACACGTTGTTTGCTCACATGTACTTAAGATGCCTGTCTGCAATGACCATTAATCTAGATTTGCATTTGATATTTAAGTTGTTAGTACTCCGATCGGAGATTGGGAAATCTATATGCTCTTTCCTAGACATGAGAATATAAACGGCTTTTTGTCTACTCAATCGCGAACGACTGTGGACATTGGCTTAAACGCTTTGAATGTTTGTGAAGACCTACAATGGCTAATTTCGTAGATTATATAGCAAAAACGAACAATAGCTGCGTTATGTTCGCGAACGGTGGCTTTAATGTGTGCATGTGTTCTTTATCCCACAGTCCTGACGCATACATTCTTTAACGTTAAAAACATGATCTTACATCATTCATAAAATGTGTAGGGCATTTTTTATTAAAATTTTCATTGGAACTTCACAGATTTAAAAAATTGCCAAAAAGCAAATAATAGCTAGATGGTCGTATGTTAAATACGCCGGGTGTCGCTTTAATTTAGACATTGAGATAAGGGCCCTACGAGCCCAATGCACATTTTTTTGGAACAAAAACTAGGTTTCAAACTCGTACTTATTTCCATCACAAAATGATTGCGTTTAGTCTGCATTATCATTATTCGTTCACACAGATGGCGTACGAATAATTCCTTGAAGTACAATACTGCGAATTCTGCAAAAAAATGTCATGACAAAATTTAATTTCGTGGTTTAGCGTTTATCGAGACAAGTTATTTTGATCAACTGAGTGAATTTAATTTAAATAAGGGCTTTGGTTTGGAGAACTGCCCTCTTATTCAGAGTTATTGGGAAAACTAGGGTCTCCGTTTTGATAAATCATGATTATGTTTATGTAAAAGGAATTTCGTATGCTATAAGGAAAAACAGGACGAACCTTTCTCCAAAATGCATCGTGTTGTGGAAGAATTCAATAATTAGTAAAAAAAGGTGAAATAATAATCCATTCCAGTACTGGAAAATTTCGTGCAAAGTTGATCCAATGGAACTAATGCGAAATTTAAGAAATCGCATTAATTTTCAGAAACAAGCAGCAATATAAGTTTAAAAATTATATTTAGTTATTCTGTGAAGTTTTTTTGCACAAAATGTAGTCGAACGTTCTTGAGAGAACATTTATTTTACCACACAGCTGATCATTCGTGCAAACAAATTTCTACATGGAATCGCGTAGACAGCCATTAGAAGGTTTTTGTGAAGGTACGTCATTTAGAAATATAGTTTTTTTATAAACAAGAGGTTCCGCTCAAGCTGTTTACTAAGTATTTTAAAAAATGATAGTATACGTAGCCTGTTGTTTTTGCATTCAAACGTTTATTATCCATTATAAAGAGAAAGGAATGTTCTTTCATCTCCAGTCAAATTTATCTTTTTTCTTCAGATAAATTAAAAGAATTGACAAAATTCTGCAATTTCTATGTGAGATTATCTTGGAAAAGTTAATATACGCAGATGTTCTTCAGCTAGATATCCAATAAAGGCACTTTTCAAAGAGGTAACTTATTATGAAAACTTTTTTATTGATCTTAGGAATAACAATATGCGTGGTATCTAGCAGACATATTGTATGCTCGAACATTTGGTTTGCTGTTTTGAAGAATTTCAAAATTTGACCAACTGGGCCACCTGCATAGGAAGTAATATCCAAAAATTCGTTTTTTTCGGTAAATGCTGTTTATTTAAGTGTTATTTTCAAGGTTTTGATATAAACGTCAAAAAATCGGACAATAAGTAAAAGTATGAATAAATACACTAAAAAATACCGAAATGAAGAGAGAATTTATTCAACGATTTTCAATAACTACGAATGTAATCTTTCCCTTTGTATAAAAAAGTTGTTACTTTAAGCTTTATACTTGACAAAATATTTAAATTTATTGTTCTCTTTTAAAGCTATATTTGACGTCTCCAAAAGCTGATAATTATCGAGTAAATTTTTATTTTCCTTAGCAAAAACTTATGACTTCTTATACTTCTTTTAAGTAATAAATATACCTAATGTTGCTCATTATTTTTTAAAAGTTTTCGTTAATGCGTTTCTGCTGGTATGGAGGAAATAATCAAACATTTACAAATTTAGAAAATTTGCTTGCAGCACTCACAGAACTGTAGGTGTGCCTTAGGTATTTTATGGGCAATTGCTCAGGTATTGTGGTGTCAATACATATCAGTAGACGGACAGAAAATAAGAACACGTCATAACGTATGAGGATTTAGTGTGCGGAATATCAGATTTTCTCACTCGTGCACAAGAGCATTATTAAGTATCCTTACCAAATTAAACATTATCTATTCTTTGCTTGGGAAATTGGCTGCGTCAAAGACTTGTGCAGCAATAAGGTATTCTCTTTCCGTGCGCTCTTAAAAGTTGAGAGTTGAGATTCTTACAATATTCGACGTATAGCATGAAATCTTAACTGAGAGTATACAATGTACATTAAGTGCGAATTAGTTTTCTAGGTTGTGTGTAATGCATTACTATGCACAAAAATCCCGAAAAATATTGATAAGTAAACAGGATGGCAAACGTTGTATCGTCATACTTAATTGCAAATTATAGCATTTTTTGAATTTGTGATCATATAGAACATAAATCAAAAAGCGTTTCTTGTGTGTATTTGGTGAGAATTGTTTTCTATTAAACATTTACTTGAAAACATGGTATATCTAGGAGGTACAAGTCTTTTCTATTCCCGAGGAGTTTTACAACAGAAGAATTGTTGAACGTTCGCCTACGATGTTCAAAACACATGCTGCAACCTATTCCTTTGGATTTGTTTTGCATTTATCTATGCTCTTAGGATGACGCCACACACCACATTTAAGATTTTTTAATGGACAAAGAACATAGTGTTAATTTAATAAGCAGCGCTTAAACAAATTCACATAAGGTAGGCTATGAATAGACAGGCTCTTTAAATATCTCCCATAATTATGAACTTTGACAGTAGTGAAGGAAACCTTTTTTCGGCTAAATAAATTAAAAATGCATACCTTTCTGCCACATGAAACGGTACTATACTGAATTTACTCTAAAAACTTTAATTAAAGCTAAACATGCGTCTAAAATTGAGGAACATTTTTAATTTTACATAAATAGTATACGTGATTAATAATAATGTCATCTTTAAAGCCCACATCTTGGCATGAGAAAAACATTAATGATTTACGCTCTACTATATCCATTTTTTAATCCAATCTTAATAATTCTCTCTAAAAACTAATTTCGGAGTCTTGCTTCACGTTATGGGAGTTAAGTTTGCGACTGTAGCATGGAGCTTGATGTGGTGGAAACAATACGCTTAGTCATATTTTGCTCTTCAAAATTGTTGCATGTTTGTTTCACGACTGACATTAAAACGACAAGTTTTGGCGATGCTCTTCCGTGTCTTTTGTAAATATCTGGGGTTGAGATGTTACTCCGAACTCTGGATTTAATGAACTGTAGTTCTAAATTTAACTGCCACATCAATGTTACTTGTGTTTATAGAAAGGTGCGTAGGCTTGTATAACAATGATTGATGTTTTAACCTATTGGGAATTAATTATTTATAAAAAATGCACCCGTATACTTTGAGGTCATGTTTTGAACATAGTTATGAATGCTGCAATTTGTTTTGCTTAAGTTTGAACTCTTTGATACGAATATTCTGACTTGATATTGACGTTTTCATGCATAAATATGCCTTGATTTCCATTCTATACCTATGAAGCGTGAAGGAAATTAAAAAATGGGTTGATGCATGTCCACGAGTTATCATCGGGAGCACATCAAAACGCACTTTTTTAACTTTTAAGAACGGAACAGCGCAACATCATTTGTTCTAAGATTTTAAATCAATGACAGCACAAAAATAAACATGCGAACGAGCCTTTACATGACTGTGATGGCATGAGACTTTATAGAATTGAACTATAGAGTTAATATACTGCAGAATAACGTCAGAGAATGTTGGTTGCGACAAGGTCAAAACTGCAAATAGACGGATTGTTGGACTGCATTTTAGTCGGCAGTTTTGAGATTCTCCCTCTTTGAATGCGTCTTGCCGCTTAAGTCGCCGCAGTTTTGACTATCCAGGATATGTATCAAAATGCCTACGCAGGGAAGGAGGACTTTTACCTTCCTTTCAAATGATAGTAAATTACTGAGTTGATAAGGGTGTGAACATTTTTCGGGCGTAACCGAATTAAACATGTCTCTCTGACTTCATTTGAACACGTTACCTTCCATGAAATACTGATGATTTTTCTCGACAAAACTAATTAATACCGACTTAACGAATATTTTATTGCAGATATCGCTTCATTTTCACTGTGCCTAGGCACTGGCTGTCAGAATGTCATTGTTCAATCGTGATTTTGAACCTTTTATGCAAATTGCTGCTGTGTGCTGTGCGTTTGAGCCTGCAGTATTGAAGACATTTATATATGCTGGTTAGTCCACTGGGCTTCCAATATGCATGTCAAGTGCCTATCACCTCCCACCGCGTGGCTAGCGTTAAAAAATGCCCAAAAGAGAACTCGGTAAGTAAGTGCTAATTGGTACCCTGTAGATTTTATTGAAAACCCACGAATGTGAGTTATGTTGTTATGTTTCGGAACTGCACTGCAACCGGTAAAAATAACCAAATTCTTCGCTCTTTGTCTGAAAATTTTCATTCACGTCATTTGGCGGTATAGTGTCATATCAAGACGCAGATGCTTAAGAGCCACAAGGATCGTATTCAAAATCAAAATGCCTCTCAGTGCGTGTAAAAAAGTAAAGCAATGTGTTTTATGAGATTGACCAATTAAGATCGAATGGGTGGCCACATAAATGTTTTATAACTGGATCAATCGAAAAAAGGTTTGTGCTACTTAAGTTTCCCTCCCAGTTGGCAAAAGCCAGTTCACCGCCATTATAGATGAAAATTCTTTTCGGAGCAAGGTCTTGAGCTCTGCAGGCAAAAGGCGCGCCTGATAATTTGAAAAGTTGGGCAAATAAACAACTGGTCCCAGAGAACGCTTCGATTCTTTAACTATATTTTCGGTACCTTGCATAGATACACAAAATTTACATCAATGGTCCCAGGATTTCCAGTCGAATGAGCATGACTGCTTTGCGAAATTCCATAATTGATGTTTTCCCCACTTACAGGCGTATATTAAGTATGCATTCATCAACTACAGTTAGCATCAGGCTCTGGCGCAAAATGCGTAAGAACTAAATTCAGGTCAGAGTATATGCCCCAGTATAAAGAAGAACGTCACCTTACTAATGTTCATGCGACATATAACCTTCAGACGCCATGCCCAACTATACACTGGCATCAATTTTTCCTTAAGAAATAGTGTAAAGTGGCGTTCTGATGATTTTGACGGAAATTGTCATACGCAACCCAGGACGCCATCTACCAAGAGAGTCGATTATTGCAGGTTCGTAGGGCAGGCTACAGTTAATGGCTACTAATGAAGAGTCGTGCGGAGAGAGCTTTTTTCGGGCGCAGAGTGAAACAACACCCAGTCAGTGGTATCTGCCAAATATTTCGGCTCCGGATTCTAGCGTAGGAATAGATACAGGTCAACAGTGACACTGCTATCAGGGTCCGACAAACTGACAGTTTCTGATAAAAACCCACAAAAATCACTGGTGAGACCGAAACTCACTGACTGGGAATGGATTTACGCAACATTGTTCTCCTGCGTAAGTTATTCGGAGAAGGTAATGTTGAACCAAGACTAGTTTATTTTCCCCAGCGTGTGCATCTGAAATCGGTGCAAACACCTGCTGAATTTCAGTATCTTCATTACTTTCAGTCCCCTGCATCATATGATACATTTAAGGCCTATAGACATAGACCGACAGTTTATTTAAATCTTCGGGATGAACTCCATCAGCCAGCGTGTATATTGGAGATTCTGCCAACGGATAGACAAAAATATACATTTATGTTTTAGTTGACCATATTGGCATCGCAGGTACTAGCACAAAGCCCAGACAGGTGTGTTCCGCCAGTTTTCTGCGGAATTGGCTGCGACAAATCAAAATGTGGACAAAATTTGGTCACACCACGTGTTAATGGGGCCACATGGAATCAGCGCAAATCGGTGACTACTGCCGTACACGGGGGTGTAGGCTTTACTCTACGTCAGCCAATGCGCCCAAACTCAGCTTCGGAGAGCCGACTGATGCAAATGAAAGGGGGAGAATGAGTGAAGCGAGCAAAATCTGATACACTTGATACAATCGCGGTTGCTAAAAAAAACAGGATAATTCGATCCTCTCGGCCGAGCTAATGAGGAGCCGAGCGGACTGATGCTAGAAAGTTGGCGCCCGAATGGCACATTAAAGGGAACCGTGGACCTGCATCCCACGTATCAGGTGTTACGCATAAGGCTGGGGTCAGTTCGGATTGTGCCAGTAAGTCGGTCAAACAAACACGCGTTGCAGACAGCTGATGCTAGAAAAAACGTAGACAGATGGCCATCAGGTTCGGACAGTCGACTGATGCATGGGAAAGGGGGAGAATGTATGAAGTGGACATTGCAAAATCCATTCTTATAGTAGTTCAGTACACTCGACACAACAAAGAGTCTGATGCATTGGAAGCAATTGTGGCATCGAAGAGTACCAAACAACAGGGGACTCGGTCCTCTCAGCTTACGGACAATCAGACCATAAGGACTCACTCTGAATGTCGTTTCAATGGCACTCCAAATCAGTTGGATGATCTAAGCTGCCGCGCTTTTTATTCTGCAAAAAGATGGTCTATTTTGCGTGCTTTAGGCGTGTGCGTGTGTGCGGCACGTGTAAACAGCTAATTTAAATTTTTTAGGCACTGTTTTCGAGCACGCCTCCAGTCGTCCTCTAATTCCGCCTTAACACCGGACTGAGATAGGAGAGAGAGATTGAAGTAAATGCTGTACAAGCCTATTATCACAGTGAAGTACTTTACATGCACATACCCCGTATGCTGTGGGACACACAGCGAAAATTGCCGCTCGCCTCAATCAACTTTGCAGTTAAAAGGTTTCAGACAGGGTTCTCGACAGACCTATCAATGTACAATGATTAACACTGAGTAAAAATGCAAACATTCTTGTTTTCGGAGATCAGTCCCACCACCTGTTTCTAGATAATTTTTAAGTTTTTAATTTCTATTCTTGATACATTTGAAACATTTACTTGGGTTGATGTCCATCAGCCATTGCGAGGTGACCGTATGATATACACATACTGTCAAGGGACAGACATTAGTATACACTGGTGTTTTGATTAAACATACTGGCAGCAGAGGTGATAAAAAAAAGCGCAGATGCCTTTTTCTTTGGTATTCTGCCGGAGCGGTATTCGAAAGATGGTCCTAGGGTCAAGCGAACTGAGTGTATTCCAGTCAGGTCAATATGACGCCGAATAGTTCTAACATCTCTGAGATGATTGACATCAAAGTTGATGCATATTGACTGAATCATTTTTAGCTCCAACACGCTTAACCATTCTGCCCCTATAATCCAAGTTCAAAAGAAAAGATTAAGCGCATAAAATGATGTCACGAATAAAAGCTCAGAAACCCAGTCTTGATGTGTTGACTGAATCAAAGGCGAAGAATAGATGATTAAAATTAAACCAAAAGAGTTACAGAACACAAAATATCGAGCCAGAATACGACTTCTAAGAACGCAACTGGTCATTTACATAGGCTCAGCTGCATGCGGACAAGAATCAGAGCGGTTTTTATCAGCACTTAAATACCACATTCTCTAAAACGGCCATAGGACGACAGCAGAAACGAACTATTATATGGTCCCGTATTTTTTAAATAAAGTCTATCTTTTTTGAAGATACTCTCTCACGTGACCGGATTCCATCTGTATTTGTGCTATCAATCATGCTTCTAGGATTTAGGAGTTAAGACTTCAGACCTATGGATAAGAGAAGAGATGGCGTTCTGTCGGCATGCCTTGAAGTTCTTCATTTGCCGAAACGTAATTATGCTTCCCTGCAGGGAGACTCAAATAAAATTGCACAAAATGCAGTTAAATTTAAACCTGTCCCCGGGCTGAGATAAATGGTGGCGGGTTGATTAGAAGATTTAATGGGAAAAACTGTGTGTTCACGCCACCCATCAACCTTTGTTAATTTCCTAGCCAAAAAGTCGATAATTATATAACGTGCATGCAGTTCACGATACGATTCATCTGGAAAACATTCTGAGGATTGCCTTTCTTCCCCTGACAGCAAACCCTACAGTTCCCTACTCCCATGTGTAGACTTCAGCAGAGATAAAGAAACACACAGTTTGTACTTTTTAATCCTTCAAATTACGTCACTACTGAAGTCATCCTGTGCGTACATTAGACATAATCGAGATTGCTTCCACAAAATCTGCCTTTATATACTTTTATCTAAATCCTCGTACCTTCTGCATCATCTTCTATGGGGGATGATGGAAGCGGTGAGGGATCTGCATCATGAACCTTTACACATATCACTTAAGGAAGTTTATCCGACGGGCTGCTTTGCCAAAAAGGAGTACTACCGCAGATTCCAACTTGCCAGCCGTAGCAGTTAGTCCATTTTTGAGAAATGGGCGGCAACTAAAGAGGATAATGCGTGAACCGCTGTTCACTGTCGACAGAAAGATGCCGACTGGGTGCGATTTTCACTGAGGTTCAGTGGAGATTGCGGGCTATGGGGATATGAAACACACAGGACTGATGAAAAACGAGACTGTTGGACGTTTGTTCGTCTAATTGGCATATCCTACTTATCAAATGCTGCAGGACCTTACTAGCTTACCACAAAGGCGAAAGAGCTCATCAAAAACCCGCACACTTATCACACCCAATTGAATAGCCAAATCTTGTGGACACACTGGCGATGGAACATGTAGTGTCGGCGCAGCGTGCAGACGCAAACTTTAGGACACAACGGCCACCTCCTTCTTATCCTTTCTGATGATAAAGATGCATAAAAGCGATCCGTTTTTTTATTATTAACATGCGCACAGGTCGTTGTAGAAGTCTGCTCAAAGCCGAAACCTTTCCAGTGGTCGGCTATTGCTCCTATTTGCACTTACTATAAATTTTAGTTTACTTAGGACGAGAAAGTTCCAATTGCAACGAAACCAGTACTGCAGTTGCTGTAAAAATGATTACAATATGCTGTCCTCGCAAGCCATGGGTTGAAAAGTATCCAAAGACCGGATTACAATCGCCGCCTACGTGCCAAAACATTTCAAATTTTTCTCACTGTCTACATGAATGATACAGCAAAACTGCATCTGTACTATACATTTGCCAAGATGTGTCACTCTGCTCAATGGATCACTCTACAGTTAACAATAATTGTTATTCAATAAGTATGAGTTAAAAGGAAAATTCTGGGATATATGTTTTGGCCGACATTTAACTGACCTAGCGGTCCTACCGAAAATGCATGTAAAGTGAAAACCAGGTAGCCTTCTATGAGACAAGCGAAGGTATAGGAAATTTTAGCTCACGGCTCATGTTGTTGTCAACTCTTGCGAGGTGTTCGGTCTTGTTACACTAGAAAATATGGCCAAATTCCGTCGTGTGAGCTACAACCAGGGAGTTGGCATCTTTCGTCTTCACCATGGCTGCTCAAGTCATGGTTCTCAGGCTCCTGGTCCATCAACAAGCGCAACGATTTGGCGTTCCCATACTGCCTATTGATACATTGCTAAAGAAAGTAAATCAGACACGTGGCAAGGTTCTGGCCCAGAGACACTTCTGACGACAACGAGCATATCTGTGGTGTAATTACCAAGCCCGAAACCGACGCGGGCAAGAAAATCGCGGCAATTAGAGTCGAACGGGAAGTGAAAAGCCATGACCACAGCAACTAAGATCCAACTGGATGACCGCTACGAACTATAAATAGCGTGCAATTTGTGCATGTTTCAACCCTATCTGCACATGAATTAAACTATTATACCACTATTGGTAACAGTAGATTATGTAGGCCCACTCATTAACCCCCTACGCCCTGCATGTTTTCCTACGAAAACGGTGCTTATAAGGTTTTATAAAATATACTTTAATAAGCGCTAAATGCATTATTTTTTGCGCTATTTAGAAGTATTCTTGTCTGATATCTGAAGATTTTATTAAATTGTATCATCGTTTAACTTATTGCGGAAAACTCCGTTTATCAAATTGCAGGCTTCTTGAATTTCTCAAAAAATTGAAATGGTGGTTAGGAGGTCGTCTATTTCAAATTATCTGAGGTCCAACTCACCGTTCTGGAGTATGAAAAGTATAGTCCGCGGCGTGAAACGACGCGCACACATTCAATTTACATGCGGAAAAACTTACTGCTAGCGGCCGCGGGAAGCAAATTCCACTACACATTTTTCACTTTACACTTTTTTTTAAAAATTTTCTTCGCTGCTTGTCCTATTTTCCCACCCCTAAAAACTCTATAACCACAATTTTTGCAGGAAAAATGCTGAAACTAGGGGTATATGAATGGGCCTACACAAGCTACTTTTGCCGATACACTTTTCCGTGCCTGTCGCATTACTGATGATAAAAGATTCTCGGCAGAGTCTGAAAAGTGACGACCTTATAATTCTTGTTTCATCGATTGTATTTTCTTCTTCTGAGCTGCTATCTGAAACCCGCATTGTCACTTTTATTGGCTATGTGACATCTATTTAGATAAATAATGAGATTTTCGTATTTCGCACAACAGGATCAAATGAAAACAACGAATGTGTTTCAAAAAATATCTGCAGTTTCTAACAATGGAAACTTTATAATCACTTTTAAAGAATATGCCCACTGTTTACGGGTAGACGCCATCGGTTTAAAATATGCTTACAGTCATGTCATGTTTGACAGCAGACTCCCTGAAATATACAGTAGGCTGCCCGGTTGAGTTTTGTTTCAATACCTGCCACACATGACACAGTTTTTAGTCCCTCTCTTATAAGTAAACTTTGATATTTGCGGGGGGAGGGGCAGAAACACTCCAGCCTCAAGTCCATGGGTTTTCCCTGCTTATCCTAAATGTGGGTCAACTGCTCTGTTTTAGCGACCAAGTGACTTAAATGTAAGGATATCAAATCAACTGTCTAATCTGTCTTTTTGCCCAAAGTTCACACAGCCTACATATGTATTTTTTTAGATGAATTATTGTTCCAAAAACTACGTCTGACAGGGCTTTACATTATAACAAAAACACTGCTTGCATGCGGGATTATTTATGTAATAGGTTTTTCGTAAAATAATGCTACCTTCATGGAAATATCAGTCTTTTATAATAAAAGACCACAACTATCGTTTAAAGGCTGGACTCAGTACGAAGCTGCTCGAGTGTCGGCGTCTTCTTCTTGCTTATGTTGCCCACTGAATGTGTAAAATTATATACCAGGCATGTTTCCGTGGATTTTGATCTGGGTTATGTTTACAGTGACTACGACAACAAAGGAGTCCGGGAAGTTCTGTTCTATACAGCTCGAGGATAAATGTCAGACATTATATTTTGGCTTTTGCAGTAACATTAAATCTAGGAAAAATCGTGAACGTCAAAGCCAGGAAATTGCACACCTATCCCTACGAAGCAAGTTAGGGAGCCACTGAAAATTTTCAGTTTGGCAGCTTATTTATATATCAGTGACGAATTGCAAACAAATAAACCGGAGATGTTAATTTACACATCCGCTAGGGCAAGTATCAAATCCCATTATATTATTATATACGGATACTATCTTGGCAGGTAAGCAAATGTATTGCGTATTTAGCACGTGTTAATAATATTCAGTTTTGAATGATTTATTTATTTTGGGAGAGAAGGTAAATTTGTTAAAAAAAGCACAATAGAGGCTAACAAAGTACAAGGTAATTATACCTTATTTTCTGTTAGACTGTCAAACATGAATAATAAAGCAAATTTTGCTGATGAAAATGTAAACAAAAGCTCCCAATCGGAGCCTCAGCAATCAGTGAGTACTTCGTTTTCAAAACATCCATCAACTGAAAGGGAGGCATTCAACCAACAATAAGTCAAAATTATGTACAGTTGATCCCAAATAACTAGCTTTTTCAATGACAACCCAAGTGCGGCCACATATTATTTAATTTTTTTAAAAAAAGTAAGTAACGTTTGTTGGATAAATACTTGCCAGATTAGTGATATGATGGCTTATTTTTTTTTAGCAGTAACGAGCTTTTGAATTTAAATCATGTGAATGTTATTTGGGATTAAGAATTTTGACCCACCGTATGGATTTACTTAACTGTTGGTTCATGCTGCATCCGATATGGTAAAACTATCAGAGTTGACTAGCGATAAATTCCTGAACTTTTTAACATATTGACGAACATTTATCGGCCGTTAGTGCTTGAAAATACAGAATATTTGGAGATTTTGAGATAAAATTCAGTTGTGTGCTTCAAAATAATTATCCTTGACTTAGGAATTTTATGGCCGCAATATAGCCTCTAATCTGAAAATCAATGAAAACAAAATAAAGCTCTCTTCTTTCAAGCATCTCCTTTGTACATCCTAGACACCCTTTTGCTCAAAGAAATTTACGACTGTTTGACGTTGCGCACACTGGAACAGCTTAGTTATTTGAACATGAAAAATTTTGTGTTGAAAATGGCCTGCAGACTGGAGAACGCAAATGGCACAATGCAACTAATCCAGGAAAGGTATTGCGCCGGTTTTGAAGACGACCACTAAAACATCAAATATTAAAGTGCCCTAATAATGCATAGAATGATCAAATATTCACAAAGGCCATACCCAACTTAACATTTTAGGGCAGATATGGTGCATTATATCATCAATTAAAGTGCCATTCATACTAATAGTTATGCCAAGGTGTCTGCATTACACCGCTAACAGATGTATCATATGCTGTCCTATGCAGGACAGATGGAGAACAGGTAAACAGAACTACAAAACCACGCATTGCGTTGGGTGATATTTTTGAAGTTCAAAATGTGTTGAGTTTTAAGAAGTGAGAAAATTGGCCAATATCGGAACGCAGCCAATCCAATTACGACAATAAATATTTAACAAAGAACAAAGTTCATTCTCGGTGATTGACTTCAACTGCGAATCGTACTTGAACTATTAAATGTATTTTATTTGGAAAAATAGGAAACAACCGTATTATTTGAGTGGTAATAGTGTTTATAAATGATAAAAAAGAATATTTATGTGCAAAGTCTACTTACTTGAACTACCTAGTTTCTTGTGTGACTCCAATTTCAGAGCATTTACTGCGGCATCATTTAAAAGTTTAGAAATGTATTTTTTTCCACTGTTTTACATGTCAACGTTGACAAAATATTCTGCAAAATTATGATCAAAATTCAAAGTACTACGTACTTATTTGCCACCAGCACTTGGAGATATAAACTTATTGCTGTCTCACTGGGTCATAACGGGAGGGATACAAACACCTTCGTCTGACCTCAGTCATTACAACTTACAGTCCCGGTAAATAACTTCATGACAAATTACGAAATATCTTCGATATATGTAAAGTTAAAATGACCCAGACACATGTAAAGCTTTCTCAGCCCTAATGGCAAGAGGTAACCAAGCATCTGATTGTCCTTCCTAAGGATCCAGTATCCCGTTATTCTACAAATAGTATGCACACATCAACATCAACAAAGAAATGAAAAAGCTAATTTATCTTTTCGAATGGTGTTACCAAACTGCTAGCCATTATGTATGGAAAGAAGACCATCTAGTGGGAAACCTATGAGGCCATTTTACGTGGACAAAATACTAAAGGTGTTCCGTTTCAAATCACAGCCGAGATGTTTTCAAGAATACTACGGAAAACCAAGCAAGTTTGGCTGGTTGATGTATTTCCTTTGACCTTGAAAGAGTGTACAATGCTTGGCCTTATGCCAAAGGATGCTTTTTAAGAGGAAAACAGAGAATTAAGTACTTGAAACGTCCCATGGTTTATCAGACCTATAGTAAAATACTTGTCGACGGGAGACCTTAGGTCAGTATGACCTGATTAACCAGCCTCTCATGGCAAGTTAGCCAACCAATAGCTCATATGACAGACTTACTTCTCGTTACCTCGTCCTTAACAGCTTTCTGTTAGTTAAAATTCATCTTATGTCCAAAAAATGTAAAATAGTGTTAAAGCGTAGAAATTTTAGCAAGTTCTGCAAAAAACAGGAAAGTAAACCTGCTCTCCACACTCCCAGAATTTAGTTGAACATTTAAGAAGACAACGAAGGCATCGCCAGTTAGGCCTGAAAACGCAAGTTGTCGCTCCTATCAATAATTCAGTTACCTGCAAAGGCGTGCTCTTTTTACAGGCAGTTATCTTTCCAATCTTATCTGACTTGACATATAAAAAGCCGCGCGGCCGCGTGGTGAATGTTTTTGTATCCTAAAAGTCATACTACGAGTACAATATTCCTGCAAGAGGTGATCTGCCAGCCAACCCTGTTCCTTTGGGGTAGCTGCTTATTCAGAAAAATATGCTCATTAAATCCGTGGGAGATTATTGCAAGTTGCAGAAGCATATACGTTGTTATTTCAGCGACATCGAAAATGTACATTCTTGCATTTAGATGCACTGTATGTATATTCTTTCACTTTTCATTTTCAAAGTCTCTTCTGTTGTTTACAGTCCTTTGTAAGAGACTGTATATCTCAATCATATAAACAAGCTTTACATTAAACGCTCCTCTAAATATTATAAAGCAATCGGTAGGTCTACGTTTCTCAATCAGCGTGAAATAAATATTTACTTCCTTTGTCTGCGTGGTTCCCGTAGAGAACAGACTGAAAATCATGACTATTTGTGTGCGCAGGAAGAAGACGTAAATAACCGTTTTGTAAATAAATATACACTGCAGTAAATAATAACTTTCAGCAAACTATAAATCCGTGATTTGTGTTGCGGTATTGAAACAGAGAATTTTCGTTCAAGTCTGCTTCTCATCCCTTTAATAATGGGGCACTAATGTGCGTAAGATATTTTTGTTTCATAGTTGCCCAACTAATTTAAATTGGGCTCACTTTGCGCTTGCTGATTTTTAAAATCTCCACCCACTGGCTTTTTCCCACAAACCGTCTCGTTCACCGATCTAAAATCAGAAGAAATATGCCCAAAATATATCCGCAACTTCGCTCAAGTCGGTCAATATTAAAGACAGTAATGTGGTTTTCATAAAGAGACGTCAAACATCTCACTTTTTATCAACATTTATAAATTCTGTTAGAAAAACTATATTAATATCCTATGAGAATTTCTCTGTTTTTTTCACCCTATACGCAAAAACCTTAAAATATGCTTAAAGTCCCCCTCAATAATTTTTTTGTTTGAAACGAGACATTTTCAGGACATTGCGTAACTAGGAGTAAAACGTGGAGTTCATATAAAGGAAAAAGCAGAAAAAAATATAAACTATTTGTTTTAAAATCATTTCTGACTCCTTTTTATACCAAGGTGTACCTCTTTTCTAATGTGAGGCACAACCCATGTATCACAAAGTGCGTTTAAACGCGCTTGACTTGCATTGTTGTATCTGCTTCTGGTAGTGAAATAACTAGATTTTACTTACACTCACCAAAATAAATGGTCTATCATGTCGTCCAGACAGGCGGAGGGTTCAAAGATTCCAGCTGCTCCTCAAGCTCCTGATGCCTACCATAACGGATAAGCACCCTCAAGAGCTTAAGGTAGTGGCTGCAAACTTAATTAAAAACTCATTTAACCATTAGACAACACTGATTTTAACATTAAAACATTTGGGTTTCCGTAGTCGGCTGCGCTTGAATGCTTTCTGTTGTATATAATATTATTTTCTAAGTGACAGAACGATTTTCATTAATGTTTATCGCAAAGGCTTTCATGAAAAAAATGCTAGCATAGAGGCTTTTCACTTAACGTTTATCAAGCGGGTTTATTTTTTGCTTGCCCGAATCAACCCGCGTTCAAGTTATTCTTTAGAAAACGAATTGCCAGACTACGTGAGTTATGCGAGATTGTTGAGGAACATTGCAAGTAAAACTTCAGTAGCCCTTAGTTTTATCGATTTATTCTAATTTTTCCTTTTTTGTTCTATAACTTAGAGAGGGGGGAGCTTTTCAACAGCGATTTCTACCTTAACGAGGACTTACACCTGTAGTTGTGGAAGGAATTAGTTAAGGGTCCATTTCCCTGAGAGAACTGGGCACTCTAAGTTAATTAGAAAAGTAATTACCTGCAGCACGAAATAAGGGTTAACAGCTTGTGGCTCTACCACCATCCATAAAGCCTGACCACTTAAAAGGATAAAATTTCTGGTCTCTGAAATCAATCAGCTGCCTACAAAACTGAAAAACTGCATGGGACAAATTTTATAAAAATTGAATTGCTATCAGGAATTTTTGTTGCAACTTTTAAAAAGTATAGTGCCACCAAAACAATTACGTTTTCCTGAACGCTATATTGAAAACGTTTAAGTGAAAGCGGATGCGTCAGTATACCCAGCCAACCGTTGAAATGGTTGCCCGGACGATTTACTGAATGGTAAGGCTTTTACTGGATATTTTCACCGACATTGACTGGGGCAAATGGAATAATTTGTTCGGCCTTACCTGTTACCGTCGGCCCAAAATGTTTTCTTTGGGACACGTGGTGAATGCAAGGTTTCGCCTATAAACTGCTAGTCACGTATTTGAATGGAGACTCAGAGTAAATGTTAAGTGGGCGTTCTCACTCCCATGTACTAATCAACACAGCTGTTCACAGTTAAACCAACGTGAAAATATTGGTTTTCTTAATAATTAAATCATTAATGACGCATATTGTATGACTTCATAGTAAGTACTATTCACCTTCATAATGACCGTCTGCTAATCTCTGCATAGCTGAATACTGCAGAGTTAATATTAGGACTGTTCTATATGATTAATAATTTAATAGATAACAAGAACATAAAAATGTATTTTAGTGGAAAAGAACTCTTTTTTAATGCAACCTTAATTTTTGGTTGTTAATTTAGGGCGAAGACATCCATTTCAACAGACAAATTGCTTGAAACAATCACCTTTTTATCTGCAGAGCATTCCTTTAATTTATTTAGTTTTCTAATTTAGTAGTAAAACTTATTTTTGATAAATCGCGTAAAAATTACTACAGGAAACCTTCAGCTATTGGAGTTGATTTTGGACCAGACTTTGTGATTGCCAGTCTATAAAAGCTTGACTCAAAGGAATACTCTCTGAAATGCTATATCGAAAAAGCCCAATACATTAATTAGAACAGTCTCTAAGATCACAATACAAACCTAGGTAAGTCAATAGAAGAGAAAAGCAATTACTCTTATCACAGAGAATCCAACACATCAATTGCTGAAAGCTGCTTTGTGTGGAAACAAAGCGTGTACTTTAAAGAATCTCAGTCGCTTTAGCCTCCACGTTTACACGTTTTTCCGAAAATGCTCGTTCGAAGTTCAGTAGTCGTATGCAAGTTTGTTGCAAATTATTCCATTTCTAAGGTTGTGGAAACCTCACAGCCGAGGGGGCCTACGATTGCGAAATGTACTTTTCAGCTTTTTAAAGAAGTGGGAAAAATAGAATAATTTTTATCCCCTAAAGGAATGGATAAATCTTCTCATTTGGTGGAAATGTACTTTCCTTGAGCATTCGTGTGAGCCCTCAAAACAGTTATAGGAATAAAATGGGAGCTTACTGTTTGAGGTGATATGTGAACATCAAAGAGCCTCAGTTTATGTTAGGAGTACTTAAAAAGCTGTTGTCTTCTAACAGTAAGATACCGACAAACATGCATTGCCTGAAAGCTAAAGCAGCCACGCCTATGATGGTCTTAAAAATCTTATATTTTTGTGTAGGCCTTTTAATAGTTACAACAGACGCAGATAATGCCTTAAAGACCGCTCTTCATTACAAAGGGCAGATAAATACACCTGGAGAACTAAACTTTTCATTGACGGACGATACTATTGATATAACTGTTGAAAACATTATTGTATAGGGAAACGATAAAAATTAAATCTGGTGGAGACCTTTAGACGGATCTTTTAAATTGATTCCTATCTTAGGTACTTACGTAAAGGAGTACAGCAAATATTCATTCCTTGTTTACTTTTCGTTAGCCAATGGCTACCTATATGCAAATCGAGAAGATAACAGAGGCTTGCACGGAGCCTGTTTACCAATCAACAGATTATATTGATGATCTTTTGATAAGGCTAAGACATTATGTCTTAACTAGTGCGATCTGAAGCAGCGAGGCATCATTGAGTTCATTTAAGAGTTGATGCGCCTTCGCCAGAGTCTTCCTTAAAACTTTTGTCTGTAGATTCAGCGATAGATCACGTACCGACAAACAAAACGCAATTTTTCTGATTCAACATATAACTCCGTTTTATGATGATTAACATTATAGCCTACCTCTCGTAAAAATTAACTTTGTTTGGTAGTCATCTGGTGGATTATAGATTAAGTGCTACGGAAATCTTGCTTATGACGTCAGCAAAATGCATCAGAATTGGTGGACTCCGTACTTTACAGTAGACTAGGAGGGTAAATTTATTCAAGTGTGATGAACTTCACTGTAGTCAACGGGGCCTAAATAGCCCAATTGGCTAATGTTTTGGCCGTCATAGAGCCCTCACTTTCTGGTCTGCGTTCGAATATCACCTGGATTGCAATAGTTTTAACAATTGGGTCAAATTAATTATTCATATCTACCAAACCACTCATATAACTGTACAATTATTTGTGAAAAAGTGGGTCCTCTGATAGAACGGTGCACACATATATTCAACTGTCTATCCCCGATCTAATATCGGCAAGACCATGAGCTGGTAGCTCAACTGTTAGAACGTTCGCCCTGACGGGAGAGCTCGCGAGTTCAAATCTCGGTGCGGCAGCAATTTTAGCGACCACACTAGGGGTAAGTATCAATAGCCGATGACGCCTAATATGGCATAAAAGGTCTTCCTAATGTCCCATGACTTTGCTGGTAATGCCGTTCTTCCTATATTCTTAACCAGGAGTCGGCAAGCTTTTTGACTTAGAGAGTCAAGAAAGCAAATATTTGACAATATATATTTCAGTGGGAGCCGTGTAATATATATTTAAAGCTTGAGTTCAATTAAATGTGTGCATAATAAGCCTCTGGATTTATTCCTGGAGGAACTAAAATCAAAAAATCTGAAGTTTATGATTCCAATTTTATCTGAGAGAGCCAGACGCAATCATCAAAAGAGCCGTATTTGGCTCGCGAGCCACGGATTGCCGACCCCGGTCCTAGACGCTTCGTGGTAGAGGCTCAAGAGAGAGCTCTAATGGCAATATGGAGGGACAAGTGAGTCCTCTGACAGGTCGGTGTTTGCATATATGCCATTGTAAAAAGTGTTCTTAGGGGCAGGATTTATATTTTTTGTATACTTCTACTCTTTTATTATCTCACGAGCAGCAATATAACTTCTAACACAAGCAATGTCATGAACGTATTCCATAACGACGATCTTAGGTTAGGAAGTTGGTGATAATTTAGTTTTTTAGGCCTATAGATAACTGATATTTCTATAAAAGCGGTGACTATTTTCATTACAGATTGGTTTAATTAACTTCTTCGTTAAGTGAAATACTGGATTTTACGAAACCAGCAATCTTTACTAACAATTTCGCACATCCTGTTAACCCTCTTACCCGTATATTAAAAATGAAGAATGTATTAAGTTTTGCGCTATGATCGACATATTAGGCAACCGGTAACAGATGGCCTCTTTTTTCAATACTAGGACTAGTTTAAATTTTGAAAATGCAGTCCAATCACACGGAAGGTAGCGAAATAGGCGCATATAATATGAATGAAATAGACGAGAAACGCAACCAATCATTATAAAATTGTTTTCTCACCTTGCAGTAGCTGACTGAATAGTGTTCCGTTATTACTCCAAGCACCCTGGGACATCAAAGATGCTGATGAATTGTTTGCAGAGTCTTCTTCAGCTTCTAGGTGACCAGTCAGGTCCTTGGTCTCGTGGCCTTCAGCTCCACCATCCTTTCCTAACTGGCCGTCGGACGACTGTGTGAATGGCCAAACATGAGGTAGATTAAGGGGTGAGAGGGCACTGGGTGGGGGCGGGCTGGTCGCCCTCACTGAGGTAACATTGACTGTTTGCGTCTCCTTGCCGGCATGGAAGCAACTCCATGCGCCGTCAATTGCGGCATTATATCGATTGATGATGTATCTAAATTTCCAAATATTGTACTTGTCGCGGACAAAGACATCCTCGACGCAGTCGACACTGAAGAGTTCTGGGCTGTCGGAGCAGTCCGGTAGGCTGCAGACACGTTTGCAGTTCTCAAAACAGAGTCGGGTCTCCTGCATCAGGGGACAGAGTAGATGGAGACTGTGCTGTTTTGAGGGTAGTGCGACCTCACAGGTGAGAACCACTACGTCCGCGGACGTATCCACATATATCCGAACCTCACTCTCAAAACTCCATTCCGATTTGGGTACCACGGTGGTGCTGACTGTTTGGGCATCTGGGGACTGCAGACCAAAGAACACCCCCAGCTCGTCCACGTTCTTTCCATGGGTTGCAACACCTACAGTGTGGACTTTCTTTATGATGCAAAGGCAGTAAATAGCATATTCTAGTTAAAAACTATAGTGGAATTTCACTTAATGGGTTTAATCCGTTGCGGTTCCCAGCTCATCGCGCGAAGCACTCGTTTTGCGAAAAGTAGCCAATCAAACTGCATCAGTTCACTGATTGGCTGCAATTGACCGATGACCCGCACCCTGGGAAGAAGACTCAACAGGCATGGGTACATGCACACACACATGCACTGCCAGCTGGTTAAATGAACGGAAGCTCGTCAATCAAAGCGAATTTTCTGTCAGTGGCTTACTCGTTAAATGACATACTCGTAGTGGGGTTTGCTCGTCTTCCGAGGCTTAATTGCAATTTCCTGACAGGTTTCGTGAAGAAAGGGAAGTTGATTACGAAGCGCGATTACCATGGTCACTTCTGAAAATCAAAACAGTTTGGTGCCATTTTGTAAAAAAACTGAGTACTGACCCGAGGTGTTTCTGGTGCCATATGAGTTTTTTTCAAAGGTATGTGAGGTCCCAATGGATATTCGTTGCGTGTCAATTTTAAGTGCGGAAAACAGGCCCAAGGACCTACGGTAAAATCCATTGAAGCTTTTATGTTCCTACTATCAAGGCGAGAGAATCCAACTTGACCGTCATGGTAAGAAATACGGAGATGGCCGCAAAATGTTTATGCTGTTCCTCAGTGGATCAACAGCTGACAGGCTCAGTCCTCAGTGCGGACGTTATTTGTCAAGACTTCAAGTTATGACACTATCTATGAGTCCTGAACATGTAATAATACTATATACTACTAATCTTAAACTGACAAGACAGCTAACTCATGGTTCACTGGTAAGGATGTTTGCATCTGACCGAAGGGATGAGGGTTCAGAACTCGAATGTGGCATCAATTTCAGGGGTGACACCGCAGTTGGGTAGTCCTCACTGGCGACGGCTTATTAGCCAGAAATGAACACACTATAGTCCCCGGTATTTGTTGGTTATTCCTAAATTTAATAATATTGACTGAAAAGCTTGCCAGAGCAATCATCAAGGACAAAGTTTTTCGGTGTGTCGAGAACTTTATGCAGTGTGATCAGGCACAGATGGGAATCGCAACCAGCTACGCCATATCTATAAATTGAGCAACCAAAGTTGTTCACCGCAACAGATTTTTTGCTCCATAACTATCCAGATTGAGAAGAAAAAGCAGTTTCCGTCACAAGTATCATGGTTTTCTCAATCTGAGATTTCAAAAGCTTGTGGGAATTCATCGCCAGCGATAAAATCGTCAATGACTTAGCCCCTTCTCTCTTTAAATATTGCTTGATTTCGTTGACGTTTTACGCTCTGATGAGGGACTCCCACACGAGTTCGAAAGCTCAGAATAATAAAACTATGACTCCGATGATAGGTACGGCTTTATCTTCTTCTTCTTTTTCTTCTTGTTCTTTTTCTTCTTAATATATACACATACCGGGAATGCAAACCTTTACCTCAATCCACAAATATCTGTCAAAAGGCTGAGACAGGTGAACAACAACCATACACCGATCGCTCCAACACCGATTAACCTCGGCTAGTCATTAAAGATTCTAATAGCAGTTTTGGCACCATTCGCTTTGAGCATGAGGAGATGACTTACATCTCTGAAATGTTGGTAGCATGACAATTCTGCTCTAATTAGCACTCCAGACCTGCGTCCCCTGAGCTGGCTTATTTTCATATATGATACTTCCTTATCAAATTCCGGCTGTTTCGCCTTACTGTGGGATAATTCGACTCAATATGTGCACGCAGGAGGACAGACTTGCAAAAAAGGAGCATCATTGAACATGTTCGAAGTGCGGCGTTGGTGCGGCCAAGAAACGATTTGAGTTTTTCTGTACGTTGAAGGTGTCCAACTTGTTCTAACTACAAACAACATTCAACTGGCAGGCGTGGGCTGGCATTCACACCTGGAGCATGTCAGCGCGGAGGATGAGACTTCATTCCCTGACCACGAGTGCGTGCGTAGGCTACAAAAGTCAGTTTGGAACATTTCTGTGTGGGCAAACTATTATGTTCAAAAAAGTGCATTGAATATCGCTACACTTTCGAAATTTTTGAATAATACTCTACTCACACAAATGCCGACTCCTTGTGTCCAGGATGCCTTAACTTTGCACGACCCATCTAATTGCATTAACGAATTCATATGCACTTGTAGATGCAAGTATAGAGGGCGTACACAAAGACAATTGGCAACCAGAGCCAAGGACCATCTACCTAGCTGGTTATTTAAGCAAGAAAACCATTTTTCTCGTTACTCTATCGCTGAACACCTGTTGGGCACGGGTAATTCAGTAGATCCTATAACTTCTTTCCGAGTTTCTTTTCGAGCACGAACAGCTTGCATCTTTTGTTACCTGGAAGCTGCTTATATAAGACGCTTTAAACTGGACCTCTGCAAACAGTTGGAGCACCTGGTTAAACTTGCCTTACCTTGGTAACCAAAGGGTACCTGATTTGCACACTCCCAGCCCATTATTCCCCAAAAATCAATTCCCTGTTTCCGCCCTCAAATTTTGTTTTAACCTTCCATCTCTATCTGACTAGGACCTATGACCTGTCTGTACATATTCAAATTCGTGTTTTCATAATTCGTGGGCCTTAATGCAATGCAGGGTTGTAACTGAGGTGCCATTAAATCTTACAGCTTTAACACCACCCCTACCCCTATTGTCACTGTGTTGAGCTAGTAGATCATATTTACACTGACAGTGAAACCGTTTATGATTCTTCAGAGAAAGCCACCTTGAAAACCCATATTTATATCGACCATTCACTTTTCTAATCACAGTTCTAAGTGAGCACTGACATTGGTAAACGAACACTCATATGAATAGCTGATTAAATGCAAAATTTTGAATTCGAACGGGAACAGGATGGGTCCAGAATTGCTTCAAGCCTGGTGCTTGGACGGAAACTCGTTTGATCAATGTGCAGATCTGGTGCTGGCATACATAGCCCTATGTTATGCTCTACAGACTTCCTTCATTGATTGGCTTCTGACATCGATAAGTGTAGACTTTTGAGAGTCTAGGATCATAAACCATTTTTTTCCATTTCTTGTTCAGCCACCTTATTTTGGCATACGGACTGATGTTTGCATTCTAACGCTGTGGATGGAGCCTCAACATCCGCAAATCAAGGCATTTAGGACGTAATAATTCAGTTACATTTGTTAAATTCAATTTTATCTAGCAAACTGTACTGAGAATGTTAAAGTTCATGTCTCCTTTTGAATAACGGTAATCTCTCTAAAAAGCATGACCTTTACATGCATGCTGAATTCAACTACGTATTCGGTTCCTGCAGTGTATTTATAATCAGTTCAACACTTGCTAACATTTTAGTTTGTGGTCGGTATGAAGGATATATTGAGGATAAGGTGAGGCCATATAAGTGGAAGCTCTTATTTTTAATCCTACCTACCAAGAGATGATTTGGGTGACAAATAAAGCCTGGTACCTATATGCTTCACAAAAAGAACGCTTTATTTTTCTTGTCATTAAAATGCTATGGAGGAAAGAGGGTAGACCGAATACAGCAACCGTCTGCTTCACTACAAAGCGGTCCGGGTTTGGGTCACCATTGAGCCCTCTTACGTTCACACTCGTAGAGTTATCTTTCCTGTTCCACAAGCTGCTACTACTTAAAATCGCTCAACACATGAGGTTGTGAATTTCCATTCGCAGTTGATTAATACTACAATTTTGTAAATGACGCAAAATTATGTATACGGCCGCTCAACGTGATCTAGTGACTGGAATAAGCAAACAATACGTAGACTTAATTGAACAATTTCAACCCGCAGGAAATCGTGCTTATTTCCCTACCACAATATATCCCTTACATTTGAATTGCATAAGGGACCCAAGCCATCGTGACAAGACAAGCGTATCATTACTGTTTATATGCATATTCTTCAAAGCTTTGCAGATAACTAAAGTATCTTTCTTTACTGCTTGTGTTTTACATCAAAGTTACTGTGACATAACGCTTCCTCTAATGAGTAGTTGAATTTAAATTATATAATGAAGAATGAAGCAGTACTAAGTAATAAGGTCTTAGAACACTGAGAAACTTGTAGGTCATACCTATTTATAGGTATTTAAAATGGGTGATAACAAAAATGTTAGAATTTGAGTGAAAAGGACTTAAATTTTATAATTTAATCTGCCTCAATTAAGGCAACATCCACCTGCTGGGTGCTATTTGTTTATAAATAGGAGCACAGGATTCTTTTGTGATGCAACACTAGCATAATGTTTCACCTACAGGCATCCCTAATACATTGGTCTAATGAATTAAATTAGGTTCTGATGCAAGGATAAGCCATTGTTTTTAAGAGAACAAAGAAATGGCAAGTGTATATGTAAATGTCTCCCTGAATATCATACCAAACTGTACAATTTACCCATCTTAAGAAATGAAAAAAGACAACAGAAAAAAATTTAAAGTTATTTTCCTTAAAACACAATGCTATATTTCGAGAACTGGGTAAATTTTAAAAATTATCAGAGTAAATTTTCTTGCCTTTCAAAGATTTGATGCGATAACATAATTTTTTTTCTCAACTCACTTGATTTACAAAAAAAGGATTTATACTCTGTTAAGACATCAAGGTAATACCTCACTTTATATAACAATTCTTTCTTGTAAAGCTTATTGCAAACTGCTTATTAAATTATAAATTTACGAACGCCGGCCCACTTGTAAACATGGTCTTACGCTGCACTTAACTTTGTAAACATTAACTTTACGAAGATAGCCTGAAGCGAATATCTACAAGAACACTACGAGTGTGTTTTTCCTCAAGGAGACACTTGGAAGCGATCAGCCGAAAGGTTATTAAACATTGGGCTGCAAGTAATATTAAAGTTCTTTTGGATATGCTCTCAGACAACATTGTCGATATAAAACGAAAGAGGTGCAATAGAATAATCCGACAATCCTGCCCTTTGTTCCACATTTTCAAGAATGCTGCTTTAAGTTGGTATACTTATTGCAGTCTACGTTGCGTCTCGATGTTGGCACGCAACACTCAATAGAAATGTTGAGAAGGAATGATCGAATAATAAAGCAAGTCTGTTTATTTTTACCTTTTGTCGCATATATCCTACTGGGGGTCTATATAATTTTTTTTGCCAGGCGAAGTAGCCTGAACTACAACCGGAAATAAAAAATCATTTGATTTATGCGTTTAAGTCCTCATGGAAGTAATAAAATCCTCCCTGACCCTGTTTAATTTCCACAAAAGGCCTTTTTTGTAGTTTAACGTTTAATTAACAAGCAGGGTAACATGAATGGGTTTCTTTGCTTCCAAGCCTTTAATCTACTCTACACAATCTACATGTAACATCGTGCATACTATATTTGATACATCTGCAGTGTCATTGAGGTACGTTTCTAATAATAGGGACTTTACGGCCCATGACAGTTTTAGAAAGTTGAACTAAAACTGGTAACACATAAAAAGGTGGATTTTCACTAACTGGTGAACGATATAAATGCGACAACCTTACATTTTAACGGAAGCACTACCACATTGAACATCTTTGATAAACATCATGAAATGTGGAAATGCTGGAACAAATTTTAAAAAACGCAACAGTTATATGAAATATTTAAAGGTGATCAATAATTTCTATTTGAGTATTGAAAAGTATTGTAAATGCCTCGGCGTTGTACAGTACTTTTTACGATGTTAAGCATACTTAGAGTAAATTTTAGAGTTGAACCAACGATTCATTAACTTTGACACATATGACAGATCACTTGATGAAATTTAAACACATGTGCCCTATTAAATTTTTTCTTACCTATTATGAGTAACATACAAGTAAGTTCACCTTTCAGTGCCATAGGTGGGTATGAAAGTATAGTTTTTGTCCGCGTGCAAGCTAGAAAATACGCATTAAAAATGTGTGGACGCTGATTGGCTGAATCGCTTGACTGATATAGCCTATGATATTGCGTGAACCTTTTGGTCAGTTTACCTAGTTGTTATAACATAGCTTCACAGATCTTTAAATAATGTAAGCTCCATGGATAAAAATTGTATTTTCATTTACTAAATAGTCTAACTCAGTGGTAAAACAGGGTGTCGCGACAACTGAAAATACATTTTCAAAAATTGTAAACTTGGTGTTTATTATTATATAATCAGTCCTATTCATTTGAAATTGCTAGAACAGTCTTTTATTCAAAGTATAAGAAAAGACTATGAAGAGAAAGAGTCCTATTTTCAGATGAGATCTTAGCAAACAAATGGATTGAACGAAAAGGTATTGATGAGTGTCTTTTCCATTAACCAAAGCTTGCACCACTATACTTTTTCTTATAAGGCTACCAACAGGAAAAGGACTACGCTATGAAACCTGCAACAGTCAATGAATTAAGAGAAGCCATTGAATACCAATGCACCAAAATACCAAGTGAATTGTTAAATGGTGTGTGCAATTCAATTGCATGGCCTTGTCAGCAGCGTCCAGATCATAATGGCCGCCAGTTTGAGAACACGCAGTCTTAAAACAATAATATGGTACTTTTAAATGTTTGTTTATTTTTTTTAATATTTAAATTATAATAACCACTGGATAAGCAATTACTTAGAATGTGTATTTTGTGAGACTGTATGATATATTATTAAACTGGTACATAAGGATATTAGGTCAGCTCCTAATAAGAGACTTTAATTAAATTACGTTTCTCAAGTCCAGATTTTAGTTCATTTGCCTATCGAAATGGTACGTATGCACTGAGTTACAAAAAAACTGGCCAAGAAGTCCATGAAGATTCACAGAAGTCTTCGCAGCAACAATAAATTAAACCTGAGTTTTCCTCCAATTGGTTGGATGACACAATTAAAAATACAAAAGCGGCTGCCAATAATTACCTATTATATCGCTCCAAAGCGTATTAAGCAAAAATAAGGAACAAGCTACCATCAAGAAGCCAGCATTTTCGAAGTTGCCGAAATAATGCGGAGAAAGCCATAACAAAGCTGGGCTTTAATTTTTAATTTTGATTTTTTTGTGAAATTTTTTCGCCTCTCATCCTCAAACAAGCATGCATGTGCACTCTTGGAAATCACAAATAAAACTTGTCAATTTATCGGTATTTTTTTCAGCCATTGGATGGCCTTACTGTTACGCCTGCTTAACAGCACGAAATATATTGCTGCTTCAATCGTCAACTTCTAATCTGCCACTGCGAAGATCAATTCATAAAATTAAAGGTTATATTTTGCATTTTAAGATGTATAAATGAAGGCAAAAAACTTCTCACATCCATTGAAAAGGGGCTTCCTAAAAATACTAGGACCTGTGTCCTGCTCATTATCCCAAACGATGGACATCATTTAGGAAATCCTTTAAAGGAGTACAGTTGCCGTCTCATCGGCGCTACCCTATTTAATATTTCAACAACTCTAATCTAATGGGATACGGAAGACGCGAAAGTTAGTCTAGTTAAATGGCGACGTGTCTAATTTCAGTCTGCTCCACCATCTCTTACGTTCAAGGACAGTCCTTTATCGCTGCCGCGTGCAGAAGACTTCAACTTACGCACAAGTGAACTAAGTTACGCCAAGGCATTTAAATAAATAAATTCAGTTATGCAACTGCACACATCTTGTAAATAGTCAAACAAAATGATATTTCTCAAGTTGCATTTTGACTTATTTTATCTTCAATTTCACAGTATTTCACGTAAGATAGAAATAATTCGTTACCAGAAGGCATTTCCCAAACAAAAGTGGCCTTATGGAACGATATACGGTACGGCCGAGGAGTCATGCAACATGTCGACATATACGAAAGACTGACATTCTTATGCTACTTGGCACTGTGTGAGGTAATAATACTGATAATCCTATAATACTACAATGTATGTTATTTCGGTCACCAAAAGATGCCGGCTTTTAAACGAGTTTACTTGTGATCTCTAACCAAACATATTATTTTATATCTTTAAAAGATGGCTTCGTTAGTAGAATGCGTTTTTATTATTGACTTTGCCTGCATTTATAAATGCAAATATACTTTATGGAACGCATCAACAAAAGCGTTATTCTTTGTAGTGGTTTGGTCAAAATGACATTTTCTTTGCATTTTGTTCTGAAAAGATGTATCTTTTGGCTTGAAAATTGTAATTTTGAACTCTTTTACGATTGTTGGTGTAAATACATTACCACCGTCATTTTATTAATGCTGCATATAATAAAGAGAGCGTTTTCTACATCTGTTCCAATACTTTATGACAATTATTTGACTTGTATCCCAAACCGTCGGTTAAAACGTACTTTTCCTTAAGGAGGACTAACACAGCACACCGTTTTGTCAACCTTGCGTTCAAGTTTAGCCCTCAGTAGGTTTAAAAATTATTCGGCAATTTGGAAACGTTTAAAACCAAATGACATCATTTTTTTAAGTATACAACTTAAAGATGGCGTTATTTTCTACCAAACCAGTTCAAGGAACAAATGTTCCTTAATGTTTCCAAAAAGTATATTTGGATTTATAAAGGCAGTAAAAATCAATAAAAAAACGCAAACTTCTAAAGCAGCCACTTTCATAATGCAAACGTTTTGTAAGTGGTCAAAAAGAAGCTTGTTTAAAAGCTGGCATCCTATGCTGACTGAAATAAATTCAGAATAGATTAGACAATAATCAGTATTGCAACCTTAATGAATGCCGTATCATGCTAAAGGTTCATTCATTTGCGTATGTCAGCATTTAACAGGAATTGCGGGCCGTATTATAAGAGTTTAGAATTTTAACTTAGGTCAGTCATAAATAGCCTTTATTCTTAACCTGATGCTCTAAAATCATGGAAAGCCGGAATATTTGTAACATACTTTTCACGGGTGCGGTCTCGCCGTAGACAAGAAGCAAAATTTTGGAAAGAAAACAAAAGTAAGTTAGCATGCGCCACATTTATTATCCGAAGCCTATTTTTAGCAACAAACTGAAGAATAAAATTGATATAATAAATTAAAAGTAGCCGTCATGGAACAAACAAATTAAAGTAATCATTCCACAATACGACATCATAATGCATATCGATAGATTAATACAGTAATTACCACACCGAGTTTACATGCTTATTCGCAAGTCAAAACAGACCAGACTATGTATTTTAAATTGTCAAGGTAAATGTTCAATTGCAAAACTGGCAGCTATAAATTGGCAAGCATGTGCACGTTTCAGTCACTATCTACAAGGAGATAGGTAGAGTTTTTACCTCAAATGAACATCGCATGTAACACACTTACTACATCGCTGGCTTAAACTAAGGCATATACTACTTAAGAAAATAAGCAGCCCTTTAGCATCAATCTAGGACTTATTGAAGATTAATCAATACAATACTGACTTTGATCTTGAAGGTCATTAGGGTATCATCCGCTTCGACGGTCCAAGTATATCCTACGTCACTCCTAGTCTGAATCAGCTGACAGCGAGATAAAGAAAGAAAACACAGTAGTGCCACTGATGGACTGCAACATATTAATGCACATTAAGGTTGCAGATGCAAATCCATACATGCTTGAACTAAGCGATGCTTAGAAGCGCCCTGCACCTTCATCAGACGTCTGAAGGTCATCCGCAGCTGTGGCCTGCTAAAGATAAATGATCATCATTGATTAAGCCTGAATACCTAATTGATCTTTTCTTATCATTATTCGGAACATTTCCGGAGATGGGAACAGGCCACTATAGAAAAAAAAAGCATTGATAAAAACAAAAGTGCGAATAATTTTCGTTCATACAAAAGCAAACGAATGGACAGATAAACGCTCCTTTCAGGGGAAAAGAACAATTGCTTTGTTTTTAATCTTCTGAGTGGCATTGGCAAAAGTGTAGCTTTTTTAATATTTGAAGAAGAAGAATGCTATATAAGGGATTTTACATACCTACATGTTCAGTAAACATGAAGGTTATCACTTTCTTTAAGCTGCTTCTTCACTCCTGCCATACTGTAAATGTCTCTCTGGAAAGAACATTGAATTTACTTTTGCGGGAAGACAAGCAGATGGGAAAATGGAACCACTTCAAGAAGGTTTCTGTTCACGCAGTTATTATATCTGACTTTCACAAATCTATATTAAAGCGTTAATGGCTGTATTAATTCCTATTGATGCAACCATTATGGACCTCTGCCAGAATGCAAAAATTAACCACAACTACCCACATTTAACACGATCGGATGCTTTTTCCTTATGATATATGATATTATTCTGCTCAACCAAGCTGAAGTGTGTACAGCCAAAGGATATTGCAAAGACCAGCATATTTTGTCGCAGAATACGAACAAAATTGCAAGGTACTTAAACTTGGCGATGGTCAACGTCGATATTTTGCTTTTTATTTTTCTTTAGATCACAGACTTGCTGTACCGTGCCAAATGAACTACGATGGCGGGATATTTGCGTAACAGTATAGTTGCAAAATAGACTTTTTTGCAGTAACCTTTTTAACCATCTAAGTGAAATTTTAACAAATAGGAGAGTCACCTTTTCATAGTTCGAACACGGATATTTAATAGCTTTCCAGCAGTTACTCAGCCAAGCAGCAGCATTTGCACGATTCCCACTTTTAAGCTCTGCACCATATGCTACCACGCATTTATAACTTAGGATCAATGTCATCACCTAGCTAAGCAATGCAAAGGGTAAGATATTATATCAAGAACCTGTGGTGAGTATAGAAATAATTAAAATTTCCAAGCATTTTATTCATAGAATTTGCATGGATCAATATATGCCAAATTCGTTTGAATAAGACTCACTTTAATTGCTTATTGCGTTTTCATTCTTTAGAAGCAGTCCACGTATCCGTTCCGAATAAAAAAATTTAAAAATTTCACAAATCTTTCCAATGTTACATAAAAGGCTAAAGTTTAAGAATCAGTTCTTGTAGTTTATGTAGTTCTTTGACTTGCAGTAAGAAACATTGCTTTTACTTTTGAGTAACTAAATTTGACTTTTGCCATAGTTGCTGCAATAAATACCAGGTGCATCCAAGTCTTGCACAGTATCCTTTAAAGGAGGCCTTTTTACAAAGCTGCATTTCGAAGAATTGAAAATGTTTTACGATAACTTAGTTGCTAATGCAAGCAAACATGCGCGTCTCAGGAAGACTTTGAGAGGTAGAATATGACTCGATAATATGTTTATTTGCCTTAAATGAAAAACTGACACCGAGGCCGCGAGTTCTTTCACAATTAGGTCAAATAAATTATTTGGATCTGCCGAACATTCCTAATATTTAAATTTACCTATGAGTAATTATTGTGCTCTTGATGATTGCTTAGGCAGTCCTACCTGGGCAATCAGCTTGTTGTATCTTTAATAGTAGATACCATACGATCAGTAGTTTTGGCGGGTGAATCGACCGGATTGTGTTTAAGTTAACGGCTCACAGTGAGATTTGTAACATTTTAAAATTTTTTATACGGAATTAGTTATATCTGCCTAACCTTCTTTATAATTCTTCCACATATTCGGCACATTCTTCTTATTAAATTCTTATTTGCCGATTTTGATCTCGCCATTAAATATAATGTTCCTGCTGTTCAATTAAGAAGGTAAGGTGGTTACATATTGGGCCGAAGTTGCCTTTGAACGGATTGTTTGGACACAAATAACAGGGAAAGTGTTTGTTTTCATTATTTCATAAACGAATATATTTTTTTCAGGGCTTTTGGTTCAAATTCCAGCTCGCATTTCCATCTGCAAACATCTCACATAATTTCCGTTTACCTAGTCCACCAAGCAGGTCACCCGCAAAGATGGCATAACTGGATTACCTGCGGTAAAATGGGTTAGCAGAAGTATGCTTGAGACAGGTGTTAGCCTTTTCAGAAAGTTATCAGCCAAAACTGAGCCAGCAAAGTGGGAACGGCAAATGTAGGATTTTTTTAAAATGCAAGTTTAATAGGGTCTGTTGGTTGCTGTATGAGTTGTGAGAAAAACTCGTAATGTGTGCTCCTTGAGCACACAGTGTATGATATAAGAGCAGTGGCTGGTGGAACTCAAAGTCACAACGACGTATCATGCTCAATAAAAAATGTCACAGGCCATAATCTTGTCACCCATTTATTAAAAAAACAATGTTGCTAAAGAGTTTTTTTAATGCAAAGTGGAAATATCAAAAGCCTACCCATAGTATAACGTAACTGTAAAACATAAACGAACCAAATCCCATTGTTAAAGACATTGCTAGTTCTGAATTTTTTTCATCACTCTAGACTAGTGGTTTATTATGAGTTATTTTTGCATTGGAGGACAAGGAATTAAGGTTCTGTAATCACGTGGTTGTGCATCAAACGACTTTCAATTCCATAACATGTGAATTTACTTTTGCGAACTCACAGTTACCCAGAGAACTGCTTCATATTTCATCACTGATTTTTTACTTTGAACATGATGATATTATCTGACGAACTGTTCAAGATTGACAGTGGCACTTCTCCTTTGAAATACCCTACTAAATAATGCTTGACGTAGTCTTCATAGTACACGTAACCAAACTGATAAAGGGAAGGTTATTTAAGAATAAGGAAAAGTGCAATTTGCTTTGAAAGATTTCTGTGTGCCGACAATCGTCAACGCAAAAACGATTAACGCTCCGTAAGGCCGTTCGTAGCTAGACATGTTGGTAAGTTGCAATTCGCTTCTGTTCGTTGTATACAGGAGAAGATAGCAAAAGCCTTTGAGCATCTCATTAATGACACAATGAACAAGAAATGAATCTCTAGAGCAGAGGCATTTCTTGGGAATTTTAGCTTAGCACATTGGCGATGCCAAATTGCACGAGCCAGTATGTAGGAGAAGAGAAAAAACGCAGGTACCAAAAACTCCTTGGGTTTTTTGGAAAATATCGAAGTAGGAATGCGACTTGAGGAATTTAAAGGATAAAAAACTGCCGCTTTTTCGGCACAATTTTACATGGTGCTGCATTTTTTAAATGTAGCTCAAAAAGTATGTATAATAGCGAAGCAGCACCCCACATATTTTGATTTTGAAGCTTGCAGATGATTAAATGAGGCATATAACCTACTTGATCGTTTTTATAAAAGTTTATAAGTAAAATAATGTCTGCATCGATAATTCAAAATAATTTGAACAAAGCGAAGATCACGAGTTGAGCAGAATTTAGTGACGTCATGAAATGTCTTGACTTCTCAATCAGCTGCTAACGGTCGTTGCCTATTAATAAGAGAAATAACTGTCCAATTAAATTTCAGTCTTGAAGGTTAAAACATGAAAGGTGAACGCAGTAGAAACGAGCAAGAGTATCAGCCACGTGGAAAAGGCTGGGCACAACAACAACTCTGACGACAACGGGAATAATTGTCGCGCAATTATCAACCCCACATCCGACGCGGAAAAGAACATTGTGGCAATTAATGAGCCATAACCGCACCAATTAAGATCTCAAGCGGTTGCAAGAGGAACGGACAATTATAGTACGCATGCATATGACCATCACGAACTGTTAATACCGAGCAAGCTGTGCATCTATCAGACTTCTTTACGATTGCCTATGATTAAAAATTCCCGACGGAATCTGAAACATCGGGACGATAAAAATCTTGTTCAAGTGGTCACTTCTGCTTCTGAATTACTTCCTGGAATTCGCATATTCACTTCTATTGGCAGAGTAAGCATTGATGAGGCAGAACCGACAAAGACAAGGGAGAGCGAAATGGCCATTTGTGGTTTATTAAACTTCATCATCAGGCAGTCATAGCCAGATCCCAGAAGGTGCCCTTCCCGAGGCTGGACCCCGCAACCCTTGGAGTGCAACAATATACCACTGATCCATGGGCCCGATGTTTTTTGTCTGTTGCGATCGGGAGGATGGTGATTGTGTGGGACTCACCGAGGCGGCTAAGGAAGCCGCAAGTCACGTAGAGCTGACCATGTACAATTATTAGACAAGCAATTCAGCTTTTTAATCATTGTTTCCTGGAAGAAATTTGAACCAGGCAAAGATCACTAGGTAAGCAGAATTTAATGAAGTCATAAAATGTCGTGACCTCTCATTCACCTGCAGAGGTTGTTGCCTATTAATAAGAGAATCAACTGTCCAATTAAGTGTCAGCCTCGAAGGATGAAACTTGATAGGTAACGAGAGTAGAAACAATCAGTCATAGCTATGGGCGCATGGTGAGGGGAAGAGGAGGGTAGAGGTAATTGCCACAGCATGGCAGTTCATGGAAGCATGCAGGACGTGGTTAAAAAGGGGGGCGGGGGGTTGGGGCAAGGGCAGGGGACAGGGTAGCAGTCAGTCCTAAAGGTGAAGATAATGTGAACGCGGGAAGGAGTTTATCGATCGCTACCACGGCAATGCGAGGTTGATCACATGGTTCAGCTGCTTGCAGAGTTCTGGACTTCTTCTCCGCATCGCAGCGGCTTCCGCAAAACGTAGGAGACGACCGGTCGTCGCCCGAAGTACGTCCTTGAATACAGTTGGGTGGTCGATTGTATGGCCAGTGTCCACTAAGCGCCTAGTGATCAAATCTTGGGTACTTTATTTTCCGCCCTGAGCAACCACTTCAGCATGTGTTTAGCTGACCGCATTGCCAACTGCGTTTGCGTGCGCCCGATGAATTTGCATTCACAACTACATGTGAACTTGTAAGCACAGTTTGAAATGGCGTGCATAGGCAGAGGGTCTTTAATCGGTCAAACTGGTATGGTCGTTGATGTGCTTATGTACAACAACTTAGCGGTGGTATAAGTTCTTTTAGTTGTGCCTCGAAGCCTCCGTTCTATCACATTGGAGACATAATCACCCTTGAAAAGGAGGAAAATGCTCACCGGATTGTTCGATACTGATATTTCAGCAGCAATTTCATGTCTGCGGTTTTAATACTTATCAATGAATTTCGCAGTATTACCCTTTCCAAGCAGTAAATTCTTGAGAAAACTCTCTTCATCGATCGTATCTGTATAGCAAATTCTAGCGGCTCTATTGAAAAGGCACAACACAAGTTTCGTTTCCTCTGAATTGGAACGAAACTAAGATAGTGCATGTATTGTCCTTTCCACGTGGTTTTCCGATAGATGAACCTTTGAATGGAACCATCTGCACGCCTGCGGATAAGCATGTCTCAGAAAGCCAGTGTGTCATCCCTCTCATTCTTGAGTGTAAATTTGATCTTTGCATGTGCCTCATTCATAGCTTTGAGAAGCAATTCTACCTCCTTAGGATTTTCAACCATGACAAAAATGTCATCCACGTATCGTCTATAAAAAGCAGTCTTTTCTATGTGTTTTGCCAGTTTTTGTTCAAGGTTACACATGTAAATATCTGCTAGGACTGCTCCTAATGCACTGTCCATTTGAATTATTAGCCATTATTTAAACCTTCGAAATAAATAATTGTATACATCCTTAGTAATGTAAAGCCGTTTACTTCTTCAGCTCGCCCATACGTTTGATAAGTGCAAAACTCGGCTGTTGACTGCAAAAGATGGATGGGCACTTCGTTATCCTAACTGACTGTAGTGATATATTGTATTCTATTTAAATCGCATTTTCACCAAAATATTGCAATTTAATACACTTATATTTGTGAGAATGCGGCTGCAACATGTCTGGAAGCAAGCCAACTACGGAAACTACTACATATATGCACAAATAATGTGCGATTCCTGTTCAATGGACAGCTGTACCGACAGATAAACGGTGAAGCTATGGGCAGCCTACTAGGACAAGTCCTAGCGTGTATTTTAATCTCGAAGTTCGAACCAAAAGTGGCAAAACACACGGAAAAGACTAATTTTTATCGACAATACGTGAATGATATTTTTTCATAGTCGGAAGCCCTAAATGGGAGAACTGCTACTTAAAGCCATGAACGAAGCACATGCAACGATCAAATTTACGATCGAGCATGAGAAGGACGACACACTGATATTCCTAAAAGTCCTTTTACGCAGGCGGGCAGATAATTACATTCAAAGGTTCATCTACCGGAAAATCACATGGAAAGGGCAATACATGCACATTCTTAGTTTCGTGCCAATCTAAATGAAATTAAGCTTGGTATTTTGCCTTTTCAATAGAGCTGCTAGAATATGTCCTGCGGATATGACCGATAAAGAGATGTGTTTTCTCAAGAATGCGGTTCTCGGAAATGGCTATCCGGAGAAATTCTTTCATACGCATAGCAAACGCAGACAAGAACATTCTACCGAAATACCCATGGCAAGAAAGTCAGTAAGGGTCTTCCTCCCCTTCAAGGGCAATAATGTGTCCAACGTGAACAAAGAGAGGCTTAGATGCTCGATTGAAAGAACTTATCCCGCCTTCAAACTGTTGTGCATGAGCACAACAAAGGGTATTCCAGTACAACTAACTTAAGACACTGCCGAGTCACGCCACCTCAGACTGAGTTTACGAGTTTACACGTAGTTGCGGATGCAAATACATCGGGTGCACGCAAAGGCAGTTAGCAACACGGTCAGCGGAACAAATGCGAAGTGGCTGCTCAGGGCGGAAAATAAAACACCTAAGAGCTCAATCACTAAGGGCTTAGTAGATACTGGCCATACAGTTGACCAAAACACCGCGTTTAAGGTCATACTTCGGGTGGCGACCGGACGTCTCCTACGATTTGCCGAGGCCGCTGCAATACGCAGAGGAAAAACAGAGCTGTGTAAGCAGCTGGATCATGTGATAAACCTCGCATTGCCTTGGTGATGATCGATCACCTCAGTCCCCCTCACGCCTTCTTCCTCACCCCCCCCCTCGCTATGACCGACTGCTGCCCCTTTCTTTGTCCCCCCCCCCTTCAATAACACTTCACAGGCTTTCACTGTAACCTGTAACGCCTTGCTGTGATAATTACCAGCCCCGTCCTCTACCCCTCGCCCACATGTTTGGCTTATGTTTCCCTGTGTTTACCTATTAGGCTTCATCCTTCTAATTTGACAGATAATTTTCTATATTAACAGGCAATGACCCTCTGCAGATGAATAAGAGGTCACGACATTTTATGACGCAAATATATGATGCTCAATTCGTGATCTTTGACTTGTTCAAATTTCTTCCGGGAAAAGAATGTTGCGATTACATATGATTGTTTGACCATCGATTTTTATGAAGTCCACCATATGCCACATACAGGTTGATGCAGGAAATATGACTGCATTTAAGGGATTGAAGACGTTTCAAGCGTCCATCGCACTCTTTACCTTCACCCAGAGTCAAGAACACCGAAACGTGATCCAGCGTTCGCTAAATTCTCCAGTGCAGGTCAGAACGTCGCGTGATTAAATCTTAATTTACAGTAGACTTCTGCAATGTTGCCTCCGCACTACCTACCCCCATTCAACTTCAACCACTACCAAGACAGACACGAAGAATGAGACTGCTTCTGCTAACACTTATACTACTACTACTACTACTTACACTTACTAGCAATGAACCTGAATGATAATAGTACGGACACTTTTACTGATGCAAATACAAAAAATAGGTGACGCTGATTTTATTCAACGCTGGATCTCAGGTCCCCTCAGTCTGAAATAGGAGCGTTAATCTGAGTGTTTCTATTCCAAATAGATATATGTTTGAGGTCTGGAGAACATGAGGGCTTGCAATGGTTTCCATCCTTTCACTTTTGTTCACCGAAACTGTGTCAGATTTTGCTAAGTTTAAACTACGAGGACTTGGATACTGCTGTTAAAAGTAATATGCCACTGCTAGAAGCGCTTATCCTAGTAATCATCTTTACAAAGAGAAACGAATAGTCTGTTCTAGTATGACCAGTATGTGCATATAGGAAATTGGTACCCAGTATGCAGTCCCAAGCTATATATTGCAATACCGGAAAACCATTATTAAATAACATATAAAGTTCTCGCATGTCCTTATGTTACAATGAACCGCCACTTGCCATTTTCAAGCTATTTAGACTCAATACAATACCTAGCTCCAGATGGGAATTTACAGAACGTCTCTTGTCAAAAAAAAGGTGCAACATCCCCCAGAATCAAATTATACTTTCCTATAACTGTGTCAAGAGATGTAAATATGTGCTCACTAGCTTCCTCATCTTCATCTTAGGTGATTGTGTAACGCATCCTGTTTCATCCAGCAGATAAAACTGCTAAAAAACGTCGCATTGAGCAAACAAAAACAGTTTAAGCCGTGGATTTAAAAATCTCCTCCTTCAAACACAACTACAATAAAAAAATTAATGAAGACAGCGTTGACATAATGTGAAGTAAGCGAGATACGATGCTCCTGAAACTTACTTAACAGCCTGATTTATTTTCTCGGATAAATTGCATGGATTAACCTTTTACAACCGGTCTTGCAAGTTTCCTCTTAGTATACTTTTTTTCTGGTAAAGAAATATTTTAAATGTCGAAATGCTCCACTGTAGTCCTGCCAGATTTGCCAGCACACATACTATTGTGTTGCGTTGGAAAATATTTTCGAAATTTCTGCATTTAAAACTTCTAGTTTTAATCGCGCATTGTAATCTTATCTTAATTGCACGAAGAATAAATCGATAAGGGACATTTTCTAACATAAACAAAACATCAGACTTTAGAGAATAGACGAATGCAGGGGGCTTGCTACTACCACCTCTGGTTGAAAATTGAATTTTGTTACTGCTGGAATCAGCAGTCAGCTGCATACATTAAAATATCGTTCACTGTCGATGATATTATGGCCGAAAGCGAACACTGCAACTTCATTTCTCTATGTTTTCGGCCATTTAATAGCTTTTGATTACGGAGCGACATGCGACAACTCCAAACGGAATCTGCCCAGGCAACTTCAGGGCCACATTCCACATTGTCAACTGCACCCTCCGGGACTGAAGTTTTTTGTTCCGTTACTTAACCAAAATTTGATGTAATTCCCGGGATCTTTCGGTGAAGTTTGAAGTTCAGTCGGATTCACAGCGAAAGCCAATCGGGAAAATTTTCTGAAAATCGTTTTCTACATACCTCTTGATGGCAGGTCAGTTTCTATGGTGCTTACCACCGTCTTCCTACCGAGGACACAGTGAAAGGGTTAATGTTGGAAGAAGAAGCGATTTCCTGCATTCCAGGTGCATACGTTGCTGTGCACGCTGAATGTTCTGCTTACTTGTATTGACACTAATAGTCGGTAAAACGCCTTCCTTACCTTGCCAATACTTCTAAATGTATTTGTTGTGCAATTTGCATTCCCAGCTGCCGTTGCTATTTTGTGCAGTCTAGTTTCTTTTCTTACTTTCATGGGCTTGAGGGACATGCGAGAACGTCACGGAGGCCCGAGATTTGCCGGACATCCATAGAATATGCATGCCTATTTCTGGTAACGGTCCTGGTGGTGTTGAACTATAAACGTCAGGGCTTTTGGAAGACCAGAAGGTGCCGTCTTCATTTCTGTGCTGTTCCTCCAAAAGGGCAAAAAACATCAGACCAAAGCATGCAAAAAGCGTTTGCACTGAAACTGTCTGATACGCCCATGTAGGGTTTTTGGGAAAGGCTGCCCGAGAAAAAGTAACCCTTTTTAGACTGAGTGCAAAATTTCGCTTCCGCCAGCTGCGTTTAGACGGAATGATTCTAGTCATCTGGCGGAGAGAGAGAGAGAGAGGAGTCAAAGATTTTATTGGTTAATTTTCTGAGTAAGAGGGTTCACATTAAAGCCGACGACTTTTACTTACTCTGTCTTTCCATAAGGTAATGGGTAGAACAGCCGGCAAATAAGGATGGACGTATAGGGTACAGAAATCTTTTAATATACCCCTGCCTATAGATTGACCTATTTACGCGCATGAAATGCATATTGATTATATTATTATTTTATTGCTTCAGGGTGCGTGGTTCAGCTAGGATTCCTCTTGGTGCATGAGCTCAGCGTCGTCTAACTCAGCGATTGGAAGTTATTTGAGTGGCTTTTCTCTACTGCAGAGTTTGCAGGAAATTTAACTATGGAACGAACGAAGGCGAATTGAGTGCAAAACCATTAACATCCACCATCCCGATTGGTTAATGAATGCGAAAAGAACTTTTTAACAATGAACTGCTTCCGAGCGTTGGGGTTTGAATACAATAAAAGGCACCCTAGGGGGCCTCAATTATGTATTTGAAGGTGTTTTTACTATCCGGTAGTAGGAATACTTTTGGATGCGTAGCCAGTGTTGAAAGTGTCATAATAAAAATCCTCTGAAATGTAACAAATGACCACTTTCTTTTATCTGCCACATTTTATTGTGCAAACACAGTAACCATCTCTATAAATAGGTTTAACGGAGCGTTTGACAAAAAGGTATCACCTCCTTGTCAGTTTTGAATATGTGAGCGTGTAAACTGGGTTTTCCGAAAATGCTAACGCGACCAGACCACATACCACGCTGCCTTGAGCACTCACCTAATAATTGTCGTTAATGTCAAGGAGCTTTAACTTTTGTTATCAAGTTATCCATTAACCTTGGCCTAAGCACTGAGCTGGTTTCAGGGATTCCTTTCGAAGCACAAAAAAAAAATTAATATTGAGAAAAGGAAAAGACTCGATTGCTGGGACAATGCGTGTATTCGCCTGAAGTTTCGACATCCGTCGCGGATTCGTCATCAGAAGCATGAGTAGGAAACCGTAGCAGAAACGGGTTATGCATGCATAGCAGTTTGCTGTATTCATAGGATACAGTCCTTACTACAAACATGCAGCGACAATTTACGTTATTTGCCTTCTTGAGCGTGGATAGTTTGTTGGACGGCACGCGGGTTCTGACCTTTTGAAATTTCATCAGGGGTGATGGGCTCGGGCGTGATGATTTCTCGGCCGTTTGGCTCTCCGATGTTGGCGTAAGATGAGGCGGTGGCCTGTCCGTTCCCCAAGTGACGAGTTGTTTTGGCTAATTAGTGATAATTTTGCCCCAAGTTGCAGTAATAAAGTTGCCAATACAAACGATCATGCGAGTCCCAGGAATCAATTGAGAAGAAGAAGACTTGATCGCTAGGATGATACGTTCATTCGTCTGACGTTTCGACATCCATCGCGGATTATTCCTCAGCGACATGAGTGAAAAACAATAGCAGAAACGGGTTTTCAAAAAGGATACCTTTAAGGAAGTATTCTAGAAATAGGTAGAAAATTTGAGATGACATTTAAGTGACCTAAATCTGCGTGCATCTCTCAAACCCTCGCCTCTCGCGCCTGTTAGCGTCTGTGCACGTAACCGGCGCCTGCCTACCCAAATCCCGTTCGGCCTTTCACCTTCATGAGTTTGACTCACACAAGACATCACTGTGACAACTGTCGTGCATTTTATTTTTATGCTGCCGCCCCTCTAAGCATGTGAACGCCTGCTTATCTGACTGTCAAGTCCCTCCAGCCTATTATTCGCTAACTCTGTACTATTTTTTCCCCACCTAGTGTCCAGCTTTTGCATTTTCCATACGGAATCGGACCTAAAGACCGCAGCGGCAACGTATTTTTCCTATTGACTTAACCCACTGCGATATGGTTTCTTCTGTCCGGAAATGGGAAGTGTGTATATAAACGTTTATGTCACCATAGTAAGGCCTATTAATCTCCTATTTGTATGATTACTGTTTGTTGGATTCCATACGTTGACGAACATTGGCGGGTAACTTTATCCGAAATTTACTTAAATGTATGGCCCCGGTCTTAACATGTGTGGTTAGAGCTTTGGTCGAAGTCAATCACTTTAACTGCTCTCGTGGGTCCCAACTCAACCAAGGTTATAGAGCTTTTCAGCATCGGACAAATGAATGTATAAATATACTGTTTAAATATTGATAAAGCAAGAGTTACTGCCTTAGAACCATTTTTTCACCAGAACATGCTTCTTTTTTTACTGACGTTTCGGACAGCTAGGCCGGCTGTGCTTTGTCAAAACGAGAACTGACTTTATCGATCAGCAATTCAGCCGAAAAATAAACATATTCCGATGAGAAAAAACATGATATATGTATTGCTTTTCAAGAACTAAGACGCTTTTATTACTATCGATGATAAAGAATCAAACATATGCCCGTGCGTTCTGTGGAAATTTATATCGGAATCTATTATTTACATGCTGGCTAGCTGGCTCGTTATTACTGATTAGTCACAATTAGTTTCTAGAGTATTTTCTAGTTTTGTTATCTTCACTTCACATTAAGCAGCAATCTTCTTGCAAATGCTGAGCCTTATCCTACGTCGGCGCCGAACTACCCATCTGAATGCGTAGTTGCTCAGACTAAAATAAGTTTGTTTTTAGTGACACTGATAGTGTATTAGCGGCTACTTTACCCTACAGGAAAATGATTGTCCCTGCAACAACCTATTTGGACTGCACACTTTGAAATTCCTCTATGGCTACTCAACTTTTGAAGGAATCGTTTTTTTGTATAAGTGTTATTGTCTTGAATATTTTCTTTTACGATTACTTATTTTATCGTTTATTTAGTTCTACTACAACAGTAGAGGCAAAGATTGGTTCACTTATTTAATCCTTCTTCTCCGTATTTTATTCAGCCGTAAATTTCCAGCTCTCATCGATGCCGTTGTGAAAGTTTTCGGCAGCAGTCAAAAACGCAGGTGTTAGTGATGCGTTAACAACTAAGCGGGAAGAATTGCTAGACTATACCCAGACATGGAAGAGCCATTAAGCATGTACTGACTACCAGGTTAAGTGGAGGATTTTCACACGATGAAATCACCCCCCATGATTCATGGCTCTCTGTATGCATTGCAGCGGCATCTGATAAACAAAGGAAACAAAATATCACGCCGTTAACAGTCAGAAATTCCTTCGCCAAAACGTGTGTTTGGTATTCATTTATATCGTTCAGGGAACGGCGTTGTGGGCTAACATCTTGCGCAATCCATGCAGGCGCCTACATTTTGAATGGTATACCATCCTGCCGCATTTAAAAATTTAAAATCCATTCCCCGCGATGACAAAAACCGTTTTTCCATTCATTGCGGCCTGACAGGAGGCAAACCAACAAAGGAGCCAACAAAACCAAATAAAATGAAGACACGATGACATGACAGTTTGGCCGTTGCTTTCGGTGAGGTCCACCGTATGCTCTGCAGCAGGGCCGTGCAAGGACAGCGACTTGCGCGTAAATTCATTTTAAGTGAATGCATGCTTGCGCAGCATCCACCGCACTCTCTTTCATCCCTTACCGACCTGCGTCGGATGTCATGAGGCAGTCAAGGAGGCCGGAGACAGGATCGCGCACAGGTGGTCGGCGGGGCCTCCTACTCCCAATGACTGACTTGTGGCGGACGGCTATAATGACTGTACACCCCTCCCACTTCGTTCTTCAGGGGCAAACGAATGTATCTTTCACAGAAGAGGTGTGAGAGGATAGCAACACAGCTGAAGGAATTATCCAGATAACTTTTTTGGGGTTCAACCTGGACATTAATGGCGGACGTTTGTTGAAGACGTCAATCTCGATTCGCGACAGCATGTCGGCTTTGCTTAGCCGTGGGCATTATGGGTGACACCAGGGAAATAGTACAGTGAATTTGAGTGAAGAGTTGCCAGCCATTTCAGAAGTTGTTGTCGCGTGTTCAGATCACGTCGGGGTCACCAATTTGTAGGAGTGAAGACCATGGTTGTGTTCTGATCACTACAATCATCACACCGAATGGCAGGTTGGAGGTAAAGAGCAAGAGTCACTAGAAGGATTTGGTTAGCATGTATAGCACTGCATATTGATGTATCAAATGGCAGTGGCCACCGGCGATGCCAGGCTTAGTGCTGACTGCGTCCAGCCAGACCTGAGAGAGTCTTTCTGTGTCGTGTAGGGTGATGAAAGTTGCTTATGTAGGATTGTGAAGCAAGTTCAAGTTTTAAGTTATGGGTGTTTAGCAATTGCCCGAGGAGATGTCGCCTATAAAAAGGTCCCCTGCTGCTTGGCCGTGGCTTGTCGTGCTCGAGTGGCACTTAAACAGGCGTGCTTATTTGAACGCGCGTATATTGGCGTGTGTGGAGCACAAGTGTGAGTCAGTGAATATCCGTCAAGTGGCCTTCACATCAGCAAGTAAAACAGACGTCTGCAAAGACGCATGACGTCGACGGCTGCGGGCATTGAACAAAGAAGGGGTGTGGAGTGGACAGCCAGTATGGCCGTCCGCCACTGCTTAGACCCCTATAGGTTCGAGGGCACAGACCACAAAATCATACGACAGTTTGACTATCGATTTTGGCGATTTCCACCGTATGGTCCACAAAGCCTGATACAGGAACGGTGCCTTCCGCTGGATTATAGTAAAAGCAGACTTGCGGTGTATCTACGTCATTTTATTTCTACTCCCCCACCCGAGACTCGTTTTAAAACAAAGTCAAGAAGACCTGAGATGGGAGGGGGCAAGGACCTACGCACTGTGAGTTATAACCACCACATTCACATAAGGAAACACACTACCTTCGCTCTTGATTGTGCCTAATTTGAATGCTGCTTGTGTTTTTTTGGTAAGAAAAAAAAATGAACTGAGTCTTTATTTTTTAAAATTTTGGGCAGCCTTCTATGTTGTTTGAGTAGAATACATAAATCTTGCAAAAAAAGAGACAAAAGAACTACGCAATGTGATAAAAATTCTGATTCTTCGTCGCTGGCGCCTCTTCCTGAAACTTGGTTCTTGCCATATCACAATCCGCATACCAGGTCAAAAGCAACAACTATAAATGCATTTGTGATACCATGCACAATTAATGCCGGATAATCAGGCAGCTTCTAGTTATCTTCGACAACAATTTTTGAAAAACTCTATAGAAAAGCTGAAGTATCCCACAGATGCATTCCTTTTTATATTTGTGAGCACTTTCAGTAACATACAGATTTCACGGAGGCTGTATGAAAATCGTCTCCAGGAAAACAGGAGTTGATAGTAACTATTCTTGCGTCCCTGCGGTTAGGACTAGGTTTTTTTCTTTTACGTACGTTGGGACAGATCCAAGAGATTATTGAATGTGAAACTTGGCCGAAGTTGATTTCTTAAGTCTCCTGAAACGTGTCTGACATCGTACAGCCATAGGTGTATCTTTCAGTAAACCATCCCAAAGAAGTCACCGATCAACTTCTGGGGACATTCATTCAAGATTATAAATTTAAATATGCATTATAAACGGAGATAGTTACGGCCGGTTTGCGAAACGGCTTTTCAACACTCTTCGGCATCATAAAAATAACCAAGAAAACTGGCACGTGGAAACCCATCTGATTAAATCAAACCACCAACCTGTCTTTTCTTTACCGAATGTTACATCTGTGGAAAAAAGTCATCTGGTTTTAATTTTAATGCGACGTACGCTTGAGAGAATTAGAGTCATACTGTACGACATCTGTTTTTATTTTACAAGGAATTTGTTCTGTTTAATGCGCAATGCTTTTGCGTTGATGAGACTCTCCCTCAAAGTTGGACCGATTGGAAGTTTCTGGATTAGTTTTTTAAGCAAGAAGACAATAGAAATATGGCATCGCATCTTTTGCTTATGTAATTGCATCCGGCAGTTTTTCCCAATAAAAAGGAATAGTTTTCTTCTCCCCAAAAAGTCACCAAGCAAAAACTGGGGACTGGTCATCGTCCTTGGCAATGCGAGGACGGCAAGAACAAATTTGTCTCAAAAATTGCAGAAAATTAGCTATCGGCCTTGCTGCTTTGAGGCAGCGTCGGCAGCGGCTTGGTTAATTGATCGTTTCAACCTTTTGAGGGTTTTTCAAGCATCAGTTAAAACCAAGACTTGTAAGCATGGGGTCTGTGTGCAGGGCCAAACAAGCGTTGCAGCTGATTATGATTGTACCTCAGTTTGGACATACTGCGCTGTGAGAGCCTGAGGGTCTGATTGAATCTCAAGCAGGACAGAACATAATTTCAGGAAATAGGTAAAAAACATTGCGGCAAATAACAAAAACACCAGAAAGATGTCGAATGAAATTTCGCTAACACACCGTGACGTAGTAAATCAAATAAGTTCACAAGTTTAAGCTTCAAGTATCTGTTTGTGGGTTTGGAAGCCCGTGACAGAGGTCGAAAATGGGATAATTATTTCAGGTAATGTGTTATATCACCTGCAGGATCGTGCACATGCGCTGAGGTTAAAGCATTAGGCACTGTGTTACTTGGTAAAAGAGAAACGCAGACGTTAGCAAATTCTGCGCACTAAAACACGAAACTTGACTGGTTATCAAAATGAAGTCACGATGTTCATGTGCTCGGGCTTCGGGCCAATTATCACTTAAAAATGCAGATGCTATCATAGGTGCTCTTTGCGTCATTCTCCTAACAACTTAACATACAATTCATAAATCATCGCTTCCACATGAGTTTATGCGTGTCTGATCGCAATTGAGTGAGCATGGACATGGATTTTAAGTGGTAATGACTTGAAGTACTAACTACACTTTTAGCTTGATTCACGGACGTGAGCGCTCTGTCGGGGCAGAATGTTTGCTTACCGACATAAACTTCGTTACCAGTTCATATTCCATTTTCCCGGTTTCTTCGAAAGGAATCTTGTAAACCTCACTTGTTTGCTTCCCCGTGAAATTGCGAAAACAATCTAAAAGTTGTCCCTTACCATACGGGCAGCCTAGGTACTAGCCAATAGGCCCAGACCCGTGCTTAACACAGTTGCCAGGGATTCACCTGATCAGTAGTCCACAAACTTTCCGTTTGCTTTCTGGTTAACATAACGGTTTTGAAAGTTCAGCTTTTCAATTTCCTGAAAAAATTAATTTCTGTCAGCGGTATACGTCAATATATGTAAGGTCTATAGGTGTAGACCTAAATTATAAGTGTATATTTGGGCTGAAACCCGTCAACCACTGCGAAATATGCACTTGCTGCCAACAGACCTACCAGTGGTTGACGGGTTTCAGCCAAAATATACACTTACAATTTCCGTCTACGCCTACATACCTTAAATATACCGATGTATAAAGCGAACAGAAACTAATTTCACAAGCTAATGAGAACGTTCGCGTCCTCAGAAGATTAAACAGCTCAACTTTCAAAACCAGTTTATCAACCAGAAAGCAGACAGGGAAAGCTGGAAGACCCACTGATGAGGTGGACTCCTCGCAGCTGTGTCCAGCAGCGGCAGAATCCCGACAAAACACGTGTCTGGGCCATTTAGCTATTACCTAGGCTGTTAATACGCTAAGTTACAACATCAGTATATACTACTAAAACCTGTCTGTTGGCAGCAAGTGCTTATTTCGCAGTGGTTGACGGTTTTGAGCCAAAATATACAATTTGGTCTTTGCCTATAGACCTTACATATACTGATGTATACTACGAACAGAAAATAATTTCGCAGGAGAGTAAAAAGCTAAATCTAAATGTCATTTATGCACATAACATCTGGAGTTATACACTGCTCTTGATGTTGGATTTCGTCCCGTTCATTAGTTATTATTTGGAGGCATAAGCAATACTACTGCCGACTGTCTTAGAGGTTAGTGTAGTGGTTACGATTACCGAAAAGTAAGTTTATATTGAGCGGAGAAATAGGGGGCCTTTACGCAGATTACTAAAAGACATTTATGATGAAAGCAAAATTTCTGCCGCAGGCCTCCGTGATTATTTTTAAACGGCAGGTCAGCAGTTTAACTGAAACGCAGACAGAGGACCAAGCACCAGTAACTTATATCTCCTGTTGTCAATACTCTTAGGAGAGAGCTCATAAACATGTGATAAATACGAACGTTTTCATTGCTTTTTATGAAGAAAGGTGAGCATTGGCGATTAAGATTGCTTTCGTTTTGATTATTTTATCCACAGATAAAATAGCGTTAGTGTGGGAAAGGGAAAGAACTCTCAATTACCAATGCATAACTATATCCCACAAGGTATCACCCAACAACCAATGGCCTGAGTTTATTAATGACCAAGCCTGCATGCTTGGATGGGGCTTACCGAAAGCTTCTTTGAATCGGACAGAGTAATTTCCTGGTGATCAATAATTGCAACGCTTATATTGAACCTGCCTTGCAAGAGGATGATTTCCTGCAAGACTTCTGACCAGATAGGGTCAGACGGTCGTTTTAAGAAGATCCAAGATTGCGGAGATGTCGCGAGGGAGTAATAGGTTTCCTTCTAGTGATTGTTTATTCACTGCACCTCATGCACGTCCATGTCCTTCTAACGCAATGGTACGGCTCAGTGGACCATATAACCATCTGCAGATAAAGCAGTTTTGAATCTGTTCGTTTTAAGATACATTCTGATGATTGAATTAGGCTCTTTTATTTTGAGCAATTGGAAGGAGTCACAGAAACAGGTCCAAACGTTTTTAGATATTGTGGTCAAGCCTCCACTACCAAACCGGTAAATTCGCCAAATTTAACAATGCTCAACTGGCTAGCCGAGCTAGTCAACCATGGGCTGATCGATTTTTCTATTATTTCTTCGCTGCAGTAGTCTTTTCGTGGGTTTGACAGGTTTGATAGCTGGGTGCATTGTGGGTCACTACCTCAATTAGGCGTGGTAAGGTCTGTTGTCTCTTGTTTCCTCGTCGCTACTTTAAGTTCCACGTACGTTAAATGTTATGCACTTAACATTCTAACCGTGAAGAGCCGACCAAGCTATACAAAACAACAACGCTTTACAATCTGCTCTGATGCGCCCTTCCTTGTGTAATTTGCAACCCCTTTTTGGCCAAATTTGCCAATTTAACGCTGTTCTTTTCGATCGGTTATGGTACTAGATATGAAGCAGTCAAATCATGGTGCACTACTACCCCGGGCGCGCAGCCATAACTGACATCTGACCTGTGCAGCGTCAACCTCATTTACCTTTTCCATGCCGACGTATAAAAATGCAAACCTTACAGTGATCACATGCACGCATGCTTATAACTGAATTAACATGAACCACACATCTAGCCATAAGACACCAAATTCGACAGCTGTCACAGGCCCACCTTACTAAACCCAGTACTTACCCCTTCCTGCCCCGGCCCCACAGATATGGAAATGCCCGGTAAACCCACAAAGGTTAAATACTTGGGTTTTGCCACCATTTCCTAGAAGTATTCATTTCGGTTCAACCAATACAAGTTCTAAAATATGTACATGTGTACATTTTGAAAAGTGGCATGCCAAGAAATATAATTGAGTAGAGGAAATGATTTGGAAAACCTTGACAAAATATATCGTAAATTATCGAATCTGTTACACGAGGTCGTCGTCGGCCATGCGGCAAATGTGCATAGAAGAGTGCACATTTTCGAACATACCGAAAAATCAATATTGCTCTGTCGTCCTTGGTCAATAGCAAGCTTTTCTAGTTGACGCTTTTTCCAGGCATCGAATCTAATTCAACGGGCATACTGATGCATGAGTCATTAGTTTAAATTGTCTCTAAAAATTCGCGGCCTTTCTTATATGGATAGGAGCCTACTGTTGGTGGTTGGGTCCCATGCAAACGTGTGAAAAGTTTGAAGTGAATGCATGGCGAATTAAGACATACGGTGATACCACTTTACCGCGAATTGATGTTTATGTAAGCGTGTTGAGGTCAACTTTCCTATTTTTCCACAAAAATTGCATCGCAGTTACCGCAATAAATTTTGTAAACGACCTCTTTTCTGCCCGAATAACCAACCTTATCCTTAAAGTGTAAAAGTTTATTTAGCAGTGTGGTCGTCGGCTTGTGCGCCATTTGGATCTGGTGTCTTTCAACGATTTCAGACACATTTTAAATATACGGAAGAGTTTGCCAATTTCTTAGATCAGGCGCTTGTTAGGAACAATCTAGTTCCTTTTATATTTAAGGAAGTCGACGACTCTTAATGCTTGGTTGACGTCTACCCGATGACCGCTGTCTACCAAGTGAGTCAGAATTGCGCTTGATATCGACTTAGTTTCGCCTCTGTTTAGCCACGCAGGGTGATGCTCTCGCATGCGCTTGGATAGACGTCTTATCGTTTGACCAATATAACTTGCTCCACAGGAGCATGTTAAGTTGTAGATACACATTGATGTGGTCTGGAACGGCAGTCTATCCTTGCCTTCAAGGCAAAGAAGTGGAGTGCTTGAGAACAATAATTTTAACTTTGCTGCTGGATATGTACGCGCGATTGCAGCGTTCAGACGAAGCTGAAGGAGAAGGCGTGCTGGATCACCTTGAAAAGGCAATGTAAGAAATACGGTTTTCTTCTCAGCCAGCGGTAACTCCGGTCTTGGTGGACGTTCCTCCATAAAATGATCGATGAACTTATCGGGGAACCCATTTTCTTGTAAGGTATTTTTAAGCAATGTGAGTTCGTATTTCAGTGTCTCTGGATAACATGTTCTCCTAGCTCGTTTCGTGAGGCAGCGGACTAGGCCTCGTTTTGGACTTAGTGGCACAAAACTGTAGAAGTTAGTGTATTGCCCTGTCCAGGTCTTCTTACGAAATACAATTCTAATTATTGATCCGACAGATCTTCTACTAAGGAGGACGTCCAGAAAGGAGAGGCACTGTCTGTCCTCTTTTTCTACAGCTTCGTCTGAACACTGCAATCGCGCGTACATATCCAGCAGCAAAGTTAAAATTATTGTTCTCAAGAACTCCACTTCTTCGCCTTGAAGGAAAGAATAGACTGCCGTTCCAGACCACATCAATGTGTATCTACAACTTTACATGCTCCTGTGGGGAAAGTTACATTGGTCGAACGATTAGACGTCTATCCAAGCGCATGCGAGAGTATCACCCTGCGTGGCTAAACAAAGGCGAAACTAAGTCGATATCAAGCGCAATTCTGACTCACTTGGTAGACAGCGGTCATCGGGTAGACGTCAACCAAGCATTTAGAGTCGACTACAAAGTTCCGGCTAAACACTCTAAGTTCCTGCGTCAGCGGATACTTGCGACGGCAGAAGCAGTCGCCATTCGCCTCACAAACCCAATTTTATGTGTGCAGAAAGAATTTGTAGCGACCCTAAGGCTCCCGTGGCCAAAAGCCTTTTCAAAATCTGCCCTCACGCCTCTTACTACGCCACGAAACAATGATGAGGCAGCAGCATGAAGCATCCAAAGGCCGCCAACACAGTCTCAAGTCATTGACACTTTTTGTCGTCACACAACCCAACAAAACCCGAGACGAGGACCACTGGATGACATTAACTAATGGACTGACTCCTTCCCTTTCCCCCTACCCCCATTTCACTGTCCCCCATTAAGACTAGAATCTGATCCCCTTGATCCCCCCTTGATACTTTTACACCTCTCCCCCCTCTCTGCCCCTTGTAACTACTGATTGGTTTGCCTAAAACTTTCGTTAACTCTACCCTCCCTTATATTACTGTATTGCCTGATGATGAATTAATCGAAAACGTTCGTTCGCTTAACTTGACTTCCTTAATGCTTGCATGGGTATCATCGCTGAACTTAAACAATCCTTTTTGTTTGTTTTTTCTCACACAGGGTAACTCCCTAAGGTAACCATTTTTTAAAGAATAGTTTGAACAGGTACTTGAGTACGTATTAGCAAATTTACAGAACTGTGTGGTCTTGCTCCATTGATAGGGTTGTTAACCGTACTCCGCTTATTAGCAGTGCGGTTTTGATCTCAAAATTGAGCCTTACCTCAGTTGATCATACGGTTAATCAATTTTTGAAACGTTCAAACATTATTCCGCTGTATGAGTAGGTTTACAAGTGGGCGTTCACTGTTAACATCTTTTTTGAGTGTAAAATTGATTCCTGGCATCGGTGAATCAATGAAGTTGTGTAGGGTTTCCAGTGGATCCCATTGTGACAGTGACAAACATATAATCGATAAACCATACCTACAACTTGCGGTTCACTAGTGGTAGAGTCGTAGTTTCCTATTTTTGCATTGTGATTTCAGCCAAGAAGCCCGCAATGGCTGGCCCCATCGGGGCTCCTTTTATCTATTTATATATAGTTTTGTTGTGTGCACGAAAAATTCTTTTTCAGACAGAGATCTAAGAGTTCAAGCGGGACAGATACAGGAAAGCCCACTGCGCAGGAATTAAGTAATTCTTCTGTGTATTGCCTCACTAAATCTAATGGTATCGATGTACCAGTCTTGAAAATTCACAAGAAGTTTGTTTGAGTTTTCCAAAGGATTTCGTCTACCAAAATAAGTTTTTATACATGTTGATACGATCAAAAAGGGTAATTTCGGAAACCATAGTTATAATTGCCTGGGGATTGATAAACAGACAAATTCCCGTTGTCGGAAGTCAGTGTCGTTCCGCGCCACCCAGTACTCAGAGAGTTAGAGTTAGAGACAGAGTTAATGGGCGCTTGTTAATTTTGTGGGAGGAGGTATGTGGCAGTTACGGCCGTACCTCCACCGGCCTCAGCTGTCTTCCCAGGTTAGTGTTCTTGTTCAGCTGTGTCCAGTATCTTCTCCAACCTTATATGTCGTCCCAAACTGAGATTCATGCCTGAGTTGTTGGCATCGAGCGCCGGAGATGACGCTTGGGTCCGTCAATCAGGTTTGTTTTTTGTGCCTTTACAGCTGTTAACCATACCAGCGTCGGCATCAGCTGTCTTCCCAGGCTCGTGTTATTGTTCAGCTGACTCAAGTATTCTTTCCGATCTTAGCTGTAGTCCCAGGTCGAGACTCTTGCCTGCACTAAAACATTCGTCTGGGTTCGCTTTTGTAGGCTGAGTAGAAAAAACGGCTGCGATGAGGCCCGCCCTTTCATCAGGTCCGGATGTTGGCGCGCCTTCGAGGGTGTTCAACGTGGACTGAAATATGTAACGCCTGTGTTCACGTTTGCAAGTTCATTCGTTGAGCTGCCTTCGGAGGGCTTGGTAGGCTGTGGAGAGCGCCACACAACGGTTAATGGAGGTAACCCTTGTGTGCATGTACTAAATCAGGACACGACAGGCCTCAGTTGGGCTGTGTGTCCATAAAAAATGTCGAATATGAGTACGCAGCTACAGCCTCAGGCACCAGGCATTCATAGCCCTTATGGCACTCCCATTTGGAGGGAGTGGAGTCAGGTGTGGCGGATTCGACCTCCGGTGCGCAAGACAGGGTGCGGGATATGCAACGCAAACCCTCTACCACTTAAACCCAATTCACGCGTAATTCACCGTTCTGGCACCACAACCACCACGCTGTGAAGCAAACGGTGGGTGTGATCGTAATCAGCGGTAGAACTGTCGTGTTTGGACAAATGAACTTAAGTAATTAAAAGATGAACGGAGCAGAAAAGATTGAGCATTTTGGCAACAGGAGAGAAGGCTGGAAGGCTGGGGGGAAAGGAATGTTTTCCTTGGTTCGGACAAAACTGAGGTCAAAGAGAGCCAGAGCCGGCACCCGCAGGGGGGTCTAAAATCTAACTGATGGAAGGTGAAAGATGGGGGGCGGAGGGTATCTCTTGCCCGAAAATGAAATTAAGGTCGGTGTTTATAGGAGTGAAAAATTTCTGCGCAGTTAACACGGTCGAGTGGATTCGTCGTCGGGTGATCTCTTTGCCAATTTCTTGTTGTAGCTATTTTTAAGGAAGGACTTTGAAAGCAGAAAACAGAACACCAACCAGACACATTGACGACGATGCTTCTTAGCACAGGCAACTGTCAAGCCCGGTAAACAGCCGAGGCAGACGAAAATCGATGGGTGCATGGTTAATTAACTTGACACGCTAGTTTTACATCTGTGAATTAAACCTTTTTTAAAAGGCTGACGCGACCAAACTCGCCGAATTGCCAGCAGTTCGATAGAACTACTCGTAAGCGTCATTACAACTGTCAGTATGGATTACTTATGTGGATCACCTAAACGGGAGACAGGAACAGAAAAAGTCTCATTTAGGCGCTACCCTTGCGCTTGGGGAAGGCTTAATATTCCTTAATGCTAACTTTCAAGAAAACCTGAACCACAGGTTTATTTTTAAACCTAATTCTTACCCAAACTGCCCTTTTTACTAGCTTAAATTTTACCTTAAACGGAAGTCCAACCACTGTTTCCCTTATGTTTGTGGGTGGTTTCCAATCTGATATGCTGTGGCTTTTCTCTCCGCATAATTGTGCGTGTTCCACTGTCAAAAAGATGAGTCGCTCTTCATGCTCCTTTTGGAAACTGACTAGGTGGTAAATTGGGCACGCGGTTATGCTTACTTATGAGCCCCCAAAAACGGGACACGGTAATATAAACGTCACGCCCAAGTAACGAAGCTGACTGATGGCACAATTCTAGGAAGGGTAAATATTTCCATGTTTTAACCGAAACGCTATACCAATTTTAAATTAAACCATGGCTCTAGTCTTTATTTTAAGCCTATAGGTACTACGACTTCCAAATTTTACCCTTACCTTAAAACGCACCACAAAATATAATCCTTAGCCTACATAAGGTGCCCTAACGCATAAAATGTAAAAAAAATTAACAAGAAAGGCATTTTACATAAAAGCAAACTAAGTTACACATCCCAAAGTCTTTTCTGATAAAAGAAGGTATGTTGCGTTTATTAAGTTATATTATATTGTTTAGAAATACTAGGGTTTTTGTAAAAGCGAAAAATTCCGAAAAAGGAAAACATCGAGCTTACTAAGAAAACTTACGTTTTAAATCAAGCGGAAGGCCGTTTAATCAAAATCACAGCAAATAAGGCAGCGGAATTGTTAAGTAAAATCGAAAACGTAGCATTTACTATACAGTAAATAAATTTTTTCCGTCACATGTTGTTCTTATTTTGGGTGGGCGATAAAGACGTGGTTGAACTCTTTCTTTAAGCATTGATTAGTATGTTACGATCTGCAGTGATATTGCAATAAATAGGATTCCGTTCTCTTTGCTTACCAAAATCTTCCAAACAAGATATTCACGAAAAGCATTCAGCTAAATAGAAAGTTTTTGGACATTTGCTCTTATGCAGTTGTCTGTTTAGGTCATGGTTTTCGAATCACCCACACCTGTCAACTCCTTGCTAATAAAAAGAACGTCTAGAAAAAAGGAGAGATTAATGAGCCGGACCAAGCAAAGTACGTTAGATAGCATGTTTATTCTTCAAAAAGTGCCTCACTTAGATATTTTGATGTCGGATATCGGCATACTATAAATTTTTTTTGAAAATTAATTCTATAAAAAAACAGGAAAGTCTGACCGGTTTTAGGACTTGCCTAAAACATTAGAGGTAAACCTTCCGGTTATTATTTAAGCGACAACTTCATTTTCTTTGTATTTTGGTGAAGTTTTGAATACATTTGTCGCCTTTTAGGTCCCGTTTTAAGATTGCTAACTCGCAGCAGCATAGCAGAATAAATACTGAAGTTTGCGAAAACCGGTAATCTTCCACCCATTCTGTTTAATGTTTCCTTTTTCGGTCATAGTCGATGGCTCATAAAAACCGTTTGGGCATCTTTCACCTACGGGGGACAGAAAAAGGTGACAGAATTTCACTGGTGTTCATGCACTTGCTTGCTTACAGCGTTTGTTCTAAGTGCAGTAAAACAAACCAGGGCTTCACAAAATTATGACTTCATTTTTTGGAATAAAAGGTATCAGCTTTCAAAAACTGAATTTCCTAACTAGAATTGGTCCTTCTTTTCCCGCCAAAAATTAAATCTCGCATACTTGAATTTGACATAAATTTCACGAAGAGCAAACAAAATTTGTCGTTCTTTGAAATTATCTATTTAAAACTTTTGTTGCTTGCCATAATTGCCGTTCATAGGACAAACACAACCTTTAATCAGCAATATTGAAGATCCCTGGAACTTCTTTCGATTGCAAAAATATTTGATTTGGCCAACACTGGCACAGTTTCTCTGAACTTCGCGCCTCATATCAATTCAATGAAAAAAATAAACCACTCCCTTAACTTGTTAGCTTCACATTTAATGAGTTGGCAATATATTGTACGTTCCTAGGGCCACGGCGCAGAGCAATTAATCTCGTGGATATTTCCTGTTCTGCCATACTGTTAAGGAAGCCATAGAAGTAATGCTTACCAAATTATCACCACAGGTCTCTCACATACGTCAAAATAAATCGTAAGCGTGGCCTTCACAAAAAAGTGGTGAGGTAAATTTCATATATCTTCGACTGAAATGGTCGTTGACAATGTGAGTCAGCAGCAGCAATGGATAGCTGGTTTCTGAATCAACCCATATTTCATCCAATTTTGAATACAATTCAAACTATGCACAGGGTTTTTCCTACACTGATCAAGCTTTTTTGCTTTAACTGTCATGACAACTATTTTGGATGGCTTAAATACCATCGGCAAAATGGGCGTGCACATGGCATGCTGAGTTAAAGCCCTCCAGTACGCCTGTCATACAAAACCACATCAATAGACTTATTTCGACGACTGAGTGAAAAAATTAGCAAGCATCCACCAGCTCCAATAAATCGATGTAAATGTTATTTGATAAGTTAGGCATGAAACCAACCGCATGTAGACGCCTACTGAAACCGGCGAAGCCTGTCTCGACAAAACTATCATTATTATGTCAACCCGAGGTATTTTTTGTATTTAAGCAGGTAATAGAAACAAGATTTCGCATTTTTGAAAACGGAAGTTAACAGATTAATGCAAACAATCCTTAAGACCTTTTGGGCGCTTCATTTTCTGTCATTGGTCCACAGGCAATGTGCTTAAAACTGATGCAACTAGCCATTCTTGTCATATTTTTCACTAACAATGAAGGTATTTTATTAATTCAAACAATTAGTGCAAAGAAAACCGCCTGGGTGTGGACGAAATGCACTTGCGTACATTGCCTCACAAACGTTTGCATAGAAGGAATATCAATAAAACCTTGAAAAGTTTGGAGATTGGCGCATGCGCAGTGACTGACGAATCTCACCAGTATACGACCGCGTCCTTACTCCAGATTAATCAGGCTACTGTAGACAGAGGTGGAATTTGTATGTTGATAAGGAATTTGCGGCTCACACCGACGAAACAGGCCATGAATTGAACTTCGCGGCCGTCTACGTACTCGCCCAGGCCAGAAACTAGACGAGCATGGAATTGTCTAAAGCCTGGTCCATGGACGGGAATTAAGTTAACCAATTTGTCGAATTGCTGCTGGCGTACAGAGCCATGCCCAATTGCGTCCAGTAACGGCCAGAATCCCGTCACAGTTAAGCGGGCCCTATTTTCGTTGCTGACGCCCTAACGAACGTTGAAATCACCGACGTTAACTTGCCCCAACGCCCTTTCTATCGCTGAGTCTTACCCCTCACGACCTGATTACCCTTTGCAGTTGATTCATGTACACACGCAATAACTAACACTTATTTTGTTTTGTTTATTCCCGCTGATGATGGACTCCTGTAGGAGTTCGAAAGCTCTGGATAATAAACGAAATGATCCGGTGCTCAATCATTCTTAATCACTAGACACAAGCTTACTTTGTCATTTGATCGAGAAGAAATTGTAATTTTCCTGACTATACTAAACGAGCTAGGAAAGAAAGCGGTCGGTGCAGGAGGGAATAATGGTTATTTTTTGTTTTTTCGGAGAACACGTTGAACAATGTTTAAGGAACGAATTCAGAATAAGCACATTCATTATTTAAAATAGCAGCCCTAAAAGAGGCACAGCGGAAAGCGAACAATCGGGTCCACAACATATACAATAATGTTAATTAAATGAGTTATGGACACAATGAAATATGTAGGCAAACTATTGATAATATAACTTGGCGTCGAAAAATATACGATTTCCATGAAGGTGCAGACGCATGTACGCTGATGATTAAAAAGTCACTTATCGATATAAACCGGCAGATCGCAACATCGTGCTCGAGCTGATAAAAAAGGATCTTCAGGCCTTCGCCTAGTGGTGTTGCACATGGCGCCTCACCCTTTCATGGCACAAATGTTCCGTTATGGTTGTTGGCGACGATCATCAACCGGAATTAAGCATTGACGGCCACGAACTAAATGTCCCAGGATTTATCAAGGATTTGGGCATATCCTACTCTAATAGTCTCAATTTGTCAGAGCACTGTGCCCGGATAGTCTCGAAAGCACGCCGAACCACCTGATTTATCCTTAGAAATTTTAAGACTATCAAGGTTAGAACTAGCCTTTATAATATGTACGTGAGACCTAGTCTTGAATACTGCTCGCCCCTATTCAGTCTTCTGCGCACTTGTGAACGGAAGAAAATAGAATCGGTGCAGCACTTCTTCACTAGAAGAGTTTTCACTACAGAATACCGTAACTTAACCTACCAACAAAGGTGCGAACTTATAAAGCTGGATCCCCTATGGCTTCGTCGATTGCAAAAGGGTCTTTTTACTGTTTCAACTTTTGAATGGTCAAACCTTTAATCCTCTTAGTACAATAAGGCAGCTTGAGCACTCTCGACGCGCCAGTCATCGAGACGTATTTTTATTTCTTCCTATGGCACGTACAGTTAAGTACCGGCAATTCTTTTCAGTAAATGTCATATGAATCTGGAATAAGCTGCCCAAAAGTATTAAAACTCAGCAAAACTTCCCTATGTTTAAGAGAGCTATAACTAGTTTTCTACATTCAGGACAACTTTTACGAATTTTGGGTGCTGACTCGGTGGAATCTCTCTTTCACTCTGATGGCATTCGTGGACTTTGAACCCCGCCAGGCTTCATGCTGAAGATAATGCTGCTGAAGCAGCAGCCCGCAGTCTGCTAACCCCTTCAGCCGATAGCGCGCAACTTTTGCCGACAACCATTGAAGGAAGACTGAGAACACTGTGTTCTTGTGCCAACCCTCTCCGTCTGGAACTAATGTGTTTAAACGATATGATACAGTTCTCCTGCTGATGAGTCAACTCAGCTTACAACTGTACATTTATTCCGTTTGTATCATACCTTTGAAGGCAGGTTTTTTCACTTGAAACAGATTCCCTATCTCGCCCAGTATTGACAAAACAAAAAACCTGAAACAAAACCAATACTGGCTGCAACATAGGGAGTTGGTTTTAGGTTTTTTTCAATTTTCGAGGCGCCCAAGAGGTGCATTACCAACTCTTTACAATTGCCTGTAAACTGGCATAATAAACATATTATTATTATTATTACTATACGTATGTCATTATAGGTTGTTTGAGTGGAAAAGGCACTTTTAGCTACTTTACCGAATAGCGTAAGTGAAAAGGCAAAAAACAAGCGTAAATATTAGGTTAGGTTCACAACTTCACACATAAAGGTCGTAATTATGGTAGTACATCTCATTTTCGTCGGCTAGTAATTGACAAAACTGCTTAAGAACTTTTATTGGTCACCTAGTCAACGGAGGCATGGTAACTTTAACGGTGTCTAGTCACAAACAGTAATCTAAAAAACGGTCGATAGATATAAATTGGTCCTGACGTTAGCGCATTAACACATAGTCGTAAGTCTGTGCAAAGTAATTCACGCAACCAGTAGACTTTGTGACAAAAAAGTTGTTTGGCTGAAGTAACATATTTCAATTCGTTTACGGTTTTTAGGGGACGTCATAAACTATTTTCAATGTAATATCAGCGTAAACAAATCTACGATGTGTTAGGTTTTAGCTTAACCCAATGTGAATGCCGCCATAACGAGGCGAGACCGCCGGTCCACCCACTCAGACTGCACGTAAGGACGCACAAAGCGCGGCTGCCGCAGGATTCCAATGCAAGCCAGACAGCCGGTCCGCCCACACACACACACTGCATTGGCTAACGCTACGCCCAGCTCCTGCCAAGCGTTAGGTTAACACGCCAACACTCATGACTCACCCAGCCAATGAAGTCGTGCCACCTAATTGGTCCAGCCTCGTACATACGCATTCGCTTGCCTTAAATTAGGCTGAACTAGGTTCTTCAATGACTTCTTTTAGGACTTTGCCCAGTTGCCGTGGGCCTCCATGATTTAGTTGACTGCTATATACCACAGAAGAAATAAAATATTCTAGATGGTAATATCTATAAATGTATTTTATCCGTGAGGTTTCAAGCAAGGGATACCAACCCATTGTCAGCTGTGGTTAACAGAGTAGAACTTAAAGTAGACCGGTTGGCGCGGTGTGATAAACAGGCAAGTAGTTCGCAGTTGAACTTCCTAGGCACACCTTTCCACTTCAAGATTAACATAAAAGCCGAACCACTTCCTTCTCCCATGCCCGCTTAACGTCCTGCCGTCATTATGTGAACCCTCCCTTCTCATACACTAGTTGTCCGTCTGTTATGTCGTGCCAACCCGTCTAGTCTGTGGACTTGACTTTCAGCGGAGGACGCATAGACGTCCTACGTTTGCACGCTTTACAGTGCATGACGACTATACCGACAAGTTTTTTCCATTATTATTTCGCATCTCGAGATTCGTTGGGAATTTTTGCCTAATGAAACCAAATAAAACAGAAATGGAAAACTCAGAAGAATATGCAATCACTGGGATAAGAATTTCACTTTCCTAACGTTTCGGATTCTCTCAAAAATGCCGAATTACTGGTTACCGTAGGATAGTTTGAGGTACGCACAGATTTTAGTAATGAATGCACATATTGCACGGTATTTATATTTCGTAGCAATCATTAGCATGCGTATCATAATTGTAAGCGGCCATAACATCGCTTGGGGTCTTAATTGGTGCGGTGATGGCTTGACACTTTGCTTTCGAATCATTACTTGCCGTGATTTCGTTGTCAGTGTCGGATGCGGGCTTGATAATTGCGAGACAATAATGCTTGCTGTCGTCAGCGTTGTTTTTAGGCCCAGCCTATTTCATGTGACTGAATCACTTACTCAGGCAATGTCTCAGTACGCAGTATGGGGACGACAAATCGCTGTGCTTGTTTATTGACTGGGGACCTGAGAACAATGCCTCGAGCAGCTCGCGGCTCACGCGATTGTCACCTCGCAAAAGGATTTCGGCCTCGTTAAACCTGAACATATGGCCGGATTCAGTCGACTGAGCTGCAACATGGGAGTTGGCGCCTTTCTTTCTCACCGCCGCGGCATGCTCGGCCATTCGTGTCCAGATTGATCTTTCGGTTTGTCCGATGTAAATACACTAGATCCGGCAAACGACTGCAACTATTTCCGCCGTGGGAGAGGGTCTTTTGGTCCCACGATCCGGTGCAAGTCCAACTCTAAATGGGGTAGGCAGGCGACTGACTGCTGCCGAATCATTCTTCACGTACGGAGGAGATCGCCAAAATGTGGGCCATCTGCATGTGGTTTCTCCTCTCATCTGCGTTGACAAAAATGTATGGGTAACCATTCGCTTGCAATACCCGTTGAAGATATTGTAATTCAGTAACTGTGCCTCCCAGTTTGCCGCAATGCATCCCAAGGCGTCGGTATAGCACTCTTTCTCAGCTGCTTTTGCGACTAATCGGGCGGATGCTGTTGAAATTGAGGACTTGCATGATATTGGTTACTTCTCCGAACACCATCTTTGCGGCAAACGAAGACATCAAGAAAGGCAAGCTGTTTTTTCTTCTTCCTGCGTCGTTAATGAAATGTCCGGGAAGACGGCGCTTAGATGTTTCTTGAATGTCAGAAACTGATCGAATTCAATTACGACAAAAGTTTCGCCTGAATACTGAGCCCAGCATTTCGGTCTTTGGTGTCGCAAAACCAGCGACACCAACCGTTACAAGACTGCCTCGGCTATGAGTCCCGAAATTGGCAAACACATGGGCATGTCATTCATCTGCTCGAAGATGGTTCCGTTGAAGATAAAGTAAGTCATCTGATAGAAAGTAAGGATCTAAACGATTCTCCTTTTCATCGTATTTGACTCGTTGCAAAAATTAAATAGTCTCAAATGTCAGGTTGAGTGGAAGTGAAGTAGAAAGGGACGTGATCTCAAAAGATATCATTCCGTCGTCTGACAGAAAGCTAAATCCGGAGTTAGTGAGTTGGTTTGAAGATCTACGATACAGTCACGTGCTCGCTGTCCGATATGTTGCTATCGAAAATATCGAGTATTGCGGTAAGTCGGCTTACAGCGCCTGCTTATTTTTAGGTGCCTTGAGGCAGTCAAATAGACAAAAGTAGACGGGCCGAAAAAATAATGGAGGCTGGGAAGTTTATTTCTTGTCTGGTAGTCTTAAGCATCTCATTAACAAAAAGGCTATTTTTTCAGAATTATTAATGGTACCCTCGAATTCTCATTCTGCTAATACGAAACCGTCCACGGACTAAGCAATTAAGGGAGAATGTAAGGTTATGGTATATGGGGTAAAAACCACCATACAAGCAATTTTATGTTCTTCGTACTATTGAAGTCGCTTATTTTTAAGCCCACGCACAACCTAAACCTCGAGTATCAATATATATGTTAGGTTATGATATATTTGGTTTGTCCGACATGCATAATAGTCGATGCAAACTGGATGCAAGAATTTTCGTACTTACCTAGACTAAGGAAAGTCAAGAGTCGCGTCCAAAAATAAACCTTAATCCTTTTTCTGCCATCACAAACGATTAAATGTGTTTACGAGGAGCTGGTGACCTTTCAAACTGGAATACAGTACCTGCCATGGGTGGTATACTACGAAAAGAAATAAGATTCAGTTATGTAGGTGTCACGTATACGACTTTCCTACGTGACTATGCATCCACTCTTCTGATAACTGCTATAAACGTAGACACTTTCATTGTTTTTTTAGATAAAAGACTAGAAAACTTAACGCGTTGAAAAGGAGCAGGAATTATGCTCCCTGAAACTGTACCACAGTAAATTCGTTGTACTGATAGCAAATGACGCAAAGCCTATCTCTAGTAAGGCGAGGAAAATCATTGATAACAAGGAGGTCAACAATCCTTTTGGTGGAGACCAAAGGAAACAACAGGTTGCAGCAGTCAAGAAAACGAAATGGACGAGCTAACTTGACTGAAACTTGCAAGCTCTGATATCTCCAAGGTTTGAATCCCCAGTGAACAGCATATCACTTATTTCTGTCTCCATCGAAGAAATTGAAAGAACGTCTAAAGCATTTAACGGATGGATTTCACCATGGAATCTCTCGGCGACGAGGCAGCAGTAAACAGCTGGACCTGTCCTGGTGTAAGCGCATAAAAGAACTGTAAAAATTTTGTCCTACAGCATGCATCGATATAAATCATTCTATACAGACGTCAACATAATTGCGGACCTTGTAACTCTCGCAAAATAACGGCGTATGAAACTCTCCACCACCACCACAACCACCGATCATTTTGGTTTTGCGGCCTGCATTACTGGCCTAATAAAAGAACAGACTCATCTATTTGATTGCTGCAATCCAAACGGAGAGCTCACCCCCTTTGTAAGCAATGGCCCTAACCATCAGAAACAGCAATAGATCACTAGTCCAGCATCCGGCTATATGGAAACTTACTAGTTCGGTACATCATCACTTACACGCAGGACGTAGCCATACCCGACCTTCCCCCTTACAGTAGGACCTGACGTAACGCTATTTCCCTCCAACCCAGGCGTGTGCTTCGTTTTTCTCCGTTTTTAGAACTTTTCTGTGGTAATTTCACTTCTCCATTTAATCTATTTGTTCTGATGAGGAGTTTATGCAATCAAATTAAATGAACAAGTACAATTCATTTTTTCAAAGAAATTCGTTTAGTCCGTTTGTGAAAATATCGGCCGCCTTGGTGAGATCCGAACCAAAAACATCAAGGTGAAGGCTTTAGTGCGGCCAACACTAGGTAAGTGAGCTGTGAGGTCCCCACCGGGGCCTTGAGATCAATTATACCACATCTTATTGTATATATATATATATACATATATATATATATATATTCACTCAGGAATGTGCGAACACCGATCGAATAGGCTTCCGAAGTAAACAAAGTTCGTGTGGTGGTCAGAGGTCCCCAACGGGTGACCACCTACCAGGCCGATTCCGGCCAAGTCATAATAGCAGTAAGGGGGTGGGTATGACAGCATTTGGGAGTAACTTGATACAGAACTGTTTCGGGCTTATTAGCCTTCATCAGCCAAGCATTACCCTGAACACCAGCTGGTCAGACAACACAAACAAACACAAACAAACAAACGGCGCAGTTGGTCCACCGTACCCCACTTACTGCTATTATGACTTGGCCGGAATCGGCCTGGCAGGCGGTCACCCGTTGGGAACCTCTGACCACCACAGGAACTTTGTTTACTTCGGAAGCCTATTCGATTGGTTTTCGCACATTCCTGAGTGAATATATACCCGATCAGCAGTGACAGCAAATGGTAGGTGGCGAGGTGCTGATTAACTGCGGTTCGATGAAGTACTTATGACCCATCTGATAGACACCAGTGGTGGACAAACTGCGCCGTCTGTGAGTGCGTTTGTTTGTGTTTAAGGACCCGCTGGTGTTCAGGGTTATGCTTGGCTGATGAAGGCTAATAAGCCCGAAACAGTTCTGTATCAAGTTACCCCCAGATGCTGTCATACCCCTCTTACTGCTATATATATATATATATAAATTTTGCCTTAGTAATCTGACAACCCAATCAAAATTTTGTAAGCAATCAATATAGAATCCACAAAATGACTACAAGGTCTATTTACTTAGTAGAAAGTTTTGGCAGTTTAAAAACATAGCATTGGTCCACTTGTGAAGCCCTCGGTAGCCTCAGTGGTATTCGAAACCACGCCATCCAAGACATTGCTTGAGTACAGTCAATGCTCTTGCCAATTTAACCACGCTGCCTAAACTGGGAGCCGTGATTTGAATTACATCTGGGTCAATTTACTGCAGTTTATGAAATCCACGAATTCTGAATAGGAAGGCTGATTGTTCCTCTCTAATATCTGCTCGGATTGCATGCCGCATAGTAATTTTCCCATTTTTGCCCACTAAGACCACTGATTGTCTTTTCTTGCCTAGTTTTTCCTTGGCCTACGCACCTTTGATGTTGTCGTAATTACTCGTGCATAGTAAGTGCAGTAGGAGAAATGGGTATAATTTAATGCTATCATGAAATGGTAAATTTTGCTTTAGCAAGGTTGAAAGCGATGCTTTTAAGTGCCCTATAACACGGTTTAAAAACAACACAATCGGAATTAATTTCAGCTCGAAGTGATGCGAAAGCCAAAGTTGGCTAAAGGCTACAAATAAGACGGTAAAAACACTGTACTTTTGCAGAATAGATCCAAAATACCCAAAGCATCACATAACAATAGTTTTATCGTTGACACCAGGGAAACCGCTTTTTGCGATCACCATAGTTGATACAAAATAATATCTTCTGCGTAACTAGCTATGCAACGCTTGAAAAGTCAAGGTTCAACCACATGTTTTCGGCAATGCATAATCAAGCCATTAAAATAACATGGATGATTAAAATTTGAGGGCTTTTACCAGTCCCGCCCCGAGACAAATATGGTCCTTTCACAGCTCACAAATTCCTTCTCAATATAACAGTGGTGGCCTAATGAAAATGTTCCAAAAAAATGCGTTTTCAACTGCTCTTTCGAAATAGTGTAACGTTGAATTGAAAAGGAAAGTGACCCATCTGTTAAAAATTGCATTCATTTGCGGAATGTTTCTTATTTGTGAAAAAGTCCCGTATCAGTGTATGATAAGATAACCGAAATTGCAAAAAAAAATGTTTAGGGGCCATTCTTCAAGTCTATGGCCTTGGTTGCGTCTTCATTGCAGGAACGTGTGTACAGTGCTTTCGGAAAATTAAACGCATAAATTTAATTCTACGTTAAGTGAAAAGGATTTCGGAAAACAGCCCTCTGTTAAAACTTTGGTTGCAATTACTAAATGAGAGTACGTATTTCGTTTCGTGGTTGGCTAAGAGCAACACCTTTCCTCATCTTTATGCTTCCTTATCGTCTAAAGCAATTTCCTTTAAAAAAACAAGCGTCAAAATTATTTTACGTATTGCACCCCATGTACCCCTTGTCTTAGCTGATTGTCCCACGAAAAAGGTGGTTATAAGGGATTTTATGGGTGGAGCATAAGGATGAGTAGTGAAATATGCTTTAATTACTGCAATATGTATTTTTATTTTATTGTATTTAGAAATGTTAGCAATTTTTAGCTGTAGATTTTCCTATTCTATATTATTGTTTGGCATATTTCGGAAAAACCAGATTATCAAAATGCAGGTTTGTTGAAATTCCTTGACTTTGCTTGGAAGTCATCTAATTCAACTTATGTGAAGTCCAACTTCTCGTTCTGGAGTAATATTTGTAAAGTCCGTGGCGCGAAGGGCCATGCACACCTTCAATTTACATGCTGCACAACTTACTCGCAGCCCCCGCGGTTAAAAAATATTCAACTACATTTTTCCGATTTAAACTTACTTCTACAAATTTCTTCCACTGCTTCTCCTATATCCTCACCCCCAAAACCCCTCTCACCACCGTGTACGTATGAGAAAATGCCTGGACTGGAGGTTTATGAGGTGCATTTCTGAAACTTCCTTTGCAAAAGAAGCTGTCATAGTTGTTACTGACACATATTTTTAAATCATATTTATATATGGGCACTTGAACTGCATGAAATTAGCCACCGGGTATCTGAACGGAATTTCAAAGAACGTCCATTGTTAAAACGCATTTCGCATATGCTACATTAGAGTATGCATTCATCTTGGTAGTTGGCTTACAGTAACACCTTTCATTATGAAACTACTTGCTGAAGATCTGTATGAATAATGCTTTAGAAAAGGAGCTGTAATGAATGTGACTGAAACAGGTTTTTGTCGATCATATTCTTAATCATTTACCGCTGTGATATCCAGGAATTATTTTTGAATAGTCTATCAGTCATAAAAATGGTGCTCATACCTACTGAATAGGAAGAGAAGGAAAAGACAACAATGACATTAACATGCAAGAAGCGGTCGATGACTGGCTTACTCACGAAATTTGTTTTACACACCACTTAAATTAAACATAAAAATATGACCATTGAACTTTTCACCTTTTTAGTATTGAATGAGGTTCTGCAGCAGTATCGTGAATTTTACTTCTGATTTACCTGCTATATCTTCCCACTGTCGGTGTCAGTAATGCGCTTCTGCTGATATAACTAATGGCTATGCGGCAACCGTTGGAGTCCAAGAGAGAGGTTAGTAGATCCTGTCACCGATGGGTTAGCGGCTATTTACCATTCACCTTATTCCTAAGCGATACCGATGAGCTAAAAATCTGTAGCACAATGTCTAGTGTTGGAAATGTCGCTAAAACGGTATGAGTGCGAATTTCCGGTGACACAAAATCTGGGATTGCGTGTTGCTGGCTGATGACTGTGAATAAGGTTCAAATAATTATTCCAGCCCTCCTTGTTGGTAATGCCTTCTGTTTATGATATACTAGCCGTTAAGCGGCTGTTTTTGTGGCTCCAAAGAGATTTCGAAAGCAAAATGGTAAGACTAAATCATGTTACCGATCGGTGTAAGTGTATCTAACGAGGTAAGCTACACATACAGGGTGTCCACGAAGTCTAAGTACATAGGGGATAAATACATACCTTTAGAACAAAACAATTTTATTTAACTATAATGTTAAGGAATTACATTTTTAAAATGATTTTCATTTGTTTGAATGCATAATTTGATGCGCCATGCTAAATTCTGGTGCAGTCGATCGAAAAGGTGTGTATTGCCGTTGATTTCAGCACACTGACTGATAATGCGTTGTCTCAAGTGGTTATGATTTTCAATCTTCAGATAAGTCTCACCAGTTACATGTTCATCAAAGAAAAAGGGTCCTAGCACATGAGCTTTCCACGAACCACACCACACCATCACCTTTTGGCAGCCTTGCTGTTTGGATAGATCCATTCAATGTGGATTGTCTAGAGACCAGTATCGGAGATTATGTCTGATTACTTCACCATTAACATACAAAACAAAGCTTCGTCGCTGAACAACAAAAGGGCTTAAGTAAAATTGATATTCTCATCCAATTAACCTGAAAACCATTCCCACATCTGCATTCGTCTATCGGGGTCGTCTTCATTTAAGTGATGCAATATCTGAAATTTGTACGGATGGAACGTCTGCTCTACCAGGATTTTGTGGATAGTTGAACTTGGAACACCCAACTCCATGGATGTCCGACAAAGTAATTTCTTTGGGCTAGCTGCAATCATGGCTATGACAACCTCATTCGTTTTGTCTGAAGACTTCGGTCGCCCGTAACGTGCTTTGTCCAAGACACTGCCTTTTTCTTGAAACTTCGTGACCGATTTCCCGACGGCAGTCAAATAGATAGGTTGCCGATCAGGGTATCGAAGGTTAAATTCATCGGTGATTTTACGATAAGACCATCCTTCTCGTCCACTTAATAGTACCAACTCGATTCTTTCTTCTTTAAACAGAGCCATACTTTAATCTGCGGAGGACCCGCACTGGTACTAGACGAACGCCCAACTACCCGCTAAGTCCCGACGCCCACGGAGTGAAAACAACAGAAAAATTGTCACTCGAACAGCGTGTATTGAGACACAGAGCACGTGAGAGCAAGCAGAGCGAGTCAGCAAGTCAGAATGCAAGATTGCAAGTCAGTCACAGAAAAAGGCTCCAGGTTATTTATTCAGTGCAAATAGCAAGAAGGCGTCAAATTTCACGGTCCGATCAGATAGAACGAAAAATCGATAACAATTGACGCGTTTTTAAGCCACGGCGCGTAACATTGTGCTGCAGCTGCGCTGAGAGCCAAAGCGCTGTTGACTAATCATGGGACTCTGCCATCCCCATAAAATAACATAAATAAATAAAATATTCAAATTCCTATGAATCAAGACTTTGTGGAAACCTTATATATATATATATATATCAGTAAGTGGGGTATGACAGCATCTGGGGGTTACTTGATACAGAACTGTTTCGGGCTTATTAGCCTTCATCAGCCAAGCATAACCCTGAACACCAGCTAGTCGGACAACACAAACAAACGCACTCACAGACGGCGCAGTTGGTTCACCGCTGGAGTCTATCAGATGGGTCATATACACTTCATCAAACCGCAGTTCATCAGCGCCTCACCACCTGCCATTTGCTGTCATTGCTGATCGGGTATATATTCACTGAGAAATGTGCGAACACCGATCCAATAGGCTTCCTAACTAAACAAAGTTCGTGTGGTGGTCAGAGGTCCCCAACGGGTGACCGCCTGCCAGGCCGATTCTGGCCAAGTCATAATAGCAGTAAGTGGGGTATGACAGCATCTGGGGGT
>JAYGXS010000004.1:15259070-15301126 GCA_036362985.1 Ligula intestinalis | reverse complement strand
TTTGTGTTGTCCAACCAGCTGGTGTTCAGGGTTATGCTTGGCTGATGAAGGCTAATAAGCCCGAAACAGTTCTGTATCAAGTTACCCCAGATGCTGTCATACCCCACTTACTGCTATATATATATATATATATATATATATATATATATATATATATAGAGAGAGAGAGAGAGAGTGTGTCCAAAAAAAGTATAAACATTTTAAATAAGTGCAAAATTCACGTTTATTATTATTTTATGATATAAATAATGGTAAAAATATCTGTTAGTATCAATTTTTTTTTTAACTGCATGTTTTTCAAACTGACGTCCATTTTGATCCAGATACTGCTAATAACGGGAAAAGTGGAATTGCACACACCATAAAAAAATTCCCTTGAACCCTTGCGATAACAGACTATTTAAGCAAGTACAGGCACATTGAACAGGTAACAGTATCGTCAAAAAATAAAACATCAAATTTCTCATCTTGATGATAAGCTGCAAGACACTGTAATTCCCCGTTAATTGACATGCTGGCCGACAATAACATGTGGATTCTTAGGTCCCCAATAAGTTCAGTTGTGGCGGTTGATAAAACCATTTAATTTGAATTTGACCTCCTCACTCCACAAAAGTGTTGTTGAAAAATCTGCATTTTCTACACATTGTCCTGAATACCAATCATGATACTGTCCCCTCGGTCCGGATAATCGTTAATTTAAAACGTGTATAGATTTTTTGGGAAACCCTGTGTATGCGAATTCTAATTGGTTTTCCAGCTTAAGGAATCAATAAGCGAATTTAGTGACCCAAGTTTCCTGCGATTCTAGTATGTAGTTTTTTTGTAGAAGTTTGAGACATCGTGATAATTGTTACAAATTGCCTGGACAAAAAAATTACAGTTCCAAGGTTCCGTGGTTCAACCTAACATCCCTACAATTTCTGTGAAACATTATATCTTCATGCGGATGATTAATATCTGGTTAAGGTCAGTATTCATGCAGCTGCCTAGTCAGTCTCAATTGGTTACATGCAAAAGGACAGGAGAGGACCTGATTGCTACATCAGTGGACTTTACAGGTACATTCACGCATAAATTATCATCCTCTTAGCTGCTGACGTAAAGCAACATTTTAAAAAACGGACATAGGCAAATTTTTATTAAAGGTCCTCCATTTGCGTTTCCAACTGGTTTTACCATGTGCTATATCAACTGTTTGTTAAGTGAATATGAATTCCCGGATGAATTAACTCCTGGCACTTGAAATTTTAATTAGATATGAAAAAAACCTACAGTTTAAAACATTTGTTAGCCGGGCAGAGGGTTTGTTCACAAGTAAAATGTAAAGCATCACTGGAGCAGTGCATTTGATATTTTTACTGTTAAAAATTCCAATTCGCATACATTTGCGTTGACTTGCGTGGGTCTTCAGCCCTATATTTATCTGTTCTAATTTTATTTTGAGTCAGCCATCAACTCAATCAGTTATTTTTATGTGCATATTCATTTGTGTTATCTGGCCAAGATTGTGCTTCGGCGTTCAGACTGGCTTATTTTTATAAAGCATACAACAAAAATTATCTTTCTTATGCCGTATTAACTGTTCACTGAGTGCACCGGCGACATTGTTTTAAATAAACTGGCCGAAATTGCTAGCTGCTCAGAGCAGACCCCCAAAAAGGGTGTAGGACGTGTGGAGTTGGAAGATGCTGAAAATATCTCGCGTTTAAGAGATTTCGAACACCTTCCTGCGCATATTGGTCAGAATGTTTTCCATCAATGCTGAAAGCACCAACTGGCTTGGAGCGTAGTCTTGACATTTTGAACCACTTAACTTAATTTGGTCGAAATTTTTATTCAGACCAAGCTTTAGTTACTCACGAAAACGAAAAAATCAAATTCTCTAAAGTTATCGGGCGCAGTTTTTTTATTTCATAACCCCAATTACTCAAACCCCGTTCTTTAACGATATTTAAACTCAAAGGCCACTCAGCATGAAGACGAGTTGAGTCTCACTAAGGAGGACTGAGGACGAAATATTTAAGGCATTTAAAACAGTTTTAACTGCAAGCCTGCCAAACTCTTTATTTCTTAACAAGAAGTTCATGATAAATATATCTCGCCTTTAACTGAAGATGATGCTTACATGCATTCTTTGGCTTTTGTCAACAAATAATGTCCAACTACTCAAAGCATCAGAAGCTTTTATATCAAAATTTTTTATTAGATCCCCTTCAACTTTGCATAGTTTTGATACCCTTCGAGTCGCTGGTTTCCGCCGCAACTCTTCTCATGACTCTCGGTTGCCATGACTTCTTTCCATAAAGACACAATTTATTTATCTTATTATAAACATTATCCATTATGAATGCCTCTGAAAATATATAAAGCCCATAATAAGTGCATGGAAGGCAATCTGCTGCTGTTCTTGTCCATCTTACTTACTGGCCTAGGTCCAAATGATCTTCCTAATGGCAGCCCATAAGATAACTTTCCTTAGAAATTTTTTGCCTGCTGTTTTCAGGTCCTCTTCTTGGCCGACCAGATGCTCTTTTTCTCAGCAGCATCGTCACTGAATCACTAAAAGAACTTTCTGTTGCCTACTGGCTCCTGTGTCAGTCAGAGGTTTTGCAGCTCTTTTTCCAACTCTCTTTCTCTCTCCCTCATCCTCAACTATCTCATTGGTCAGCCAACGCCTCTGGTACCTGTGCTTTGAGGATGGTAAATAGTTACGTTGTTACATACTTCTTATTGTCGGTTAGCAGGTTTTGAATACAACATGGTTCTTCGCAGTAGCTTATGGAGTTCAGTTCAGGTATTCTTATCAATTTACGGACTGGGCCTTAAAGGATTCGCTCCGGTGCTTTCTTTGTAGTTTGGAGTAACCAAGAATGAGCCTTCTACCCTCTTCAAAGAATAACAAACGCAGCCAATCAATAGAAGACGCGTGATGCATACGCTAGCTTATTTATGTATTATCATACTCAAAAACTCCTACATCGGAATTCCGGCCGTCGGCTTCGACGAGGTCCACTGATTATTTCCAAACATGAAGTTGCAGAGACGATAAATTGCGCATTTATTTGTTCTAAGTGATGGTAGACTTGCACCACATCTACTGCACTCGCCCTCTTCCCTCAAATACCTGCACCTTGTTTCAACACACCGCGAAGAAAACCGGACGTGGGATCGGGCGCGGATGACTGTTGTGGCAGTCGACTTTCTCCCGTATTGGTGGATTCCATATGAGCGAAAAGTTGAACGGGTAATATCGATCCAAGTGTGATTAAACTCATCACATGAAGCGGGTGTTTGTAGCTTAGCGGTAGATCATTGGCCTCCGGCAAAGGCTTTCTCGGATCCGCGGGTTCAAATCCCGCTAAACGCCTACAGTTTTGCACACTTGGGGCAACTCAAATTAAGCAACTCTGCCAAACCAACCTAATAACATCTGTACTACATCTTGAGCATTCCGATGTATGTGTCTTTTCAAGGGCATCAATGTCTGGTGCAGTTGAAGCCGCGCCTATGCTCGCAGCCATGACCCTCGCCGTGGTCGGCAATTGTTACCGAAGGGCAATTTAAACAGTAGTGAAAATTCGATTCCAAAGTGGTTTATCAGAAAGAGAAAGGGCATTCATCGGAGAGGTTTGTTTGTGATCTTAGATTTCAGATAGTTATCTCGTCTATCTACATTCAGAGAGTGAATACTCTGGCTCCTGGCTCTCGTTATATGCCACTTATCTCGTCTGCGGGCATAGTCTGCCAATCCAGTCTGAGCCGCTTTGCATAGTTCGCGTTTCTAGGTGGTGACGGCTCACCGTACCAGCCGTCTTGTAACCACTGCTCGCGATCTGCTCTGCTTTTTGAATGTCTGCACCTAGGGTGTCACTGTTTGTTTGACTTAGCCCTGCCTCGCCATCGCCTGTCCCCTGGTAAACGTTCGCCACACCCGTAGCCTGTTAACTGTCCCTCGCGCTGTGCTCTGCAACTCAAATAGCGCCCGCCGTACCCTTGCAGCAACCCCGTGTTGGTCCAGTGCAACTCCCATGCGGCCCCTTGAGAGGATACCAAAGGTGAAGGCTTTTAAAAACAGGGTAAATATCTCAGGAAGATAAATTTATACAGCCGTGTGTAACTTAGGGACAAATTCCACTGGATGCTGTTGGTTATAACCAAGCCGGTAAAAATTAACATTGGAATGTAAATAGAACTTCGGCCCTTAAGATAATATTCCTCGGTGTGTCCAGTAACACCTGACATTTGGACCTTATGTTTTTTTAATAAGAGATTATTTGAACATTTACAATGATGTAGATTATTCTTAGTTCTCTTGCTTTGCAGGAACAGGTCACCTCACTCATCTTCCATGCCAGCAAAATTCACTGAAAACTTATTTTTTATGCTGAAAGGACTTGAGTGACTTACTCTAAATTATTTGAAATCATGATGTCAAGAGTAAATATTATTCATGAGAAAGGGTGTAAATATTAAAACCTGCGGAGTGGATAAAAAGTCACTATAACAGCGCTTTTTTTCTCATAATCTGATAGCATAATTTTCTGTCAAAAATGATTTCGACTTCAGCCGAATTTCGTCTGCAGTGATTGTATCCGCGTGAAATTTGCAAGCGCCTATGCTGCCATTTGCAGGACACAAAACACTTGGCTTGCTTGACAGCTTGCATTACCGCGCAAAACACACATTTAATTGCGGTTTTAAAAACTGATTCAGATTATCACTAAACTGGATCTTAGTCAACCACATTCTTAACTTGGAAATGTAAAGTCAAAAGGAAAGATGGTGTTTTCTATCTGCCCACTTGGCAGAACAACAAATTTCAGCTCGGCTTGAGCGAAATGAATACGGGTCATATCCCCATCTTTCCGTGGACTTTTATTCAGTAGGAGTTTGGGCAAATTTGGCATCTCCATCAAAAGTAACTCTTCTTACTCCACCACTAATATATGAAAAGGAAGAGTTCGCTTGAAAAAGTAAAGTTTTACTTGTGACAAAATAAAAAGTAAGAAAATTACACTAGATATGTTATGCAGCAGGCAGCTAGACCACTGACATGTAAGTGGGAGCCATGGTTTGTTTTTGGGAGCAGAATAACTAAGGCTCTCTGTGTGCAGAGGCGAAAAATGGATAGTGGATGGGTTGATGTTGACAATTCACAAGTAAAACTTGCCTTTTTCGGAGCACATCTTTCTTTTTGAATTATGAAGCTCAGAATGTATAACCTATACTAATCTACAGCAATACATATATACAGTATGTCGAGCACTGCATGCAAAATGCCTAAATTTGTAAACGTTTGATCATGACACGCACACCGGCGTTAACGCATTTACAAAATATTAGAATCTTAAAAATGAACAGCATTAGGCACGCTTAGTAGTTAAAATAAGTATAAAAAGTCCTAAGCGTATGTAAAAAATTACATTTTCCTGATAACCCTCAAGTTTCGGATGCGTAAAAATAGCTTTTTATTAGAAAAAATAAATTAAAATTATTTTTTTAACGTTGATTACTTATAGAAGCATTTTGTGCATATGAAATATTTTTTATTCAACATTTTTATGCATGATACGATTGATAAATAACTATTTATTTAATATCGTCATTTTAATTCTGACATAATTTCGAACATTTTCAGTGCCTTCATGTGTTCGTCCATGAACTGAGGTTCTGTTCGATAATTACATGAAAACCTTTAAAATATGACAAACGTCCAGACTTTTTACCAAATAATATACGTTTTTGGATGTTAATTTTTTTGAAGCTGCCCATGTTGATCATATTTAGAAAAACCTCAAAACAGAAAACCACACTGTCAAACAAAATTAAGAAATTGGTACTGCTTACATTTACGCAAACAATTTCTAAAGTTGGTATAATTTAAAAAAGTGCTTTAATTGGATATTTGGATGCCGAATTTCTGTGCATTTTATCTTTTTCCAAGGTAATTATAGAACGAAATTAGAGACCTTTTACAAATTCCTTCATTTACCTGAAGATATGTATTTAATTTGACTGTTACTTAAAGCCCTAACCTTCTCTTATAATGGATTATTTTTCACTATAATGAATTATTCCAAGATCTATCACAAGCCTGCAAATGCAAAAAGGCTGGCCATGTAGGCGATGTGTTTCACCAAAATGTGACCAAAACCTATTTGTACTGTGTTTTGTGCTAAAACCTCACAGATTCGCTAAACATAATTTTTGAAGCATAAATCCTTCATTCTATCTGAAAGTAGCCTCATTTGGCCTCACTTGCATCTGAATAATTTCGGTCAACAATTTCGGCTTCTTGCATATTACAATGCATATTCGGCCAGCGTTTGCTTCTGCATTACTTGATAACATATGAAATGCCTTTGATATGAGATGACACCAAATTTCGTCAAAGTTGTATGCATATTACCATGAATAAGCTTAACTTAAACGGTTGTTTTTCTAACTAAAAGATATTCGCTGGATAACCTCTCTTCAGAGGTTCAAAATAAAGTTACCAAATGTATGTTTAGTTGCCAAGTTAATTTTCGTCATGATTCTTGCATGCAGCAAAATGACATACTGTATAATTAAATATATTAGAAGGTAACTACCTTTTACTGAAATTTATTCTTTGTTTGCTGTTACACGTGGTCTACATATCGCACAAAATGTGGTTTTACTCTGCGTTTATATTCGAGATCGTACCATCATATATTAAAATAACTTCAACCTTCTACCGATGTTTGGGTAATAGGCCAAGACGAAAAATGGACACCTTTCTTTTTCTAATGTATTGATTTTCTGCTGGATTTTTTAAAGAAAGGCATATCGAAACAGGAAATTATAACTTGCTGAAAGTACACTCAAATTTTCTCTTATCCTCCGTACTCTTTTCGCCTGGATTATAAAATTTTCATTTACAAAATGATATAGCATTACGCGGCCCTCGAAAACTGTAGGTTAAGCTGGCTGGAATTGTGAAAAGTTTAATATGAAGGTATTTCAATTACAAAACATTTGTGCATAAAAGTGGCCTCCGACAGAATTACAGGTGAGTGAAAGTGCCTTATTCTGGTGTGTCCTTGTGGGTGACAACAGTAGGAAATGGAACACTCTAATCTATAAGAAAGGCCCATTTTTGAATCGTTGGTCATCACCTGCCAATGAGGCGCCGACGCCAGATGCTTGTGCAACCGAGCTGGTTAATCATCGAGCGAGACTCTCACTGATGATGACACCTCGCGATTTTTCATTGTCGTCGCCATGCGACCACGCATGCATGCATCGCAGTGCCAAGATTAAACCAACATGCCCATTTTCGTCCGGTAATCAGGATACATCCCAGGCCTCCCGCTCTCAAGGGTTTTTGCCTAGATTTTTACGCAGAAGTACAGAGTTAAATTAGTAAGTCGAATAACTTAATTTCTACAAAGGTCTCTTTATTACGGTGGATGCGCGATCTCTGAAACCGTTAAGGAAAATTCTGATATGTGTTTCTGATGCAAGCAGTCAGGACATTTTAGTCACTGCTGGCTTTTAATGAACCTCCTCCGGCTGCCTGACATAAACACACAAATTAAAAAGGACTACCTTAGTTGTGTTGCTCTTTAATCACTGATTTTTGATGCACTTCTATATTTAATTATATTTCTTAAAAACATTTACAAAACGTATATTTCTTGCATTCGTTTGGTAAACGCATTCCATCTGACTGAAAAACGTCGCTTGAGAATTGGCAGTTTTCGGATATAAACCAGCTTTCGATTTCCGAGAATTTTTTCAACAAAACAAACCCCTTTCCCAAATTAAGTTTTACAACGACGTAGTTTAATGTCAGAATATGCCTTTGTACATTAATTAATTAACATTATTATATCTGTAGACAATGGAAAATGCTATACTGCTTGTGTTGCCATTTGTTTTTAAAATAGTATGGTTACTGTACAAAAGAAGATATAAGCTCATTCAAACGGTGACATCTTAATGTGTCTTAAAGACCTCAACAGTATTTATGTTAGGAATGTAGTCTGATCAAAGGCTAGCACCCTTGCAGGCTCATATAAGGCGTCGTGCTTGCTGCCGACTGCCACAATGATTCCTTTGACAATGAGGACTGCATTTAAGGTAATAAGCCTTCGCTGGTTTATGCTCGAGCCATGACCTTAACCCGGACACACACGCAAGCGAACCTTTGTACGTGCCAATTGATCGCAGTTCCATAACGGCCACTTACGTCCATCACGGAAGGTTGACCTTATCCCACTGCGCCCAAAAAGGCCACAAGCGAGCGTGCTTGGCAATCACTTACTAGCCATTTTTAACTCTCGGACAGTGAGTTGCAGACGGACTGCGAGGATACCGTACCGCTGTTCACAATGCCAAAGGGAGGACATTCAGCGCGCTGGAGGTCAAGCAGCGGCAACTACTGCCTGAACAATCCACTCCGGGTTTCGTACACAAAAAGTCCTCCTTATTTTGTTCTACCTTGGCGACGTCAATGGGCCTTAATCAACGGTGACACCAAAAATAAGTCACCATTACAACAGTTTGAAGCATACTTTGGCCTTTTTTCAAGTTCAAATACCACATTTCTAATTTCATTTTAAAGTTTGAGAGATAGCGTTCTTACATATCTTTATTTGTAACCTATCGAACAATTTTATGATAAATTCTAGCTCAGACTGAAATAAAATAAAACGAAGCGTGCGGCATATGAAGATCGTTGTGTTGATAGTTCGTCTTGCGGCAATTTTGGCGATACTCAGTTTGTCTATCGTCATAACAAACTGATATCTGAACGAAAGGTCTAAAAATCCTTTCAACTGAAGCAAAAATTATGCAGAAACGAGGTTTGGGCGGTAAATTTTTACATATTTTGGTTTATCGTTCAATTTATTGGTAGTAATGTGCAGTAGACTGATATTTTAATGACACGATCTATAGAGTATACCCAGTCATGGTTGGAAGGATTTGTTGACCTTACGCTTTCAGCAAATAGACGATATATTTCTCGAATTTTTGGTTTAGCATAGTCTACTCAGTTCTATTTTCGCGCACTCTAGTCCAACTTCGGTGTAAATATAGCCTATGGACGTGTGGCTTAAGTGTGCCTAATTATATAATGTCGTTATATCCACAGGCATCTGACATATGTGAGTGGAAGCTGTCTAAAGTCAGCTCATCACTCGCTCTCATGATTGACAAGGAATGCATTTCCTTAATGATGTTCTTACTTTAAAGCGTTGCAAGCCCTGGTCAAATATATAGTAGTAAGCAATTTTAATCTCAAGAAATGCGCATGTAATATCGTCTAGTCTTGTCGTTTTATTGAGTTAATGGAGCGTCCAATAAAGTATATGTTGGCAGAGTAAAAACCCTATGCCTTTTTCAATCGATTAATTGCCATAACTTCGAACGGTTTTTCAACGGTAGCTCGAGTTTAACTAAACATGATTTTTTTTAGCAACAGCTGGTCGACTAACGGAAAGAATAAAATCACACTATGAAGACCGATTCGTATTAGGCGGTCCAAAGGTTATGCAGACGTTTGGTTGACTTCTGTGCATGAATACGACTTACTGAGGAAAGGAGGAGGTACAGGTATAGAAGAAAACTAGATCAATCACATGTGATGCTGAAGCAAAATCAAGAAAAAAAAAGCAGGAATTCACAAACGCATTTTTTAACTACTCAGCACTATATTCTGGATATAGTTAAATTCATTATCTTCATCATCCAAGGGAAAAGAAAAAGGGATAGTTTCTGGTATCTAATTGTATTTTGGCTGAAGTTTCAAAAGCCTTCTCGCTTTCATCATCAGAGCGTCATCATTGTTCTCTTGCTAGTGTACAGTAACTGTGTCCAAACGCTTGTCTGAAGTCAAATGCTCACGGGTTAATCGATTGTACAAATATGAATTGCTCACGCCCTCGCGGGCGCTTCCATGAGGTGTGTCAAGTCGATTTTTTTATGTCTCATTAGCGTTCCCACCCTCTTTGCTCTCGGCTGCCGGCCCTGTGTATCTTTCTCCGCCCAACCTATTACTCCGCTCTAAGCAGGTGATGGTTTTTTGCGGAGCACTGGGTAGACGGGATAAAAGTATCTAGCTCTGCATAGTAAGCTAGTCGAGGTCCAACTTTTTAGCAGCAATCTGGCCATCTTGTCATTAGCTCGGCCTACTACCTTTGTTTTCGCAAATGCAAACGTGTGTTTTTTTTTGCTGTACTTGATCATAGACCATAGGCAGCTTATCCTTGCGGTTGATTGCAAGCTGATGCTAATGCAACCTTGTGCTAAGCCGTCTGACCGTTTCACCAATATACCTTGTATTGCAGTCTTGGCATGGTATTATGTAGACCAAGGTCGATTCTTCTGTCACTGGTAGCGGGTCTTTTACTCTCACGATCTGCTGTCTAATGGTTGACTCCGGTTTATGAGCCCAAATGGTTTCAGGATTCGTATACTTAGTGTTTATTGGATGTCAACATTTTTTGCTATTCTATCCTCCCTTATTTTACTGTTCGGGCCTGAGGATGAATAGATGAAAGCATAAGTTTGCCTACTTAAATGTTTACCTGGGTATCATCGCCGAATAAGAGGGTTTTTAAATGCAACCTTAGCAGTAGCTCCACAAAGACGCTTTATTTACGGTCGTTTGTATTCGAGTTGGAAAACAAAACCGTATTCCAGAAGATAAATTGGCGAAAATACGTTTTTTGTCGATAAATTATCGACAGACCTTTAAACTTATATCGCTTTTAACTAAATAAACAATGCGAGTTGGTAGAAAAATGAGTGTGGTTGGCAGGGAGGTGTATGGGGGGGGGAGTGAATTGTGGTCAAAAATCTGATCAACGTTAGGGAGGACGGGTAGCCGAGAGAAGTGACAAGCTGTGAGCTGTTGGTTTAGCGGCTTCGGCCATGGTAACTGCGGTGCCACGACGGCGTTCTTTTGGACACGCCGGACCGGTCGGCGTAGCCTGATGACAACATCTGTTGGGTACTGCCATTGGGCTAGGCCTACCGGTCAGGCGCACCCAAATGCACTCCATCGTGGCACCGCAGTTACCATGGCGGAAAGCCGCTTATCAAACTTCTCACAGTTTAAGCCTTTTCTCGGCTACCAGTCCTTTCGAACGCTGACCAGATTTTCGATCAGGATTCCTCACCCTCCCATCTCCCCTGACATTCGCATTATCTTTTTATAGCAACCCGCGTAGATTATTTAATTGATTACCGGCAGGAATTTCCTTTTCTATAACCACTGTTTTAAAAGAGAAAATGCTGGGACTAAGGGTATATGAGTGGGGCTACATAAGCTAATTTTGCCCAAATAAGAACATACAGGCGCTACCAAGGAAACTCCTGTCTAATTACCTTATAAATGTAAAGGCCTGACAATAAGTTAGCAAAAACACACCTTTGTCCGCCAGTTTATCTTCGGAAATCTTCGATTGAAAGTTTTGCAAATTTAAAACCATATTCTGTAATTTTGTTTGAAGCATCTGGCCTGAGTACCGCTGCAAATTGTCTTTTCACCCGCATCGGTCAGAGAAGTGCAGCGAATTAGTACAGTCTACTCTCTTTTCTGTAGATTTACACCAGTCGACTTCGGGCAAACATTTTCTTTCTTGCTTCGATGGACTGTGTCCTATAAGATTTAAAGCTGGCAGTTTCTTGGTCTCCTCTCTTCAGGGAAACTGTCTTATTCGTGGGACCTGCGTTGTAATTACGAGGTTGTGAAAGAGGAACCTTTGGACTTCTTCACCTACCTACCCGCCCTGTGGTTGAAAATAGTAAAGGCTGCTTAATTTTAGACAAGATCAGTGCGCTTCCTTCGAGAAAGCCTATCGCAGGGGGTTAAGTGCGTCTAACCGGGCAACTGCGATCTTCAGACCATGGCTACTTGGTGGAGAGGAGAGAAGTCGGTGAAGGCCAGAGTAGATGAGAGAGTTTATTGTGTGCACAACGGAAGAGGAGAATAGATTGACTTGAGAGAGATACGTCCGATCAGTAGATTGATCGGGCCCAAGTGAGGTCTTACAGTGGTCGGGCCAGAGGAGAGATGGAGGGAGATCTTTTATTGGGTAGGTCGGCCTGGAGATTTTGGGCAGAGAGGCAACTTGCGTCGGGCACGCGTGCAAGCTCCTCATTCATCGCCTCATAGATGCGAGAACTATGATTGACTGATCGAGACATCGAGAAAGCACATCGGTGAGCGTTTGGGAAAGTGCACTTCGACTCGAGCCAGTCAAGCAGGCATGACCCGCTACAGTACTCCCCCGGAGACCGTAATGAGGAAACTGAAAGAATTCGAGTGGACGAAGAATCCTTAACTTAGGTGTGAGAGATACGTACCAAGATGAGGTTTCGAGAGGCGGGTTAGTGCCGCCAGTGCCGCTTGGGGGGAGGAAAGGTCAGCTCGCGTCCGCGTGGGCAACTGGGTCAGCGGTAGGGGGAAATTTCTCGACTACACGTGCATCGGCATGTCGTAAGAGATTGGGCATCTCAACTACGTGGGAGGGAGCCTGATTGGCTGGGTTGAACTTCAACAGCAAATCAGTATGCCGTATCAGTATGAATTGAACCAGAAGAATTGTTGGCAGTAGAAGGGAGGGTGGAGATTGAGAAGGAGATCTGGGTGCTGACACTCATAAGGGGACATCTATTTTGGATTGGAAAGTAACCATGACCTGAGCTGAGTGGGCTATCAGCAGTAAGTCGCGAATGCCAATCACCAAATACGTAGGGACATGTACATAAATCGCCAAATACGCAGGAAACTGCTTTGGGACAGGTCGGAAAGTCAGCAACTACGCAGGGAAGGCAGGCCACATCAGAAGTTGTGAGCGGTTGAAGATCTCGACCTCGCTTCACGACATGATGTCGGTGCAGAAAGTCTCCATATCGCGGTCACATCAGATGACACAGGAGCAATTCAATCGAAGGCGAGGGAGGTTTGATGATGATTGAGCTCAGCCAGATCAGAAGTTGAGTGTTCATCTCACGTTGGAAAGTCACCAATATCGCAGGGAGTTAAGTGAGTCTAACCGTGCAACTGCGATCTTCAGACCATGGCTACTTGGTGGAGAGGAGAGAAGTCAGTAAAGGCCAGAGTAGATGGAAGAGTTTATTGTGTGCACAACGGAAGAGGAGAAAAGATTGACTTGAGAGAGATACGTCCGATCAGTAGGTTGATCGGGCCTAGTGAGGTCTTAGAGTGGTCGGGCCAGAGGACAGATAGAGGGAGATTTTTTATTGCGTAGGTTGGCCTGGAGATTTTTGGCAGGGAGGCAACTTGCGTCGGGCACGCGTGCAAGCTCCTCATTCCTCGCCTCATAGATGCGAGAACTATGATTGGCTGATCGAGACGTCGAGAAAGCACATTAGTTAGCGTTTGGGAAAGTGCACTTCGACGCGAGCTAGTCAAGCAGGCACGACCCGCTACAATCCTTGTCATGCCGGAATTGGAGAGGAATATATAGCCAATACAAGTAAGTATACCGTACTGCCGTTGGCCTCATTTTTCGAGCCTAGCTGCCTGTCTAAAATCGGCTAGTTGTTCATGCATATAGTATTTATTTAAAACAGGCGTAAACAATAGGATTTATTGACGCCAATACATTTTGTGACAGCTTCTAAACTGCATCCTGTCATTGGATGAGTTTTATATCGGATAGAACATACAATAGTTTGAACTTTCACGGAACGATATGGCATAACGGCAAGGATCAGAGTTTAGTGTAAATGATGATCAACTAAAGCGCCGTACATTCAATCAGCTAATAGGAAAAAAAGGGGAATTGAAGTTAACGAGCGTCACGTGGAATGCATGTTGTATTGCCAGAAAGGAGAACTGAGGTTTAGCCGATCCTTGATCCTCTTGATCCGACTGTGCATTGTAGCCTTGTGACGATGTGTGATTCCAACGCCTAGTTCTGCAGTTATACGCTCGGTCGTTTCCGACACGTCCTTGATATATGGCAGCGCAAGCCAAATCATGAGAGGTGGTTCTATTTGGGTCCTTGGAGGGCGGGGACGTAGATATCTGTTTATGAAGGCTTTAGGATAGCCGCTCTGCATAAACTGGTTGCGCAGATGTCGAGCCTCACGTGCTCTTCCTTCCGAGTTACTGCAGTGTCTGGATTCTTTTGAACAGCATTCTCACACAGCTTTGTTTGCGATTCATCGGATGAGTGCTGTGAAAACTGAGAAGCTGTGTGGTGTTCGTCACCTTTCTGTAAACCTTCGTTTCTATTGTGCAGTCGGGAGTTCGCATGACGAGTACGTTGAGAAAAGGAAGCCACTGATCCTTTTCTTCTTCCTGCGTGAATTGTATATCTGGAAGAAATCGAGTTGAGGAGATCATGGAAGCTCTGCAGCGTCTTCCTTTTGACGATAATCAACGTGTCGTCAACGAACTGGCGCCAAAAGATCGGGGGCTGTTGGGTGAAGGCAATCTTTTCCAGCTCCTGCAAACCCAATTCTGCTATTAGACCGGGAATTGGAGAGCCCATCAGAGTTCCCCTGATTTGTTCATAAGTTGTTCTAGCAAAGAGGAAATAGGTATTTTGACAAAATTCAAAAATTGTCACGAGGGCTTTGATTTTAAGTGGAATCTGGGTTTCGTTGAACCGCTCATCAAGTTTCCTGTGCAAGCAATCTCGTGCCAAACCTGGTTAATCGATGCATCGAGCTGGCGCCTTCATATGTTGCCCTGCGCGGCTATCTCCGGACTCATGGCACTGGTGGTCATGCCCCTCCTTCCTTCCCTCCCTGCTACCTTTCCCCTATACGTTTTGCTTGCTCTCGTTGACGGCTAATTGCCTCCCCCTTTGTATGTTGCTTGCTTTCTTTGACGGTTAATTGACTCCTTTCCGTGTAACTTGTGACAATTCTCGTTGACGGTTACTTAGTCCTTTCCCCCTATAAATGTTGTTTGCTTTCGGTGACGGTTTTATCTCTGACGATGGACTCCCGCAAGAGTTCGAAAGCCCAAGCAAATAAAACCACGATTCCGGTGCTCGAAATGACTTCTTCTCAATCTATGGGATGGCTATCGCATTTCGTGCATCATCACTGTTCGCGTATGCTTCAATTGCCCATGAGGTTCTGAGGGGCAGTACACAGTCCACTGCAATCGCAGCCACGCTTAAGCGAAGGACTAGCCGGCACTCCTGTGTCCATCTGAGCCATTTTACCGGTTTATGTGGACACCTCCGTTCCAGGCCATTTGTCCATATTAACCGGTTGTCCACATTAAGCGAACGGACCCCAAACCAGTCGTTTCTACGTATAAAAAACAGAATTTTGCATCTGAATGAAGTTTTATTGAACGAACATGCTCAATTTTGATTGCTTTGTTGGAAACTTTTCTCTTAAAGCTCCCCTAAAGTTCTTTATCACAGTACTGTTCATCTGAAGTAAAACTTACAGAACAGGACGCGGGAATTCCCCGCCGCGGGCGATTTGGACTGGATTTTTGACAAAATCTGTGGGTCGACCGACCGGTTGACAGCTTGGTGCTGTCCACATTAAGCGGTGGCTGTCCAGATTAACCGGAGGATTTTACTATGGAGAAATTCCGTTTCTGGCCAACTGTCCATATTAAGCGGTTGTCCACATTAACCGTGTCCACATTAACCGGACTCCACTGTATTTGCAATCAGTTTAGGCTGAAACGGGCCGAGAACTGATTGAAGCTTGGGCGTCGGATGACAACACAGTTAACCGATACATCGAGCTGGCGCCCTCATATGTTGCCCTGCGCGGGTATCTCCGGACTCATGGCATTGGTGGTCCTGTCCCTCCCTGCTACCTTCCCCCCACCCCTATGACGGATAATTAATCTGTCCCTCTATACATTTTGCTAGCTCTCCATAACAGTTAATTGCCCCCTTTACATGTTGCTTGCTTTCGGTGAGAGTTTATTGGTCCCTTCCGCTCATAAGTGTTGCTTGCTTTCGTTGTCAGTTAATTGGTCCCGTCCCCTTTAATTGTTGGTTGCTTTTGTTGACGGTTTTCTATCTTTCAATGAACTCCCGCAAGATTTCAAAAGCTCAGACAAATAAAACTACGATGCCGGTGATCGAAACTGCTTCTTTTGAATCTGTGCACATACTGGGATGCGAACATTTGCCTCAATTGGTATGATTGTTTTTTGGAACATACACCAGGGTCCTGCCTAGCTGTTGGCTACACGTCGCCACCTCCACCTTTTGAAAATAGAAGATCGGCTTTCTTTTATTGGTTACCTTTTTTCTGCAATCATACGCTAACGGCAGTATCTTCTGCGTTCTTTATTCAACCGTACTGTAACTATATCAGCCTGTGCGTTCTTTGCTGGGTCCTGCAGTGCTCGGTCACAAAATACGCCCCCAAATTTGTCACTATGGTGTTCTCGGTGCATCAATACAGTCTTGTATATTTTATCCATAAGCAAGATGAAATATTTATCGTCCCCCCTTATTTATTGCATAGCTTTTTACTGTCAATATTTCCAGTCTGGCAATCAAAATCTACGGTCCTTCCCAATAGCTGTCGAGTTCTTCAGGGTTCTGTCTTATGCCCTCTCACCTCAGCTCCCTCCCTAATGATGACTCAAAGTCGTCAACCAACCGTTTGAGCGTCGTAGTGTGGTTGCTGGCCGTCCTCTTAAAAGGCAGACATAATTTCAACTTCTGAAAGGTAAGCAAGGACCGACATACCCACGACCAGTTTACGCTGAATGGATATCTGAAGGCGTTTCAAAGCTGCTCTTTACACGCTCGTCTTCGGCTTTGGATGACCCAAATAACAAACATCACTGACGCACGTTCGGGAAGCGTCTGAACGCATCGCTGTGGGATTAGGTTTTGAAACTACACACCAACCCAAAGTCGCCATGCGCAACAGGATGATAAAAACCAAACGCTGAGAAAAAATTGATCTGCTCCTAGTGCTCACATTGATAAAGTCTATCAAAATGCAGACGTGTGAGTCTGAAGGTTTATTAAAATTGGAAGTCAAACTACTTAAATGCCGTCTGATTTACCCTCCGTTTCCGCATACTTTTCAGCTGCATAGAGGCGAGCAAGGTGCGGAATACCGCGCAGACACAAATTCTAAAACCGAAGTAGATAAGTTAACCACAGTGTGAGCAACACTTACATGGCTGAGATAGGGACTCTCCATGCCCACCAGGTGGTGCTGCCAGCCCAGTATGGTAAAATGCAGCATGGCCAGACGAATGTAGTTTGTGAAGGCGCGACACAGTCGGCTTAATCCCAATGATCTGTCCAGTAGATAGACGCCTAGAAACACAAATATGAAACCATTAAAAACAAGACTTTGTTAACCTTGGTGTGGACCAGTCAGGGAGATGACGACACGACTGTCATCCGCACAGTGTTCCAGCTCATAAAACTTATTTGCCCGATTAAATTGTATGAGATCGTCACCGAAGCATTCCAGAGGATTTTCGTTGAGCTCATAGGCCTCCTTGGCCTCGCACATTAGTTGCAGCTCCCGCAGTTCATTCAAATGGTTAATGCAGACTTGGCCATTAAGGCGAACCTCTGAACTGTATTTCGGGCTACCAAGGCCATAACTACCCACCTCCGATTCTGCCCTCCCAGGTAAACTTTAGGCCGTTGGTGAAGAGGTACATCTGTTTCAGGTCATCTGGCATTTTCACCCCGTTGTCGGTCTCCCACTTGCAAATGCTCTCCGTTGTTGTGGCCGGAAATCGTTCCAGCTCAATTGCATCCAGACTGACAATAGAACCTGAAAACACATATCTGTGGACAGGCAACATACCCAAATGTTCTTGGAATTCCTCCGTAAAATACATGGTTATGTGGATATGCAAATTTGCCTATCGGTCAGTTAGTCCACTGTTGAAAGAGCACAAATCGATCGTGAGCAAAATGCATGGTAACGTAAACGTCAAATTTAAATAAGTTAGTAAAAATAGTACTAATTGGGTGGATTCTCGATTGATAGTTAAAGAAATACTGGTTTGACAGTCAGCTCACTGCACAAAAATTGTCAATACAAGCGAAGATGCAAGTCAGAGAAAGCACAGATGCTAGAACAAGAGCTTTATTCGCCTGATGTTTTGGATTCCAGCTCAAACCTATCTTTAGAAACAGCGTCGGATAATGATTATTCGTGCAGTATTTATGGGATTCACTTTCTTACTTGCACTTGTTGTGGCTGGGAAAATGACTGATCTAGCCGGCCTCAATTATGTCTCTCACGGTACATCCCCACATGCGACGATCTGCGGCCACAAACCTGACAGTTCGGGCCCTTCTCTTCGCCAGCGCCGGAGACCGAAGGTCAAAAAACAACTTTCGTGTCCTGATCGACTGAGTGGAGACAGGTTTCGAGTTGCCGCCCTCGTAGACGTTTCCAATATCGTAACGGTTTCAAGTCCAGGGCAGTAACCTTGCGTTTCTGAGGATGATGACGAAAAAAGTTATCAAACCACCTCAGTCCTCTTTCTTGAACGACTTGGGATATTCCTTCAATGTTGTCGCAGCGAGTGCAGACTGTTTCATCTTCGACGAAGGCAGCGTAATTTACTGGAAGTAGCGGTCAAATACTTCCACCTTCCATTCATCGCCCACGTGCATAGTCCAGCATTCGCATTCTTATAGAAGAACAGACCGTACGGATGTATGGTACACGTGGACCTTTGTGTCGGGTCCATAGGCACTTTCGGAGGCTGGAGAAAGCTCATCTAGCTGCATAAATTCGGGAGAAAATGTCATCCTTATCCTATCCACTCGGCAGCAACCTCAATCCGAGGTACTGAAAAACTGTCAGCTATTTTAAGTTGACAGCTACTATGCTCGAGAGGTGCCTGCTCTTCGGCAGGAATGCAGTATGAAAACACCGATCGACTTCACCACCTCGTTCACCCCTGACACCATAGACTGTAGCTCACTGAAACTGGAAGTCTGAAAAACTTTATCATTGGCATAGTCAAGGTCAGTTAACCGGCGCCCGGTGCAAACTCAGTACCGTCCTCTTCCTCAACGGCCTTTCCGAGAACCCAGTTAAAGAGGATGGGCGACAGGACACAGCCAGGTGGCCTGGCTGCTGCACAACTAGGAAAACTACCGGCTCCCCTTTGTCGCGGAGGTGCTTTTCCACTGAAGTGCTAATGACTTGGTGACTAGCTTGCGGTTCATCGTTGGCTGAGCATTTATCATCCGTATCAGAGATTGGCATGAAGTTCGTTGATGAACGTTCACCGATCGCGAACGAAACTCAATCGTCTCGCTTGGCCTTGGGGTTCAGTCTTGATTCCCGCAAGCAGCCCCACAGTGACTGAGGCAGCTGGCCACTGTGCGTCTGCTGACGGGGCTTGAGGATGGCAAGGCAGAGCGGACGAGTACGTTCCGTTAGCGATTGATGAGCATTTGTCAACGAGTGCCAATATATCAGAGGTAAGCCTTCAAGGCAACGAGCTCGTGAGCCAATGGTTAGACCATTAGACTTCTGATCAATAGGTCACAGGTTCGAGGCCTCAGGGTTTCGAATGACTGTCTAATAACTAGAATTGGCCATTCCAGTCTCCCACGTCATCGTCAAAAATACTATCTGCACGGCGTGATGATTGCTTGGCCATCTGGCTCATTTAAATTGGCCTTGGAACGTCTGCCCGCATGTGTGCTCCCTGAGTGGCTGATTCCTTTGGCCAAACCAATTCTGATCACGTAATGCGGATTACACGGTCATTGCACTTTTATGTAGACTATGGGTACTTTACCCATGAACTAAACGATTCGTGGCTCCTGCGATTGTCATCTGTCCAGACTATTGTCGCTGGCCATTAGCATCCGTTCGAACTGGAATCGCAAATTCAGTCAAATAAAGTGCACTTCCTAGCAATCGAATCTACTTCTTGTGCATCAAAATGTTTAGGTTATGTAGGATACAGTACGTTAGTTGGAGCACCGTCGGACTTAATTGGTTCCCATACCAGTATATTTCACTTACTAAGGGGAACTTATCTGGATGCGGAGTGGGAAAATCTCTTTCAAACCGCCTCACGAAGGAACTTCAGAAAACATGACTGTCACTTGAAGAAGGAACTGAGCCGCACAAACCAAGATTCATACTTCTGCCCTGAAAGAGTCGTCCGATGGTGGAACGCTTTGCCAGCGGCTCTTGTGTATCTCCTACTCCGAGCGTGTTGAAAAGGCGCCTCGGTAATAGCACCTTAAAGGCTACCCCAAATGTTCAACCCTTTCATAACTAAAATATATACTACTAACTTGATTTCAACAGACTTTATATTGGACTTTTATTTACATTTTCGTTGCTTTTTTAAATATGTTTATGCATTTTTACATAACAAAGCAATCTGTAACGAGTTTTAGATATTAACCCCATTTTACGCATTCCTGTACAGATAGAAGGGAGTTTTCAAGGGCTCCTGTTATTTGCGCCAAATATACGGTAATTTATTGCAAAACTCGACTCAACTCAATAGTTGCACACGAACCTTTCACTTGGCGTCATGAGTTTGAATCGTACGAGGGCTGCTGAGTGTTTCATAATTAGAACAGATGACTCAGGCAACATTTCGATACTCGAGACGCCAAACTATTGGAAATGTGTGAAAATCTTTGAAGATAGTTCAAGATCCTCATAAATGATGCTTGTATCTAAGTTTTAGTGGAACCTGGAGTTTTAACTATCTGCTGACAGTATGGGGTCAACTTAATGCTTTATGACTAAAAAGAATGCTTTTATCTTAGGTGAGTCGCCAGAGCAATTTTTGCACTGACGTAGTGACCAGAGAACCTCCGAAGCAGTTAACGCCAAGTTTTGTTTCAAATTAACAGTTTAAAAAGCTCGCGCCTGGCATACCTTAAATGCAACGAATCATTTTGCAACATAAATGTGTACAACAACTTACATAAGAACGGATTTAAGCGTCTTCAGCGCCCTCTTGGTTAAATGCTTTCTCTGGCAAGCAAAGGAATTTGAAGGCAGAAAATCGATTTTTTGCTAGGTGTAAACACTTCAGGATATAGCCAACCCGAAGACAGTAAACATGTTTAACCTTCTTTGGATGCTGACAATTCAAATTCTTGAACGCAGGTAGCCTGTATATATGAGCTTTCATCATGCCATTTAAAACGAGAAAAAAACATATCGTTTGAACGAAAGAAGGTGCTTTTGCGTGTCCCTCAAACGAGTCGCGTCTTAGATGCGCTGGGCCAAAATGGGGGCTTTTCTCGATTTGCGTGCAAATAACAAATGCCGCATCTGGGGCGGGGTGGAGCAGCGGCGTGTGGTTCAACGCATGGGGGTAGAATCGGTCGTGCCAGCCACCTGTACCCCACTCATGTCTTTTTGACTGTACCTTGACACCGTGTGAGTAGCGGATGAGGGAGAGAGTGCTAGTATACTAACTCACGCTCAAGTGCCTGTCTCTGCACCGCCCTGTTGTGAAGCACACGGCAGACATGGTCGAAATCAACGATCGAAGTCGCAGGTGCCCTTGCAATTAGTGAAGATACCTTTCAAAAGTAACAACTCGCACGTGCATAGCTGATGATTGAATTTGGTAGGATGATCTGACGATTTTCACACCAGTATTGCTAATTACCTAAATTTCATTGCGGTTGTTACCTTTTGTCCATCTAGCTGGTATTAGAACCCAAAGCAGTATTCACCCGAGCCCTCCGCACAGGACTTTATAGCACCCAATATTGAGGGAGGAGCTCGCTGTCCTATTCTAACAAATCGTGGCTTACGTGGTTTTTAACTCTCGCCAGAATTCTGACCTCGCCAGTCATTCGGATACGACCGAAGCCGACTGAATGAGCTATGACTTGAGGGGTTTGGCCTTCTGCCTCCTTGCTGCCACGTGTTAGGACATTGACTTTTGGAATTATTGCAAAGCGGTTTCGCCCAAAATTGCCCAAGATCTAATAAACAAGTCAATCGTTCTTCATTATGACGATAGGCCCTTTGGCTTCAATTCTTAGCGTTTAGTGGCCACCTTTAATATTAATGTAATCCCAAATCCAGGTGTCATACGAAAAGGGCTAACGGCCTCCTACTTCTTCTTGACACGCAGGAACTGTATCAACGTGTGCAGTCATACCAGGCTAGCCTGTCGTCTTATTTTTAAATTAAGCTTTTCAGGATGTGGTGTAGATAACCCTTTGCTTCGAGTACTCGTCGAATATACAACTATTCTACGATATTGTTTTCCATTTCAAAAAGCCCCAACTGGAAACTTTGATTAACTGCGTTTGTGACTTGCTGAAGATGAGCACTTTCGCCTTCATTATTGCTTTCCTGCACACTTCGGTATTGAAGCAAACGCCAACATCTAGAGAGGCCAGTATATCGTATTCTCCTTCCTCCATTGGGAACTGTGTATGCGTGAAAATGCTGGCCAGGTGTTCTTTGAAGGTCAAGTCGTGATATTGATTGACGGTTACAAGAATATCATCCACATAAACAGCCCTACTAGTTTTATGCGTTTTTGCGGGCCCGATGACTGAAATCATTGGAAAAAATAATTTTGCTGTGCACTAAGAAACCGCAGTAGCTATAGGCGCGCCACACGTGCACGTAAACAATCTCATGGAAAAGGCATCTTGTCTTTTAAGGTTTAACTTTCCTCTAGACGGTGGAAAGCCTGCTTTTCATCGATCGCATTTCCGTTAGCGTCACCTTTCTCAAGAAGATTATCTCCTAGGTCGCATAATCCTGCCGGAGAGATGGAGTTAGCATCACATAATACGGGGGCCATGGCAGCTGTATGGCTTTCTTAGGAGCTTCTAAGCTAATCGGCATCTACCAAAGGGCCCTCCTGTTGCTTACGGAACACATGTTTTGGTTTATAGACTGAAATGGTAGTTTACTGAAAAAGTGGCCAACGATATGATCAGCCAATGGACGCCAGAATCAACTCGGTGTGGTCAATTTTTACCAAGGCAAGAAAATATTGCAATCTATATAAGCTTTACTCATTTCTTGCGTAGACTTAAATCCAACGGAAAAGCAGGAACTATGATCAGCTTTCAGCTTGTTTAGCCAAAACGTGTCTGCAGCATTGTCTTAGCTGAAATTTTAATGCAAAAAAGCACACATTCAATGCTGGGAGACCCACTGATGAGCCGTTACCCTCTCAGCTCTGTCAAGCAGTGGCAGAACACAGGAGAAGCTCGCATATATGATAGTAGCTAGTACCTGTGCTAACGATTTTGTCAAAAATTGTGAAATTTTTACTGCTATCTGCATCCTGACAATTTCGTAAAGAATACATGGTTATACCAATTTGGCTGACTTATTTTTGCACAAGCATTGAAATCTAATTTCGGTTCGTGCCAAAAGACCTTGACTAGACTGGTCTTCACCAACTTCCAAAATTAATTTCTAAGGATTTAATAAACTGGCATTTTTGGTTCCAATATTTGTAGTTTTGAGCATATAACAGCAAGTGAAGAGTATGCCTCTCTCTAAACGGGCCTTGGAATCTGTCAAATTGGATTTCTGATGTCAGGAGCCCAGATAAATCTTCATTATAATCACATCAGATTAAACAGAGTTCTGGTAACAAAAACGGAACGCTCATATCAAAGGAAATTGAGTTCCGTTTGCCATAAAAATAAATTTACTAGGTTTAATTGTCGATTCATTTCGGAACTTATATGCCTTCGCGACTGGATCATGGAATCCAGACAGTACGACCCTGGCTAAAAGTTAATTATAAACTGATGAAAAGTGTTCAGAGATGGACAGCGAAACGCGTGAAAAGTCTGAGTACCTTAATCCATGGACGCCGACTGGATGTGCTGAGTATAGTTCTCCTTAAGTACAGGCAAATCTGAAGAGATAATATACAGAAGTAACAGTTTTTTTTGAGTAACCAGCACTGTGTTCTAAAATAAGATGATTCATGATAACCGGCCGCAACAATTAATCGGTGTGGAAATTCTTTTAAACTCCATATTACCTTATTGTATCTGAATGCTTGTCACTCTACCTTTCAACATCGAATTTTCGATGTCTAAAATGGAATTCCCGAGGAGTTTGTAATGATGGACACGACGGAGGCATTAAAATATACAATTTATATAAACTTACTTGAAAGATATAGATTATCCGGACTGGAAACTTCAGTCTCAATAAAGCAGCAATTTGCCAATGCTCCTAGATAACGCTGAAATCTATTATTTTTCGTGTGTTTTCCTGGACCCTTCAGGAGCACTGTGCGTTCATCTCAGAAAAGCAAATAAGTTATGCATAATCGTATGCCACTAATTAATTTGCAGTAACACGTTTATTTACTTGAAACATTTTTGTAAAATGTTACTCAGGGTTTTCTAAAGCAATGCCTATCACCCTAGGTATACTGAAATATGTATCAGGTTCACTTCACTGGGGAAGACAAAATCACTGAGCAAGTTTGCTCCATGAATAACATTGTTTGTCGCCCAACATTAATAGTGGTCCGAAAAAAACCATCGCGAATCTAACAATACAGTACCGAACCCCCAGAACGAAAAGAAAGGAGGACACGCATGAGTTGAATTTAAATCAGTTTAATCAAATAAGCTGCCAAGAAGAAGGATCTTAATGATGGTAATATGAATGCGGCATTTCTGTGACATGAGTCAAAGCTAATGAAAAGCACCAACTTCAGTAGTTGCGTATCATAGTGAATCCTGCATTCTGGGAGCGATGTTTCTAATGCAAGAGCCCAACGCCTCACATAACTTGAAATGGAAGATCAGAACTAGCGTAAAGCGCTAACAATATAACCATAAGAGGCGATGCCTGGTTTTACACAACCATACTAGTCGTCACTATGCTCAAGCGAAATTGTGCAAATGGGAACAGAAGAGAAAGATAAGGTCTGCAATTTCCAACGCGGATGCAGGAGCACCAACTATCGATGGACAACATACACCTCTTTTGCTCTCACAAAATCAACTTTATGGAGGGGAGCGCGGTTGATCGCCATGGATGGAGCTATCTTTCCACGTGTTGTGCTACCAGCGAGTTTTAGCTGTTGTATGTAGCCTTCTCCAAGAGTTAATTGCGAATAAAATTCTCACTCGCACTGATCTGGACGCCCATGCCATATTCTCCTTAGACCTATCTAAAACGTTTGTTACTTATGCCTTCGGTACACCAATAAAAAGGGCTTGACCAAATAGCAGGTCAAACACATTATCCTGAATTAATTCAAACGACATGCAGGTGCAGCTTGTGACAATGCCTGATCTAATAAGTCACAATTTGTGAAACGTCAACCTTCTTACGATATCAAGTTTATCCCTATCGCAGACAACAAATAATCCTTACATGTAGGAGCGACTAAAATGCCGGCAAAATGTAAAAATAAATAGTAAACCAAATCGTTTTCACCATTCCCCAAAGAAGAGAAAGCAGCAAAGAAGCAGCAAATTAAGCAAAACATGAAAACACTGAGAAACGTTTTACGATAATTGCAATTACTCGTGAAGAGCTCTAACCAACATCTTTCATAAAACATTTAAATTCCTCGATTTGGCCATTATTATATTCAATCACTTGGATTCAAAGATGTATTTTTTTAAATTTTCAGGGAACTTTAACGGTAAGAGATATTTGATCTTTGAGGATTGTAGTAGTCCCGCATTTTCCATTTCAGTTCCGCTTATACGTGCGCAATCCGCATGAACCATGCGCCATAGAGGCAACCTATATTTATCTCATAGAAGAACTCAACACACGACATTTCTCACAATAAAATTTCATGAGCTTCTATGTCGCCCGAGCGACAAATGGTTCTTCCTAGTGTCGCATAATTTGCATCGTATAAGAAAGCATTTCATATCCTTCCTACTTTACACTGTAGGAAGAATTAGAAGGCTTGCAAAATATCGACATTACTATCGGTATAGAGTATTAGCTCCTACATCTGCTGTCAGGGCCCGAGAAATGAAGCCAAAGGCAAAAGTGGTAGAGAATAAGTGAGTTTCGTGAGCAGACGGTGAGAGTTCATTCACTAATGTGAATACCTCCAAACCTAAACCGGCAGGAGAAGGAGCTCGTGGGTCAGTGGTCAGACCGTTAGACTGTGATCAAAGAATGGCGATTTAGAGGCTCGGGTTGCGCAACTCTTGGGTTACGAATGATTGGCGGATGACGGCTTATAAACCAGGAATGGTCATTTCAGTCTTCCTTACCTTTTCCGGCATTACTAGATGCCTGCATTGCTAACGACCAAAGCTGCATTCAAAACGCGACAAGTGATGCCCATGGCGATGGCTACGCGCAAAATGTAAATTAGGTTAGCGAGAGCTGAACGTTCATTAACGACTGTTAATTATGTAATTGATGTAATAATGTTTGTGAGATACAGCCTCACACCTTAAAGTACACCCAGTTCCTTGCTAAAAGAGCGAAGATGAACTGATTGTTCTCATATCATTGTGACAGTTCCCTGCGCACTCTGACTGCTCAGAAACTCTGATGAAGACGCCTTTGATTGACGGATATGTTACGCAGAGATTTTGACATTCATTGGTAGAATCCATCGGTGATACGGCCAAAAATCAAATCAATGCCTTCCGCCGACTGTATGAATGATAGTTTATGCAAGGAATGTGTGTACAAATTAAGGTTACTGTCTATTCCACAATAATGATAGGTTTATTGATAATGATCTTCTTGAGCGCCGTCAACATCATTCAAACAGGACTTAAATTAAAACTATAGGCCTAGTCAACAGTTTTCTAAATTATAAGTTGGTTTTTAGTACAAAGCACACCTGTCTTCAAAGAAAAATTAATAGCAAATTATGAAATAAAATATTCGTGCAGTAAAGGTATTGATGGTTTGTAGTAAGAATATCTTACATTGATAATAATCCATCATTTATGTATTGTTGCCTGGTTATTAAACTGAATTAGATTCGGCCGAAGTCGCTTAGAAGATAGACAATGTGTGGTTCGGTCGATACGGAGATTATTTGACCTCTGTCCAGCAGAGTGATTGTGGATTTTTAAACTGAACGCTACAGAGGTCTGAAGGGGTTCGCTGCATCTGAATGCCTTTAATGAAGCAGCAGCGTCATGCAAAAGTGAAGACCAAAGCGAAGTGGTAGGAGTGTCAAGTAGGGTCCACAAATATAATAAACGCATAGCTGTATCTAATCAGTACGCCAATGCATGTCTTTGTTCAAGTTATTTCTCGCGGGAATCACTTAAGGAGACCGATTTACACTGTTTTTAGTTTTAAAGCCGCAGACAGCTGCCCTCCAATCACAGGAACCTGACTAGAAGACAACTTCTGTCTACATATCATCCTATTGCAATACCCGCCTCTACATGTGCTGCAATCCCAATTATCTAATGTCTAGGATCTGTAGCATGTCAACAAGGTGTGATCTGACTAGGTACAGTTTATTCTGCATGTGTTTGAGAGGGTAGTGCTGAGCGGACTGGCTACGACTGAGTAATACAGCCAGCAATTGAGCTAGAACTAAACATTCTGCGACGGCTGCAAATTATTCACCACATGTCAAGGCATAACAACTACAGTAGCATAAAGTAAAATGAAAGGGAAATAATATATTTCTTGTCAAAAAAATGTTATCCGTTTGTCCAGCTACATATATTAAGAATATCTACTTTTCTATTATATGAACAACAGGAGTAGGCTGGCAATTTTCCATAGTGCAGTTATTGCAGAAAACCTAAACGAAGCATCCTGTCATGACCAAACTTTCGAACAACACTAAATGAGACAGCACATTTGTTGAAGGCCTTAGCACTGGAAACGTTAGGTAATGATACCCGTATTTTACTTCGGAATCATAATCTGCAGCATAAGTTGAAGACCAGCTTTTTGAGTAAACACTGAGAACGTTAAGAGCCGCGAGTCTGTGCAACAGGGCCTATATTTAGCGAGCCATATAACCAAACTTTCATGCTGTTATAACCTGTCACCAAGTGATGGGAACAGAGGACTACGGACAGAAATATGCTTCAAAAAATAGACTCCATTCATTGTGAGTAAAGTGCGTAGAACATAAAATCTGGAGGTAATGAACGAGGCCTATTGGCTAAAGGCGGAAACTATGAATTGTAATAAAAAACAGTAGTCAAGCCATAGCCACAACGCTTTCTGCTGATTTTATTTTATTCAAAACAATTGCCACGCATTTCCTATCAAAACTATGAATCCAGCAATCGGAACGAATTGTTGTTCTCTGTCTACACAAAATTGTCGAGTCATTTAGAACTTTCGCAGAAAGTTGCCTTCGATACGTCACCTACTGTTTAAATCTTCACACATTCTCATATGACTTAACATAAGCGTTTGGAATTGATCAGGTCATTTAGACACTGCTTAGAAACTCGAAAAAATGACTTTAAGCATAATCAGTAGCTGTAAGAAATGAAGTTCGTGATTACCCATTATGCATCTGTGAGTAGGCACTCTTAACAGGAATATCTCGCCTTGCGTTACATTCCTGAGGAGTAAGGGTTTATGTATGGCATTAGGGTTCTTAACTGGTAGCTCCAATATTGTGATCAGTGATATTGCTTAGGCTATAAAGTTGGACAGGGAAATATTCATTACCTTTCCAGATTTATGCGCGTACGATACGTTTTTATACATAGGTGGCACCAAAACATGCAGATTTAAGAGTAGACTTTGGATTTGCTACCTCTTGCAGGCCAACATCTCTAACAAGTGTTAATAATTGGATCGCAAATTAAAAAACTTCACTTGAAAAACCACTGAGTTGCTTGTGATACATAATGCCTTCACAAATGTTCATGTTGAAGCAAAACAAATGGAGAGTGCTTCCAGTGTGCATATGGGAGCGTCACATTTGGGTGAGTCAGCCAACGCCCTATTGGGTCATTATGGAAGACAAATTATTCGTAAATGTTTTATTAAGTACCACACGCAGGAGACATTGTGTCCTCTCAGTTGGGGTAGATACCAGGGGTGCCCACACACACTTAGAGGAGGTGGGCAACTAGCTATGTTGGCATTCTCACGGTCATCTTGTCTAAAAGAGGCGCCATTTAATGGTCCCACATGATCGGTAATATAGGAAGCCAAGCATGAAATGGTTTGTATGCTTCCATCAGACTTACGTATCCGTCGACCAATGTCAGGAAACTCTAATGAGAGTGTGGGTTATTTTCTTGTAGGACAGACGTTTCGAAGAAAAATATGATGACACACCCATCTTAATTTAAACTATGACGGTACTAAAGGAGGTGGCTTAACTAATGACAAAAATCCCCTGAACGCTTTCGTTGGAACATAAGTCCAGCTAAGGACTCTGCAAATCTTTGTTTTTTATAAAAGCATTCCCTTTATCTAGACAGTTGTATTAAAATATATTCAGAAAGTAAATATTCACCGGACTTCTGTACCGTATATTATGCATTTCGCTGGTATACAATACGTGCACCGTATGCAGCTAACCACATTTTGCAATGCATGCTGCACAGGTTATGTATTTAATAAAAAGTTGTCATGAATAGACAGTTTCGAGAGATTGATGAGTGGAAATATTGCGTTTATAAATAATATCATAATATGAAGCGTTAAGTAATAAAAAAGTATCATTTGCTTAAGTGTACAACTTAAAGAACACGTTGCTTTCTAGCCAGAGTGTACGAGAAAGAATACTATTGCAGGGTTTCCATAAATTATACTAGCATTACCTAAAGCATCATTTTATAGAACATGTAATTTTAAGCACGCGACTTGGTATGCGATTGCAAGATTAGTTTTATTTCAAAGGTACATATCTTCGTTTTCATTCAAATCCTTGTTCAGAATTTGGTCAACTTTCATAGGACTCATTATCCGTAACGTCAATCATTACAATTTTCGTCACCGTAAAATCCAAACTTTAAACTAAGCTATTGCTCCTGGGTCTAGAGAGATAGCCGCAAAGCACAACAGAACGAATGAAGGACTCTTACAAGATATCAGTGAGTGGCTATACACCATTGCAGATGAACCGCCATACAGGCGACATTTTCGAAACCTCGAAGAAGGAACTGCTCAAAACCGTTCAAACTACCTGATTGATTGGAGAGAGTCTTGGTCTAATGACAGCCAAAAGCCCTGATACTAACGTCTAATTACGCCTTAGGTGAATCTTCCAAGGGAAGAACAAAACAACAGTGGCAGAATGTAAAATTATTTTTGCATACCTAGTATGGCGTACTTACGGCAAGCAGATCATACAGTTGGGGCTTCTTATATTGTACCCTCAAGAGAAGGATAATAAGCCGAGTGGCTTTGGGGCTGGAAAATAATTCACGGCTGATGGCCTGATCAAGCTCAAGCTGGAAGCAATCGATATTTCACCTTGTACGTTTCCTCAGCCTGGTAGTGTGATAACTGGTCATTAGACCCACCATTACACCTTGGTTTGATCCGTAGGATAGCGTTGTGATCACGAGTATCGTTAAGGTTCATGTACAGGCCAGTTGTAAATTTAAGGCACGAGCATTTTTATTACCTTCCTAGATCGATGCAGGTGTCATGAGTTTTTTACTTTAGACGGAGCAAAATTATGCCTCTTAGGACCTTCGATTTGCCATTTTGAGCAGGACATAACCCCTGTCAATAACTGACGGTAAGCTTGCAAATTAAGCTCCCAAACTTAAAAATGATACCGTTACATTCAGTTATTAATGCCTTCACAGAAGTGCACTGTTGTGTCCACTGAAATTGGAAACACTAGGCACGCTTCTGGTGAGCAAATGGAAGCATTGTGCTTGGCTGATGCAGCTTACTGTGTTGCGTTTCATCAGGAGAGACAAAATGGTCACACATGTCTCATTGCTTACTGCTCGCAGGAGGAATTAAGATGTTCCAAGTGCGCTAGCTCTCAGCGACGAGCGCACACAGGAGGTATGAGCAGCTGTGATGCGCTTCGTCTTGCTTACAAGACGTAAATGACTGTTTTCTATCAAAGGTAATGCCTGTGCAATTTGCTGCAGCAGGATGGCATGTGGAATGCTCTTCGGGATTTTATCTTTATTGTCCTTCCGGTGAATTCGCTCTTCTCGTTCCAGTCCATATTAAAAACTACTGATTACAATTTGACTGAATTATCTGACCCATTGTAAACATGATTGCTATTAGAGTGAGCGATGCAGCCAAAAATGATCACAAAAGGTATTCCAGGTTGGCCTTTGCATTATACTTAATAAATAGTAACGGATAGGTTCGACAACGGAGCCATACGAAAGGTGGGCTACATTCGAGTAGAGCGCCCACCACTGCTCTAGTGCCTCGAAGCCATATACATCAAAGTGAACTTTTGAATATAAACTCTTATGAAGGTAGCTTTTTTGCAGGCTTTCTCAACAATGATAACTCATTTCTTGGCTACATGGACGACCAATAAACATAGATCTACTATCTTGAAAAAAAATTCTCAAGCAATATTCTGCTTAAATCAGCACTTGAGTTACATGAACAGTCTAATAGTATGTTCGTAAATTATCTTTTTTACAAGGTGACGTTTAAGTTAGAATGTTTAAAGTCCTGCAGACTAAATATTAGTGACATGGCCCACATTTCTTTTGTTAGACAGAGTGTCCTTCTTGGTCGCTATATAATTGAACATGGCACTCACTGTACATGAAATGTCACCAAATGATTGGGAATATAGGAAGCCTAAAATTAACTTATTCAAACGCAAGCGAGTTTCAAGGGTTGAGTTTCTGAAGCAAACAGAAAGTCACACGCAGATCCTAATTCAACCTGTAATAGCTATGCACGGGGTGTCTTAACCTATGACAGCCATTTATTGTACGCTTCTATTCTCAGAAAGGAAAATATTGGTTGATGGAGAACCATAGTCATGGTTAGTGTACTGTCCGTCTTGGACTGGAGGCACATCAAACTCCTTTAACTAATGGGAAACAGCTCAGGTTCAAATTGCCCTTGTTCAAGCGGGTATTTTACTCTGCATGTATACTGCTGTTTTTTTAAAGTATTGGTGCAGGCATGCGCTATTCGGTTTTGGCCAAATTCATGTTTATCTTTATGCACATGTTTTGGTACGTCCTTTTTTCATGCCCCACTTGTTGGCATGGCTTTGCACACGACTAGCTATCGCTCGCGGGTCTCATTGTGTGATATCGGCCGGCAGAAAATTTTGATTGATGACCTCTCGTGCATTCGAATTTACATAGCTACAGGCAAAAATTAGCTTCGATCTTTCATCGCATCAATAATATCCCACCAAAAATCAGATATTCCAGTCTGGTGCATATTTATTTCAGGTTACACAACGGTACAGAACCCTTCACAAATTGTACCCGAGTGGATACTTGCCGAGACACTGGATTTCGCATGCCGATTTAGTCTTAAAGCAATTCCCATTGACACGGATGCCGCCGTATCTGAACGGTTTACACTTCCAACCATTAAATCCCCACCTTGTCTTCGCGGCTTTCCCCGGCCCATGTTCGGGCGTTAAAAAACAGACTCTGGGGGTTTTCCCTAAAAATATACAAAAAAAAAAGAAATTGAGTGCATGTGATAAGCATCATATAGACTGGCTTAGTCAGTCCGCATAAAAGAATTTATCGACAATTGATATTTTGACTGAAACAGCACATCAATGAGACACTTTTAACATAGGCAATTGCAGGAGTTGAAATGTTTATGCATGAGAAATAGAGCCTACCATGTTAAGGCTATTTAAGATATGCATCGTTAACTAGGGTATTCTACTCACACTCCGCTGTTGACTCGGCGAGAAGGCAGGCATGTATATCATTTTTATAAAGAAATGTCTGCTTTTTAATTGCAATATATATCAGCGTATGATTGAAATTTAGGTGACTATTTCACGAACTTCAGTCCTTACAATCATATCTCCACGTTCACTCAGAACTTCAATATAAAGTGGTTGAGCTATTTTTCAAAATGCATTTATCTACAGTTGACATTTTGACTGCAGCAGCGCACCTCTGAGATACTTTTAATGAATAAAATTGCAGGAGCTCACGCCCTTGTGAAGGATGAGTGGAAGCTGCTGATAATGTTGTTTCCACGGTAAGAAAGCATGCGAGAAAGACAAAAGCAATCATATTTTGAGCATATCTGGCATTTAACGTCTCATATTTGTACATATACCTTAATGGACATTTGGTTGCGTATGAGCTTCAAAAATACACATGAATATTTAATATGGTGCAGATAGTATTTTCTTTGAGGGTGCGTCCCCTGTTGTCCCGTCCAAATCCATAATGACGCGAAGAGTATAATTTAATGCTTATGACCTGGGACACATAAAATTTAGAAATTAACATATTTATGGCACAATTATTCAATACTTCCTTAGATTGACGAGCCTTCTTCTTCCTATTAAATTAAACACGCACTTCAAATGCAAACGTTTGCCTTAATTCGCAAAATACAAATTATTTACAGCACAGGGAAGGATTTACAAAGAAGCACTGTGTTTTTTCAGTGAGATATATCTAACCCTTTTGTCTGGTAGCTTATATCGTTAGAACAGATTGATAACCATTCACAAACGTACTTTAAGGTATAAACCGAAGAATAGTTATAATACCCATCGGACTGGGCGACAGTCAAAATTAAATTGATGATTAAAAGTATGTCATATGCATAGGAAGTAACTAGCTCAATAAATCGAGCGCTACTGAGAAGGTTAAAAATAGCAGGTTAAGTGGCACACATATCATACTTTTAAAGCGATGTCTGCTTTTCAATTGCACTATGTTTCAGCGTATGATTGACATTCAGGTAAATATTTCACGATCTTCCGTCCTTACAATCATATCTCCACGTTCACTTAGAACTCCACTATAAATTGGTTTAGCTATTCTTAAGCATGTGAAAATGACTATTTTAATGCGCGATTTTACGTATATTCTATGTTGTTTATCTTTTTTCAGTGAAAAGACTTTAGATGCAAACTGCTACCCACTACAAAATAGGTTATTGCAGATGAGAGTATTGAAGAAAGAAGAAGACCACAGCTGCGCAACTTCAACGTTTCTTAATATCTACGTAATATTTTAGGGTAAAATCCGATGTGGCCGAAATGTTCTGTTCGTAAGTCGTGTTCTGTAAAAATATATAATTAAAGATCAAAACTGTTTTAATCAACTTTGTTCAGAAAACAGAAAACACATTTCGCTTTTTGTAAGTCATCAGATATGCTAGAAATCGATTTGTAATACAAAATTGGGCAGATTAGTTTTAAAAATTGGTTTTTTTTCGAACATGCTTCGTTTTTTTCAATAAATTATGTAATCCATGCTAACGGAATAAATTTCATTTACCAAACCGATAATAATAAGCGCAAACAAACATACAGATTAATACTCGAGATATGCCACCACGCTCATCTATCATGACGTTGACAAAAATTTCCAAAACCTTTGAGTTGACATTTTTGTACGAACTTAGTATGAACTAATAAAAGTGCTATCCTCATAAGAATTTATATTAAAAATCCACTTCTTCATATGTTGCTGTTCGGCACTGGAGAAGGGATAGGCTTTCTACTCAAATGCAGCACCCCTAACGTGTGGCCCTGTTGTCGAGCCAAACCGTTACCACCAATCTGGAATACCTTTTGTGATCATTATGACTGCGTCGCTCACTCTAAGAGCAATTACGTCAACGATGGGTCAGAGAATTTAATCAAATCATAACCCGTTATCTTTCACATTGACCAGAAGCAGAAGAGTATATTCAACGATACAACGATATAGATAAAATCGTGAATAGCATTCCACATGCCATCACAAAGCGGCAAATTACACAGGCATTAACATTCAAATAATAACAGCGCATTTTTGTATCGTAAGATAGACGCATGCACTCAAGGTCTTTCTTCTCTATATTTTTAGGGACATTTTTCTTATTGCTACCGTTTGCCGCTCGACCACGGGCTGAGGAAACGCCAGAGGATAGCGTGGGGATTCGATATTAGGAGGTGTATACCATTCAAATACGGCGGCATCGGAGACAATGGGAATTGTTTTGTTAGCAAATTGCAATGCGAATTCAGGTGTTGCAATTGGTGAAAGGTTATGTTCCATGGTGTACCTTGAAAAAAATATACGCCATACTGGAGTATTTGATTCTTGATGGGATATTATTCGTGCGAAGAGTGGTCAAAGCTAATGTGTAGCCTGCAGCTATGTTAATCCGAATGCACGAGAGGTCAGCAATCGAAATTTTCTGCTGGCCGATATCACACAATGAGACCTGTGAGCGATAGCTAGTCGTGTGCAAAGCCATGCTAACAATTGTGGCTAGGAAAAAGGACGCACCGAAACATTTGCTTAAAGATAAACGCGGATTCGGCTTAAATCGAATAACGTAGGCCTGCACCAATACTTTAAAAACAGCAGTATGCATACAGAGAAAAATACCCGCTCGAACAAGGGCAATTTGCACCTGAGCTGATGTTTCCCATTAGTTAAGGGAGTGCTATGTGCCTTTTGTGAACCTAAATCCAACCCTCGACCTCCCCGACGGTGGTTCACGGGCAACGTGGGGAAACTCAAGGCGAAGAGAGGGTAATGGCAGGTTACACCGGGGACGTCATCTGTAACAAAATTCCCAAGAAACTTCATGGACAAAACGAATATCACGAATCTCAATACTGCTACGGCGTCCCCGGGAAGCGAAGCGCTCCGTGGTCGCCTGGTGCCCGGAATGTCAAATATGCAAGCCAGTGCTCTAAACTTTAACAATGCTACGGTGCCCCGGGAAGCGGCTCGCTCCGTGGTCGCCTGGTGCCCGGAATGTCAAATATGCAAGCCAGTACCCTAATGTCGCGACACACTTTAAACATCGGTTGCCGGAATGTGCGGACATCGCTTGATCCCGGCCGTCAAGCACTTCTAGCACGCGCATTATGGGACTATAAAGTAGACGTTGCCTGTCTGTCAGAAGTTCGTCTCCCAGACTCTGGAACGAGAGAAACCAAAGTCCCACAAGAGGATGCTGTGTACGTGCTCCTCCACAGCGGACCACAAATAAACACAGGACTGACGAAGAAGATGCGATCACTGCAACAAGGACTTTATTTTCCTGATGTTTCGGATTCCGTCGGGAATCCTTAGTCATAGGTAATCGTTAACAGGTCTGAGGCATGCGCAAATAAGGGGACTGCATGGGATGGCAATAGCCATGACAAAAAAGGTGCATAACACTCTCTTTAGCGTTTGAGTCTATCTCAGGGTGGATTGCCACAGCCCGCTTCAAAGGCACCATTGCAAATATGTATGTGGTTGCCGTTTATGCCCCAACATTGCAAGCGGATGAAGCAGTTAAGACGGAGTTCTATGAACGCCTTCAAGCTACAGTGACCAGGATACCCCCTAGAGACTTGCTCTTCGTTGCCGGAGACTGGAATGCCAGGACTGGCCCCTGGCGATGAAATCTCGAGACACGTCATCGGAAAATACGGACTGGGCCAACGTTGTGACAACGGAGAACGATTGGTAACATTTGCTGATGACAACCATCTCGTCGTTACAAACACTCGTTTTCGACACCCCCATCGGCAGTTGCTAACATGATATTCAAACGATGGTCAAACGGCAAACCAGATAGATTACATCTTAGTAGGCTCAAGGTGGACCACCTCAGTATCCGACAGCTGATCGTTTCGAGGTGCAGAAGTTGGGTCGGATCAGGTACTTGTCCGTGCCCGCTGTAAGCTCCGTTTATCTAATCGAAGTAAGAAACTGCCCCCAAAACGTGTAAACGTTATGGTACTATCACAAACAAAAACCCGTGAAGCGTTCAACGAAAGTCTCACTGCATGGATCCGAGATCAATCCACTGTTCGCATCGAACCTCCAGATGACGTCGATAATGAAACTTCGCCCGATACTCACTGGCCACACTTGAGAGGCGCGCTACAAAGTGCGATGAATTCGAGCTTGCAACAACAGGTAGTACCGTGGAAGGACTAGATCCCACAACCACCCTCCATCTATCGGCACAAGCTAGACTCGCTCGGTTGTCAAACTCAGAGAACTACCGCTCATTGAGACGCCAAACTACGCGATTAGCAAGATGCGACAGCCAGAAACATTGGACCCAGTTAGCTGGCTCCATGGAATCAGCTTCAAACTCTGGTAACTTCCACCAGCTCTATTACCTTTTACGTAAAGCATCAGGCAAATATAAACCGCCTTGCACTACCTTTCGGTATAACTCGGGTCAAGTGATTACTGATATGGCTGGCAAAATCGATCGATGGCGAGAGCACTTTAGCGAGCTACTGGATCCGCCTTTACGTTCAACTGCAAACCTACAGCTATCAACTGGAATTCAATACGGTAGTGACTGCGAGCCACCTACGAGATTTGAAGTGGAGTCGGTATTACAACGATTAAAAGTTCAGAAGGCAGCGGGTGAAGATGGGTTCCAAGCCGAAACCTACAAAACTAACTGTCCTGCTTTGACGGAAACACTACATCGACTGTACTCGACTATATGGTTTACCGAAGTCATCCCGACTGACTGGTCACTGTCACTGTCCATTATGCTCAAACCACCGCGGCATCAGCCTCATAGATATAGCCGCCAAAGTGTTTGCGACCATCCTTCTCCGTAGATTTTCGACTGAGCGCAATCTTTGTACTCGTCCTAACCAAGGAGGATTTCGTCCAGGTCGAGGATGGATTGACCAGATCTTCATTCCACGCCTCATACTAGAGCACAGACATCAAAACCAACAGATCACTACCGCCTGTTTTATTGACTTCAAAACCGCCTTTGATTCTATCGACAGAGAAGCTTTATGGCAAGTTTTGCTTGCTGACGGTCTCCCACCAAAATTGCTGAATCTTATTAAGGCTTACTATGGCACAATATCAGCCCAAGTAAGAACCCTTGGTGAAGAGTCAACTTCTTTCCCTCTGACTTGTGGAGTTCGACAAGGGTGCCCTCTTTCTCCAGTTCTCTTTAACTTCTTGATCGACTGGTAATGCATCAGTCAATTCTACTTGACAGTGGATGTGCAATTAGCTCTGAATTCAGAGTACCTGACCTAGGATATGCCGATGACATTGTCGTACTCGGTAAAACTCCTCAATCACTACAGCCAACGCTAGACCGAATCACCGGCTTCGCAGCAACTGTTGGTCTGACAATTAATGTGCGCAAGACGAAGCTCCTGACTACGTATCTGGGCGCAACACAACCACTGTTTATCAGTGGTCAACCCACTGAAGAAGTTAGCTGCTTCCGCTATTTGGGCTCGAATATGCTAGCCAATGGACAGGCCAAAGACGAAATCAAGAACCGAATCGCGCAGCCTAGAAATGCATTAAGGCTGCTAGCCAGACCACTCTGGTCTCGCTCAGACATCAGTTCACGTACTAAGCTGCTGATATACAAAGCATCAATCAGACCGGTGTTAGTATATGCCTGCGAAACATGGCCAGTGAGAATGACAGACATCCTATCGCTTGAAGTCTTTGACCGTTGGTGTCCTCCACGCCTCTTAAGAGTCTTCTGGCAGGATCGAATCTCCGATGTTGAGCTATACCGCAGATGTTTCAAACTACCAAGTCTAGCATCGTACATCCAGCATCGCCGATTGCAATGGTTTGGCCATGTCCTGCGCAAACCATCGACGGACCTCTGCAGATTGGTCGTGAACCCTTCTCGTAGTGCAAACTGTAGATACCGACAAGGTGGTCAACTGAAGACATGGCTCAGCACCGTTAAGTCGGACGTTGAACGGATGGGTTTCGTAACCGTTAACGGCTTGCGACATTGGAACAAACAATGGGTTAACATCTATGAAGAGCTCGCCTCCGACCGCCGCCAATGGGCCGCCACTATTCGTGACATCCGTAGAGCCGATACATCCAACAACAGGAGCTTATTGGATCAAGTTACAAGTAACAAGTAAGCAAGTATGTACCTTTTAATGGATTTGGTTCACTTGTCTGATGAACACCTTTACAACCCATTTGTGATCACCAGCTAGTCTGACCTCGGCTCCAGGTTTACGAGGGGTTTTGTTATGGAATATGCACCATCTGTCCGTATTCAAGGTTTGGACGCGGTCGTCTACCTAAGAGAAGTGCGAGGCTCTCATGCCACAAATTAGTTCGCATGTGGGGAGGTAGTAGTTTTTGTTTTCGTAATTTTTGAGGACTAACGTTTTCTATAGTTGCATGTATATTACCGTGAAATGTCCGAGTTTAAATAGTTAAAGCATTAAATGTATTACCGTTGTTGACAAGTCATTAAATGTGCTTGGCAACAACTGGAAGCTTCGATCATCCACATAAGCTAGCTTCTTAGTACCTTATGGACATCCTACCTACACATGATACCGTTTGTACTCGTTATCATCAGTAACTATGGTAGAAATGAAATAGTTACAGTAATTGCACTAAAGGAACATTATTTGTTTTATCAACAGACTAAGGTAGGCATTTATGTGTTCCAAGAATCTATAGATAGAAGAAGTAACTTCCTTAAAATGCTCCGAAATGTAGATCCGTTTCGATGCTTTCTGACAGGGTTCGACCCCACTTTAACTTCTCAGTGGCTTCGGTGCGAGACCTTAGATGTTTGCGAGAGGATAACCTCAGAGAGAATCTCAACTAATCGCTAAAACCATGATTCTGTGTGCTTTTTATCCCAGTAATATAGCTTTAAGGACCTTCAGAATGTCAAGGAGGATATACTGAGACTGAAAGGTATTCTTTGTATCTGGTTTTTACGAAGTGGTTTCGTGGATTGGGTTATTTAGGGAGGCTTATACGCTATAAAGTAGTTTTATACGAGCCTTATGGGGTATTCATCACATACCCAAAATTAAAAACTAAAATATGAAATTCTTATCAACAGAAGTGCGAAGCAATCATGTTAAAACGTGGTTCAGGGGAAGAGGGTAAGAAGTTTTGTTTGCAAAAAATTGCTATCAGCTGTCATCTGCGATTATTTTCAACTTACGTCAGTGAACGTATATCACCTTCAAATATTCTTATCGCAGTTATATCTCCTTAAGTCACGTAAACCAACTAGGGTTTATTGGATTACAGAATAATTAATGTACTGTAATATAAAAGCTTAGAAGAAAATCTGAACTGGGATCTCAATATTTGAAAAACGCTTTCACAGAGTTTTAAAATAACTTATTCAGCAGCCATATAGCAAATCATATATAAAGTCAGATTCGCCGCCAGCTTTCAAATCTGTCCATTGTTGTACTAATAAAATTTACGGAAAACTTCCATCAATATTATTCCTCGTATACGTTATCAAGTGGGAGCTTTGATTTTTTAAAAGAGTAACATTATTTAACAGTTTGAAATTTCATTTCATAGATCCATCGAAACATTTAACTTATTGCTGCTTCGTATAAAGCCCATAGCCCGGTCACCATATATAGCCACATGTGATGACCTACATACGGTCTCTCTATGGCATGCCGAAGAATTGTAAAATCTACCGGAAAAGACCGGCGGAACATCTGCTTTCCGAATAAAATGTCAATGCTTTTGCTTAAATCAACCGAATTCGTTTTAGTCAAACAAGGATGAACAGTAAACTCACCATGACTATGGTTTTCTCTTAATTAATACATTTCTTTCTGAGAACAGAAGCGTACAATAAATGGCTGTCATAGGTTAAGACACCCCGTGCATAGCTATTACAGATTGAATTAAGATCGGCATGTGACTATCTGTTTGTTTTAGACGCTTTACACTTGAGAGCACTAGGCTTCCGTTATTTTAATCGTATCTAGACATTTCATGTACAGTGAGTGCCATGTTCAATTATATAATGACCAAGAAGGACACTCTGTCTATCAAAAGAAACGTGCACCTTACATAAACCTAAAATTTTACCTTGGAAAAATGATAATTTCCGCAGCTATTATTTGACTGAGTATCTAACTCAAGTGCTGATTATTAGTCATTCATTTATCGCAGCAATTATTTATGATAGTTGAGAAAGTTCACAATCGTGCTATCTTCATAAGAATTTAGTTTCAAAAGTTCGCTTCGGAGAACTGGAAAAGTGGTCGGCCCTCTACTCAAATGTAGCACCCAGAGCATGTGGCTCTGTTTTCGATCCTTACTATTACTGTTTTAATAAGTAGAATTCATACGCCAATCTGGAATAGCTTTTGTGATCATTTTGGCTGCGTCGCTCACTCTACGAGCGAGTATGCCTACGATGGGTTAGATAATTTTATCAACTTGTAATCAGTTGTCTTTAATATCGACTAGAAGGTGAAGATAAAAACGACGATAAAGATAAAATCTCAAATGGCATTCCCCTTCAAGACCAAGGCAGAAAATTGCACAGACCTCATCGTTCACAGTATAAGAGCGCAGTTTCATCCTGTAAGCTAGACGATGCCGAACATATCCGCTCATACCTCCTGTGTGCGCTCGTCGCTGAGAGCTAGCGCATCTGTGATTTCTTAATTCCTCCTACGTGCGGTAATCAATGAGATATCTGTGACCATTTTGTCTCTCCTGATGCATGAAACTGCGGATGCTGCATCGACCGAACGCAACTCTTCCATGTGCTCATCGGATGCGTGCTCAGTGTTTCCTGTTTCAGTGGACACGACAGTGCACTTCTGTGAAGGCATTAATTACTGAAGGTAGAATGCTTAATTCGCAAGCCAACTATTACTTATTGCCAGTGGTTATGTCCTGCTCATAATGGCAGTGAGGGTACTTAGATGCATTATTTTGATACCACAAAAGTAAAAAAACTCATGGCGCCTGCAAAGATCTGGGAAGATAAAAATATGCTCAGGTCCTAAACTTACAACTAGCCCGTACTTTAAACTAAACTATGCTCGTGATCTCAACGCTATCCTACCGATCAGGGAATGGTGTAATGGTGGGCTAACGACCCGTTATCATGCTATCACGCTGATTAGACGTACCAAGCTGCATTATCGACTGCTTCAAGCTAAGCAACTGATGAACTTTATAAAGACATTGGCCGAGATTACTTTTTCAGCCCCAAAACCACTCGGCATATTATCCTTCTCTTGAGGGCACAATTTAATG
>JAYGXS010000004.1:15223883-15258970 GCA_036362985.1 Ligula intestinalis | reverse complement strand
GGTGGCAATATGGCTTTTTGGGACAATACACCATGACTCTCTCCATTTAATCACATAGCTTGAGCGCTTTCGGACAGTTCCTTTATTGAGGTTTCGAAAATGTCGCCTATACAACGGTTCATCTGTAATGGTGCACGGCCGCTCATTGATGTCTTATGGGAGTTCCTCTTTCGTTTAGTTGTACATTGCGGCTTACACTTAAGACCCAAGAGCAATAGCAAAATAAAATGTTTGGATTTTAAGCTGACGAGAAATGTAATGGATGATGTTATGAATAGTGAGTCCCATGAAATTTTAACAAATTCTTAACTGGAAATTTAATAAGAAAAGAAGATATATAGCTTCGTAGTAAAATGCATCTTGTAGTCACATGCCAAGTCGCGTGTTCAGTTCCAACAGAAGCGTCCTTGCAATTACATGTTCTATAAAAATGATGGTTTAAGTAAGGCTTATATAATTTTTGGAAACCCTACAGCAGCATTTTTTCCCGTACACTCTGGCTATAATGCAAATTTTTCTTTAAGTTGTATACGTAGGAAAATGATACTTCGGATTTTTAAATGCTTCATATTATGCTATTCTTCACAACCGCGAACTTTCGACTCATCAATCGCTCTAAACTTCATGCATTGCGAAATGTGGTTAGCTGCATACGGTGCAATTATTGTATACCAGCAAAATATATAATCCACGGGAGCAGAAGCTCGTTGAACATTAACTTTCTGAATACAATTTCAATAACATTGTCTACATAAACGGAATTCTTTTATAGAAAACAAAGCGGGGCAGAGTCCTTAGCACGCCTAAAATTGCGCATTAAGTTATATTTTTCCAACGAAAGCGTTGAGCAGATTTTGCAATGAGGTTAGCCACCTCATTTGGTACCGTCATAGTTTAAATGAAGATGGGTGCCACCATATTTTTGCTTCGAAAAGTCTGTCCTACAAGAAAAGATCCCACGCTCTCTTTAGAGTTTCCTGAGGTTGATCGATGATAAGATAGTCTGATGGAACCATATAAACCATTTCATGCTAGGCTTCCTATATTCTCGATCGTGTGGGACCACTAAATTGCGCCTCTTTTAGACAAGGTGTCCATGAGAATGCCACATAGCTAGTTGTCCACCCCCTCTAAGTGTGTGTGGGCGCCCCTGATATCTACTTCAACTGAGAGGAAATAATGTCTCCTGCGTGTGGTACATAATAAAACATTTACGAACAATTTGTCTTCCAAAATGACCCAATAGGGCGTTGGCTGACTCGCCCAAATGTGACGCTCCCATATGCGCACTGGAAGCACTCTCCATTTGGATTGCTTCAACATGAACATTTGTAAAGGCATTATGTATCACAAGCAACTCAGTGGTTTTTCAAGTGAAGTTTTTTAATTTGCGAGCCAATTATTAACACTTGTTAGAGACTTTGGCCGGCAAGAGGTAGCAAATCCAAAGTCTTATTTTAAATCTACATGTTTTCGTGCCACCTAAGTATAAAAACGTATCGTACACGCGTAATAAATATTTCCCTGTCCGACTTTATAGCTTGCCCTTACATAAACGTAAACAATATCACTGATCACAATATTGGAGCTGCCAGTTAAGAACTTTAATGCCAGACATAAACCCTCACTCCTCAGAAATGTAACGCACGGCGAGATATTCCTGTTCTTAGGGCCTACTCACCGATGCATTATGGGTAATCCCGAACTTCATTTCTCACAACTACTGATGTTGCTTAAAGTCATTTTTTTCGAGTTTCTAAGCCGTGTCTAAATGGCCTGATCAATTTCAAACATTAATATTAAGTCATATGAGAATCTTTGAAGACGTATCGAAGGCAAATGTCTGCGAAAGTTCTAAATGACTCGACAATTTTGTGTAGACAGAGAACAAGAATTCGTTTCGATTACTGGATTCACAATTTTGACAGAAAATTCGTGGCAATTGTTTTGAAGAAAATAAAATCAGCAGAAAGCGTTGTGGCTATGGCTTGAGTACTGTTTATTATTATTATCCACAGTTGCCGTCTTAAGCCAAAAGGCATCGTCCATGACCTCCAGGTTTGATGTTTTACGCAATTTACTCACAGTGAATGGAGTCTATTTTTTGAAGCATATTTCTGTCCTAAGCACTCTTTTCCCATCAATTGTTGACAGGTTATAACAGCAGGAAAGTTTGTGTCATACGGCTCGCTAAATGTGGGCCTTTTCGCAGAGCCTCGCGGACCTTAACGTATTCCATGTTTATTCAAAACCAACTGATCTTCAAATTTACGAATGTGGAACCCAATGAAATGTATGTATCTCATCCTGAAGTTTTTATTGCTAAGGCCTAGAAAAAATGTGCTTCTCACGAAGTGTAACTCGAAATTTAAAAATGTGTTTTTGATTGGAAAAATGTTGTTGACAAACCTGTTGTTTATAAAAATATATTACTTCCCCTTCCTTATAACCCGTGCTACTGTAGTTGATATGCCCTTCATTTGAGTAGATATCCGTATCGGAGTTTGGACACTGGACAGGTGATGAATAATTTGTAGCCGTCGCAGAATGGTAAGTTATAATGCAGTTGCTGCCTTTATAATTCAGTCGTAGCCAGTCAGCTCAGCGCTGCCCTCCTAACCACATCCGATATACTGTGCCCAGTCAGATCACACCTTGTTTGCATGCTGCAGGTCCTAGACATTGGATAATTGGGATTCCAGCGCATGTAGAGGCGGGTTTTGCAATGGAGCTAAAATCGGTCTACTTTGGTGATTCGCGCGAGACATCAATTGAACAAAGACATAAACTGGCCTATTGATTAGATGCAGCTAAGCGTTTACTATATTTGTGGACTCTACTTGACACTCCTACCACTTCGCTTTGGTCCTCACTGTTGAATAGCGATGCTGTTTTGTTAACTGCATTCTGTTGCATCGATTCCCCGCAGACATCTGCAAAGTTCAGTTGAAAATCCGCAATCACTCTGCTAGACAGAGGTCAGTTAAAGTCCGTATTGACCGAACCACACATTTTCTATCTTCTAAGCGACCGCGGCCGAATCTCACTAAGTCAACAATATATAAATGATGGATTATCATCCACGTAGTATATTCTTACTACGAAACATCAATATCTATACCGCACGGCTTTTTATTTCATATTGTGCTATTAATGCTCCTATAAAGACAGGTATGCTTTTGCACTTAAAAACAACCCCATATTTAGTAAACTAGGCAAATATTGATCACAGAAAGGAGGAGTGCGTTTTAATTTTCTTCCGGTGTTCAAAGAATATTGATGGCTTTGAAGAAACGCTTTATCAATAAATTTATTATTAATGTGGAACAGACGTGTGATAGACAGTTATCCAATATTGTAAGCGCATTCCTTTCATTAACTATCATTTATTTAGTCGGCGGAAAGCAATAATTTGGGTTTTGGCCGTATCAGCGATGGACTATACCAATGACTGTTAAACTCTCTAAGTAATATATTCGTCAATAAAAGACATCTTCATAAGATTTTCTGAACAATCAGAGTGCGCAAGGAACTGTCACAATGAGATGAGAAACATTAGTTTATCTTTTCTCTTTTAGCAAGGACATGGGTGCATTTTACCGTGTCAGGCTGTATATTCAGTCGTTAATGAACGTTTAACTATCGCTCACGGAATTCACCGTTTGCGCCTCACCTTCGGCAAGCGCCTCACCTGTCGGGTTTTGAATGTGGCCCTAGCCGTTAATTATATAGGCCGTTATTAATGCCGAAAAGGTAAGGAAGACTAAAATGATAAATTCTGGCTTATAATCCTTCATCCTCAAATAATTTCCAAGCCAACAGTTGCAAGACCCAAGCCTTGAATTTACGATCCTTCGGTCGCAGTCTAATGGTCTTACCGATGAGCCACAAGATCATTGTCTTGCTGGATTAGGTTGGGAGATACTGTCACCCGTTGATAAACGTTCGCCGACCCCTAGCGGAACTTCTTTGAGCCGATCTGCTTTCTACCTGAGCTTAATCTCTCACGCCCTAGCGGCAGACGTGGGAACTGCTAATATAGGCAGATGGGAATGCCGTTATGTTGCAATTCCTCTAACTATTAAAATAGTGTATAGTGGGAAAGATATGAAAGGCCTTCATATAGGACGCAAATGATGCGACCCTAGGAAGAATCCTTTGTTGTTGTGGCGATTCGAAAGCTGAAAAGCTTTGGATAAGCATAAGTTATCCCTATGGCGTAGCGCTGATACCAACTGCGTTCGTATAAGAGGAAACACGATGGAAAATGAGGTATTTACACAATCCTGGAAGAACAACAGTCTCATACTGTACGCGCGTCAGAAAATTTAAAAAAAAACGTATCTCGGAATCTGAATAATTTCATCGAGTGCTTTAGTGGCCTAAACAACAAACTTTAAAGCCTGATGGAAAACGCTTGTTAGATCCCTTCATGAGCAATTGGAATTATTGGAAAACCTAACTAACAAAGTTTTTACAAGTTTTTATTGATTTCCTTTATGATTCATTTTTCCCTTAGCCGACATTTTAGTCTGTTCTTGATGTGAGAGCTTTGTGTTTTTGCAATAAGGATGAACTTCATCTCATGAGAAGGTTGACGTTTCACGCAATGGGACTAATAATTTGAGGCATTGTCAACAGCTGCAGCTGCATGCCGTATGAAGTAATTCAGAAGAATGTGTTTAGCTTGCCTTTTGGTCATCCCCTCTTCAGTGGCCTACCGAAGGCATAAGTAACAAATGTTTCAAATAAGTCGAAGGAGAATATGGCAAAGCCTGTAAAGATCAGTGCTAGTGAGACTTGCAAATCGCGATTAACTCTCAGAGAACGCCAAATACAGCACCGAAAATCTCGTTGGTAAAAAAACATAATGGAAAATGTGTCCATCCAAAACGACCTACCATCTCTCCCCTATTTAACTCGATCATGTTAAAGCAGCATCGATGTTTATTTGATTGGCTGAAGAGCCGTCTAGGAATTTGGGTGTATGTCGCCCATCGATAGTTTGTGCTCTAGCATCCATACTGGAAATTGTAGGCCTTACCTCTGTCTTTATTGTCACAGAATTGCTTGAGTGTGGTGACAAATAGTACGGTTGTGTAAAATCAGGTATCGCATTTCTGGCTATATTGCTTGCTATTTATGCCAGGTATGAGCTTCTTTTTCAATTTGTGTCAGAGGCTGGATTATTGCCTTTGAAATGCCCATCACACACTGATGAATTTGTTATGACATGGACCACCTGAGGTTCTTAGGTCGACGGTTTTCATTAGCCCTAAGTCATATGAAAGAAATACCAGAATTTTATTATCGTCATTTAGCTCGTTGTTTTTCGCAGCTAAGTTCATTGAACTGATTTCAATTTACTCGTGTGCGGCGTTGGGCTATTGCTTTAGAAACGCCCATCACATACTGAAAGATGTCCGATGACACGGACCAACTGAGGTTCGCGGATCGACGCTTATCATTATCCCTGAGTCATATCAAAGAAATACCGCCCTTTTATTACCGCCATTAACTCGTTGTTCTTGGCAGCTTATTTGATTAAACTGATTTACATTTACTCCTGTGTGTCTGGCTTTTATTTGGGGGGGGGGGGGGGTTAGGTACAGTAATGTTATATCCATGACTTGTGCGTTGGTTCTTTTCTTTCGGATCAATGCCATCATTGGGTGACTAACAGAATTATTTGAAGAGAAAACTTTATCAACTATTTTGTCCTACCCTGTGAACTGAACTTGATAGACAGTCCACTATTCTTAGGTTGATAGGCCTTGCTATAGAAAAGCCTAATTCACATGATGCATTAATGTTTCAAGTAAAATACATGTGTTACTTTAAAGTTATTAGTAACATATGGTTATTCACAAATTATTTGCTTAACTGGAAGTAACGCATAGTGATCCGAATGATCCAGGGAAATATACGACAAATAGTCGATAGTCGTGTCATCTAGGGGCATCAGAAAACTGCTAGCATGTTGAAGCTGAAGTTTCGAGTCCAAATGTTACGTAAATATCTAGTAGATTTACATCAAGTGTATTTTTGAATGTTTGAAAGAATTTCCATGCAGATTTGTTGTGGTGAACAGCGAGAAGGGATCGTCTAATGGTAGGTAACAGTGCCAGTTACTCAGAAACCGTTGACTCTCTATGATATCTATTCGGATTCGTCTGCACTGAAGTCAAAATATACTCAGCTCCTCCGGCTTGGGTTCGTGGATTAAGTTACGTAGGTCTTCACAATTTCTGTTGTCGTTCTCTGTGTTAGGATTATCCCTAACAAGCGGTCCGACTGAACTCTCAGGTATGAGGTATATTATCGAACTTTTATTCAGAAAGCAGATGTTCCGCGAGTCTTTTCTAGCATACCATAAAGAGACCATATGCAAATCATCACATGTGCCAATATATGCTGACCAAATTATGGGCTTTAAACAAAACACAAATAAATTGAAAGTTTCGATGGATTTATAAAATTAAATTTCATGCTGTAAAAGAATTCCATGCATGAAAATCTTTTAAAAGTCAAAGCCCTTAATTGATAACGTATACGAGAAATAATAGTGTTGCAGGTTTTCCGTACTTTTTTTTAGTATATTAAAGCACAGATTTGCAAGTTGGCCGCTATCGTGACTGAATAAATAATTTGCTTTACAAATGCTGAATAATTTAGGTAAAAAATCTAGGTAAGCGTTTTCCGTAATTCGATAAACCCAGGTTGGTTTTTGGGTACTTCAGCATATGGAACTGTGATGAGAATATTTACTGATGATAAACGTTCACTGATATAAGTTCAAATTACTCGCAGCCGCCAGCCAATACCGATTTTTAAAAAACAAAACTACGTGTGTCCTCCTCTGAACCACGTTTTAACTTGATTGGTACGCACATCCGTTAATTAGAATTCCATAGCTGGTTTTCAATTTTGAGTAGATGATGAAAACCCCATAAGGGTCGCAAAAAGGTACTTTAAAGCGCATAAGCTTCCCTAAATAACTAAATTCAAGAAACCGCTTCGTGAAAACCAGATACGAAGCATACCTTTCGGTATATCCTCCTTGACATTCTTAAGGTATTTATAGCTAGATAGCTGGAAACAAGTGCACGCAGAGGCATGGCTTTATCCATAAGGTGTATGTTTTGTCAACAGCAGAAATATTTTTAAGGCTTTGGCTATTCACACACAGATATTTCACGGTTATATACATGTATTTGTAGAAGGCGTTTATTCTTTTAAATGACGAAAACAAAACCACTACCTCCTCATACGCAAACTCCCTTGTGGCATGGTAGCCTCACGCTTCTCTTAAGTAGACGATTATGTCCAGAACTTTCATTTGAACAGATGGTGAATATTCCATAAGAGGACCCCTCGTAAACCTGGAGCCGAGATCAGTCTAGCTGGTGATGACAAATGGGCTGTAAAAGTGTACTGTGCGAGCCACTTATCGATTTGGAGTTGCCAGCGGTTTAGAGGTTTGGTACGACCTGGCGCGTCGAACAGACTGTGGGTGTAGACAATCCATCCGTTCCTGACCGTCGACTTCTACCTCTCCTGGACATATTGGATATAAGCTCGAGCAAACTAAAGGAGTAACGCAAACTTACGATAATAGAGCATATAATGGTAGGAACGAACACGAAGGAACACGTCAAAAGGGAGACAAGGGGCCAAAGGGAAATCCAGAGACGAAAATATGGTCAAGGGAGAGTGAAAATAAGGGAAAAGTGGAAAAAGGACCTACGAAATCACGAAGACTCTTCAATAGATGTCACATCAAGAGGTTCCGTCTTCTGTTCCAAAGCACACCTTCATTCGCAACTGTAACAAATGGGAAATTCAAGAAACTTGCAATTTGCTCATCAGGTTTTTCCGCAATAAATTAAACGATAACACAAATTCGAAAAATCCGCAGATATAAATCAAGAACACATCTAAATACAGTAAAATAAAATGAATTTAGCATTTAATAAAGTATATTCCATTGCGTATCCTAATTGTCCGCCCAAAACCACCGTTCTCTTCGGAAAACATGCAGAAATTCATTGACTGCGAACACCTGTTCATGCAGTTTTTTCTGCTAAACTGTCAACTCGATCTATAACAGTACATATCGTTCATTAGTATCGTACCTTTGAAGTCAGTTTTTTCACATGAAAAAACTCCCTATTTCAACCACAATTGATCAATCGCAAAACTAAAACAAAACAAATATTGAAGACGAAGTTTGTTTTAGGTTTTTTTCTGCCTTCCAGGTTTTGGAAGGCGCCTGTAAACCGGCAATATATAAAAAACTGTGTCGTACACTGCGAATCAGAAGAACAGATATGCTGTTTCACTAAACGTTAACTGAAGTGGTCAAGGAGTTCTCGATTAGAACATTTGTAATTAAATAGTATTGGCATCCTCCTAACTATTTCGACCATGACAGAATGCTAGACTTAAGGCATGCTTCTTTTCGGCCTTCAACAGGAACTTCACTCTGAAAAAGCGTATGCCAAACAACTGTTGTTCATTTGGCCTAACGCTAGGTTTTTTCTAATTATTTGATATTGGAAGAAATGATAATCCTTTGTTGAAAGAATATATCGTTATTTCCCCCTCTTAACCCCATGCTTGTATGATTGATACATCCTTTAGTTGGGTAGATATCACTTCCCTGCTTTAAACAGGGGATGAATAACTGATAGCCGTCTCAGATTGGTAATTTTGGTAAAAAATTAGGTGGGTTGCTCACTTAAGATAACCCTAGACCCTAGTTCTGTGGTCAATTTAAATTTTTACAGGTTTTCGTTTTGTAAAAAACCGTCAAGGTGCGCAGCTAATTCAGCTGGTCAAGTTCTGCCTCACCACGGTCTACGAACAAATCAAAGGGACTCCTACGGGTTCGCCGCTATCTGCTTCCCTTGCTGAGGCAGTCCTTCAAATTTTAGAGAAACTGGTGTTTACGAACTAAAGACCAATATTATTAACATGGAATGCAGATGATACCTTCTTCGTCCTTAGGCGTGAAATGTGCTCTGAATTTCATACGACCATGAACACTGTTTTTGTCAACACTCAGTTTAAAATGAAGGCCGAGGTCAACAATCAACTTGTGCTCGTAGATGTCATGGGGCACCGTTAGACTGACGAGAGCCCAAAGACGACGCTATACAAAAGGGCAACTGACGCACGTCAGGTACTTAGCTACCAAAGCAACCATCCACCGGGCCACAAAAGTAGCTGCGTGCAAACTGTCTACAAAGGGGGAGAAATGCATTGCAACGAGGCACGCGACAAATCGGCAGAACTCAATTATTGTCAGTGGATGTTCATCTCCAATAGTTACTCTTGCAGCTTCCTAGAACGCAGTGGACAACCAAAACGAGATACAAGACCAGTGGTGGGACACCTGGGACTGTGGTGAGCAATGTCATACATCGACAATGTTTCCGAAGCAGTCTCTCATCTGTTACAACCATTGGGGATCGGCGGCGCCAGGGGCAACAATAAGGCGACTGGTCGTGATACCAAAGGCCCGTCTGTGCTGCGTAGAAACAGCAAACGTCCTCTGTCGTGTCCAGTGCAGTTCTTGTGAGGTGAACCACGTTGTGGAGCCCGGAAAGCGACTACAGACCTACATGAACGAACAAGCAGGGTGGTGAGAAGGATGAATCGGCTCTTTCTGGCGGCGAAACATTGTGCAGCCCCTTGACAAACCTTTTCTTTTGAGGACGCCGAAATCCTTGGCTGAGTTTCTCACCAAACAACCCAAGAAACAATTGAAACATGGTTCATCGTACCAAATTCCACGAACCGATGTAGAATTCTCCCGGTGACTTACCAGGCCTTGCGCGTGTGGCTTATTCGACGAAATTACCGGAATGAAGTCTGCCGGGTTGAGATCACTAGTACCCCCTCACCGGACCAGAATACGGGCGTGTGGAAATATAAACCAGACACCAATGCCATGGGGAACAGGTAAGAACAAGACCTCCTGTCAGGCTTAAACACAGACGCGTGTGGAAACCGTCTGTGTATTAACACTGATGGACGGTTTCGTCATTCCGATAGGAATGGAGTCACTCGTATCGACGCAGCAACTACCGACAAAAGGAACAGGGACAGATGCAAACGAGGGAAGAGAGCAGGACACGTGAGCCTCCCACAACAAACGCGCTCAATGCAAACAAGAATAATGACCGGTACCAACCCAACGCTGCCCTCCCCCTTCCACGAGGTGAGGATGAGAAGCACCAGCCAGCAGGACAACGACTGACCTCCGCTCCCTCTCCCCCACAGAGTCGATGAGACGCCAGTTTGACACATATATACTGTGAGGCGCGAACAGAACTCACCTCCGACGATGCAAGTCTGTACACTTTCGAAACGGCAGGATATCTTACCTTTAATTCCCGCGATTGCCTCTTCTTCTGGTACATATGTACAACTAGCTAGGCTAACCTTCGCAAAACTAACTAAAATCAATACATAACAAAACAGAAAATTAAACTAATAAAATAAATGATAAACCAAAAACTAAGCTAGTATCACTGGCTTATGTCATTTCACTGTCAATGTTTGTACTTGCTAGCCCATTATTGAGTTTATTATTCAGTCCTGGCTATTACAGTCTGCCTTTCGTACCCTCTAGATGCGTTTTTTTCCTTTCCAGCCGACACTTCATCTGCACTCTGAATAAAAAACAGTCAAAGTTCTTCATTTTGACGCTGACTTTGCCTTGTAGAAGGATAATTTGTGTAAATATTCCCAAGCTCAATATCTAATTAAAGTGTTGTTCGAAACAATAACTTATTTAAGAAGGTATTTATTTGGTCTTCGACAGATTAATGTTATCAAACTTTTGCTGTGGAGGGTCATTTTGCTCAATGGTGAGTTTTCAAGTTTGAGGGAGTCTAAAAATATGCTCCAAACGGCCAAATTCATAGACTTATTTCCATAGACTCCCTAATTTTCTTACTGTCTCCGCGAAATGGTGTACAATAGGTGAGCTAACCCATGAAATCCAAGGATTTTTACAAGAAAATCCCTGTTACGCGTACGCAGGTCACGTTACGTCCGACCAAGTCTTATAGCAGTAAAATAAGACTACCTGCGCTTTATCAAGTGATGCTACGTTAAGGAAGTCAAGTTAGGTCAACGAGCATTTTCGATTAATTCATCATTAGGCAAATACAATAATATAAGTGAGGGTAGAGTTAACGAAAGTTTTAGGCAAACCAATCAGCAGTAGCAAGGGGCAAGAAGGGGAGAGAGGTGTAAAGGTGATCGAAACTACATCTTAATCTATGCACATACCTGGGACGCGAACCTTTGCCTCAACGTATGCTTCCATATTGCTGTCTCAGAGTAACTTATATCTGTAACCTAACAGGCCAAAGATGGAGTTCGCATCCAAACGTGGTTTCATAGGAATTGCCCACTGATTATTTTCGTTGATAAATTGCTGAATTTACGGTAGACAAAGGCAACTGCATTTCGTCAGCTCACCTTCCGTCACATTTCTTTGTAGTAATTTTGGGACTTCGACTATGACGAGATTCAGATCATTCTGGAAATGGTGGTTGCCACTTTATGATCTTTATTTGTTTTAATAGATCTTCCATAAATAAGGATTATATCCTAAGTGCTTATCGAAACCTTCAAATTGAGATATTGTCTGGACGCATGTACCTAAATAGTAAGTTTATAGGCATTCTTTATAATGTATCTGTTTGTCTGGGCCATTGCCTCAGAATCCCCCAAAATATATCAACTTCTTGCTGATGAAAGGAAACGTCAGCAAAAAAAGTTATATACTACCCTTGAGATTGGGTATTACTGGCTGATGATGTCTTATAAGCCAGAAATGGCCATTCCGGTCTCCCTTTGCTTTGTCGGATCCACTTCTTCATCATATCACCTTTGTCACTATGTGAAAGTCATTGAGGGTTTGCGTTGCAAGCTCCTTGGCAAAGCGGAACTTAATTGTTCCTTGGTTAGATCGGTGAAACACCTGCATTCATTCATCACATTCCCGATCACAACCGGCAAAGCAGCGGACCCGTGGACTAGAGGCAGCGTCTCTAACGCAATGACCGAAGGTCCCGGGTTCAAATCTCGGTCGTGCCTGCCCTTGAGATTGGTTATGGCTGACTGGTTGATGACGGCTAATAAGCCAGAAATGGCCATTCCGGTTTCCCTTTTCTTTGTTGGATCCACTTCTTTATATATTAATAGGCCTAACATCACTTCAAATAATTGTATGATACATTATCTCTTGAAAAAGCGCTTTCAGTAAATATTTCGGCGTCAGGTATCTGCGTAGTTTACCTTTTATGAAAATAAGGTCAAGCTATATTTGCAAAGTATGAATAGTTTGTTGACTTCCCTGACTGTTAAGTATAAATAATATGCTAAAAGTGAAACAACTAGCTTTTCTGTGCATAATGAAACAGTTTTAATCATACTCCTTCACCTTTAGGCCCATTATAGGATTGCGAAAGTACAATGCAGGAACATCATGTATTAGAATGACCGAGCACGTCGTCCAGACAGACCGACAGACATCCCGAGGTCACGTCAGAACAAAGTCTGTGAACAGGCCAATCTGGCGCATACAGAACGGGCCGAGTCACGCGACCGTCAAAGGACGGACATTAGACCAGGACAAAGGAGGCACGCGCCAGTGAGACTGCCCGGAACCGTGTCGCTGCTATCATTGAGGGCACGCTGAGGACAGATGCACAGGCGCACGTTAGCGAGTGCGCGCACGGTCACTGGAGAGCCAATGGGAAGCAATGACTAGTGTCCCTTAAATAGCGAGGCTGCGAGCAAAACGACACTCTGTTATTGGATATGCTGCCGAGACGAGACCGACCACAGAAGGAAAGCTGCTAGACACACTGACAGTAAAGCACTAGCTGTTATCCTGTTCTGCCTTCTCTACCTAACACGTAACTGGGGGACATAACCAGTGTTGACACAGGAACACACTAGGTTACAACACCATGTATACTACTATTGTATGCTACTAAGGTCTTCGTCTTTATGCCGCGCTTTCTTCCGTGTGCATGTTCTACCAATCATGGCTGTGTCACTGTGAGTGCGTAACGCACCTCGCCTTCAGGCTTCTCGTTTTCCCTGTCTGTCACCGTGTCGCGTGCGTTGGTTTTGCCCTCAGGCGCGTTTGCTTCGTCATCCCCAGTCGCGCCCCGAGTTGTTTTATACATACACGTGAGCCACTGTGCTCGTTGACGGCCCCGGTTGTTTCATGCTATGTCTTTTCCCGTATAAGAAGCATAGGGGACAGGTAAATTTATGTGGGGATTAACTGAACGGTCGGTTGACATCAGGCTTCTTGAATCTGCCTTGATGTGTGATCGTTATCTCGGCCCCCATTTTCAACCGGGTCAACGTTGAAGCCCTGTCCCATCTCTGCTGCATGGGTTGCTGCGTTCGAGTTTGGGTCTTACTTTCTTACGGCTAGCTAATGCTCATGCATTCGCGTTTTTAGTTGTCGGCTGGTTTCTCCAAAAGTGCTGCACATCCCTCAGCTGCACTGAAGTCAGTAGACGATGCCTAACTTTGCCCGTTTAGATATCGGGTCTTTCGGCCGCAGTATTTGTTGTCGGATTGTGCAGGTTTTCGTGTGGGAAAACCCTCTTTCGAGAGGCGCGGGGGATCTACTATCATCTATTTGGATGCTCCACAACAAAATCCGTTCAACAAACGCTCGTGGATAGCTGTTTGCTCTCAAAAGTTCCCGTAGGAGCTTTGTCTCGTCCTGAAATGCCTACAAATGCATCAAGAACTGACGAGTTGCTATTGAAACGCATGTAACAGCGAGATTAGAGGCGTGATTTCGGGGAGAGTACCTACTGGGGCCTCAACGTGGTACTTATGTATTATGACCAACTACTTACCAATTTTGAATAGGTTGAATTTTACACAATCTCCCCCCCCCCCCGAAATCCGGTGGCCCCACGAGCGTTTCCTGCCGGGAGTTCACTGCGTACAGTGTAGAGGCTTGGAAGGCGTTGCGTTGCTTCTCGTTTGTCAAAACAGATCCGATGAGATTTTTGTGCATTCTACCAAGGTCGGCTTTGTGACGTCAAAGCCTGCTTGAAAAACGGTGACTGTACCACTTCGTGATGGTTGATTACTCGTTTTCATTTACCTTCAACGCCCTAGAGCTAATGTATACATACATATGCGTCCTCGAATGCAGAACCCCAGCGTGTGGCTCCCTCGTGGAAATTAGCTGCTCCTGTTTTCCCTAAATTAAACCACGTAAGCCATTCTTGAATATCATTTTTGATCATTTGCTTGGCCGGAAAGTTTACGCTGACAGAAAGAATATTCTCTATGGGTTAGGCAATTTAATCAAGTTGTAATGAATGGACGTAAATATATAGAGCTGGATATATGCTTATTGCAGCTACCATGAGGGATAAAAAATCTCGACGATCAGTCAACCTGCCTCCCTGTTTTTTTGACCTTACATCAACTTTCACAGACCTTAGTTCTTGCAGAATATCAACGCATTTTCGCGGTATGAGCCAGACAAGGCCCAACATAGTTAGTTGCCCTGCCCCTCTGAGTGTATGTAGGGCGTCGCTGAGATCCAACTTAACTATGAGGTCTCGGTTCCTGCTGAATGCAATAATCAGTGAGATATTTGTGACGACTTTGTCTTCCCTACTGACTCAAAGGGGCGTAGGTTGTCTCGGCCGAAGGCAGCGCTTCCATGTGCTTACTGGAAGCGTAATCAATCTTAATCGGTTCAGCGGACACAACGTTTTCGAAGGCAGTATTTACTGCACGTAACTCGATTGATTTCAAGTGGTGTGTTTAATTTGCAAGCAAACCATTATTTATAATTAAAGATTATTTCCTGCTGCACGGGGCAAACCGAAGGCTAAAAAGTGTATGGTTATGGTCCCATTCAAGTAAAAAATCTAATCGTCCGCGTTTATATCTTGGAAGTTAATAAATGTGCCAGTGCCCCAAATTTACAGCTTCCCCTTCATTAACCTAAATAATTTTCCCACTCACGACAATATCCTACCAGTTAAGAACCTAAACCCTTACCTCAATACTAGACGTAAACCTTTTTTCACATGAATTTAGCACGAGGCGGGATATTCCTATTTGTAGGTCCTGCTTAGCGATGCATCTTAGTACTCCCTGACTTCATTTCTCACGGCTTCTTATGTTGTCATCATTCATCCTAATCCGAACGTCTAAACAGTATCCGCATGGCGTGGTCATCTTCGAGCCCCAATATCAACCCAAGTGATAACCTGAAGGGATTAAAAACCGTTGGTGTCGTATCGGGAAAAAAACATTTTTACCGATTCCATGACTTTTTGTTGAAGAGCATGAATAAACAATTTCGCCAACAAATGCCCAGCAATCGTTTTGAAGAAAAAAAATCAGCAGATAACATTCCGCCAACTCATTGGCGACTTCTAGAACGAAGAAATAAATTGATATAAAACTACATATCTGCGCGGCCTTTGTGGAAATTATATTCGCATGAGGCGATAATGCTAGCTTATTCGTGTAAGTTTGACCTAAATCCTTTATCGTTTATCGTTATACGACTGAAATATTTTGGAAAGTAATGGGTCAAGGAAGTTTGACAGGAACAAAACACATGAAACTACATTTGGATGGATAAAATTTCGTCTGCCAGGTAGCGCTCCAACGTGAGAGCGTACGCAAGTCCGAGTTGACTTTATCACCGCGACTATTGAACATGTCCTCAGAAAATGGGTATAGACACATACGGTCGTCAACATTAATGAAGTTTTCCTAGTTATTGAGTACTGTTGAAATGCTCTATATGTAAAGAATGTAAAGGTGGGGACCTTAAACCGTGCCTTCATAGACACCGCTCGTAAGCGGCTGAGTCTTCGAGTAGCTCTTGCCTACTGAGATCTTCTGGCTGCGGTTAGACAGGTAGGAAACACTGAACTCGACGAAGGGAGGCCTGGTGCCCAGGGTGTCAAATTTCACTAGAAGACGATTGTGCAGCACCTAGTCAGAAGCTTTGCAGAGTTCAAATTAGACCACAACCATTGATTTTCGCTCCTTACGACATGCTGTGCCGAGATAAAGAAAAGATCAGCAACAGTTTTCGCATGATCTACCAGGTAGAAAACTATGCTTTGAGGAGCTTAAACGCTTATTTTCTAGGCAAAAATCAAGAATTTGATTCAAAACAATTTTTTCAGGAAGTCTCGTTGGAGCCGGAGTTTTGTGAACGCCTCGATAATTGTTTACGTTCAAACGAGATCCTGACTTGAAGCCTGAACGAATAATATGTCTCCGGGGACATCCCCTCAAGCTAAGTATGCCCCAAGAACGATTTGACGTAAAGATATATTTTTTCTCTAAAGGGGTCGTGGAACCGTTGAATACCATTGCCGAGGTAATTTTTACGTCCCAATCTGTGAATACATTCAAACACCGGCTTGATATACATATGGTACAGCACACTATGAACTATGTGAATAATTAAGCTTAACACCTTAGTAAACAATGTGGCTCTGTGTTCATTCCCTTGACAGTAAATTAGCTGTAACCCAGTGTATTCCTGTGTCAACACCGGTTCTGTCCTAAGCTGATCTCACCTGCGTTGCCACTGTTGTAACTTAGTGTGTTCCTGTGTCAATACTGGTTATACCCCCCAGTTACGTGTCAGGAAGAGAAGGCAGAACAGCATGACAGCTAATACTTCACTGTCAGTTATACTAGTACACCAACTCTGCTCTTGTGTGTCAAGCAGCCTGTCTTCTGTTGTTGGTCTCGTTTCGGCAGCAGTCTCTCGTCTAGGGCAACAGAGTCTCGGGTTGTCGGCAGTGTCACCAGCACAGAACCCTGTTATGCTTGCAGCCTCCCTATTTAAGGGCCGGTCGTCATTTCTATCCACTGGCTCTCCATTAGTGGCCGTGCCTGCGCTAGGGAGCGCATATGCATCTGTCCTCAGTGTGACCTCACTGATGGCAGCAACATGGTTGCGGGCAGTCTCCCTCACGCGTACCTCCTTTTTCCTGGTCTAATGTCCGTCCTTTGAAGGTCGCTTGTAACTGCATAGACCGATCGCCAGTTAGAACTCTTTGTTCTGTCTCTGAAGATGAATCCGCAACGGATTTCGAAACGTCAGGCAAATAAACATAGTGTCCCAGTGATCGAGTTGTCTTCTAGTTCTCAATTGCACTTAGACTATTTGAACCAATCATCATGTATGCTTTACGATACCTATGCTTTTACTTGATTTTCCCGAAGCTGTTTATTCTAGCGTTTCCATCACCCTGCCGCTTAAAGCATATACAGCCTATTCCTGGCATTATTTCAGACAGTCAATTGCCTGCTATAGATTTCAGACAATCAGAAATAACTAACTGAGGAACCTCAGTATTTTAAAATTAAAATTTTAATTCTCGCTTTGCAATTTCAGACGTTTATACGTCGGCAACATACGAGCACATGCTCGTGTACTTCTTATTATATATCCGCACGTTTAAGTCACTTTCCTGGCAATATTTTGAATATTGTTTTCATCGTTTATGTTTGCCCTCTTGTCAGTTACTGGGTCCTTGATTCTCCTCTGCTATTTAGCTACTGGGACATTTCCTTGTTTTACTTTTGCTACTACCCATCAATAAAACCTCAATCTCCCCTGTTCTGCTCCGGTAAGTGTGTTGTAAATCATCTACGAAATCAAGCGTTCAGAGAATATGTCTCTACATGCTTTCAAAACGCTCGGGACACTACAAATAAACCTTCCCATCAGGGAAGCGACGCCATGGCCAACACCCCGAAAATCGAACATGTTTACTCACAACAGACATTCTCGCCTCGTTATATCTATTCCCATCCTCTTCAACGCCGCAACGCCGGGTAACAGCACCCAAGTCCCAAAAACTAACTTTATCCAATCCTTTTATTTTTTGCATCTCATTTGTACATTTGTATTATATACTATTGTTACGGTGGATCTATTATGCGATTTTGATTGTGAATAGGGAGCTCAAGAGCGAAAGCCTTCTTCCTTTAATAAACTGACTTAAAGTGACTTATGTTATGGCAGGACAGTAACTTTTCCCAATGGTTGTCAACAGCTCAATCACATATTGATGCGGTCCCCGAACGTTTTGAAAAAAGTGACAGTTAAATTTCTACTAACGTCCAACCTAATTTAAAAGGTAGACAGAATAATAAGGTTTATTTTTAAAGCACGTCTTCGGTGCCATTTAAACCCCAAAAGACATAAAAAGCCTAAAAAAATAGTTTGCAGTCAATGTTGACCTTGTTTTGGGCTCTACACTTGCTAAGTAGTATGTGAGGATGGTGCCCTCCCGAATTGGTTTTTACGGAATATTCCAGAGAACTAGAACAGTTATAAGAATCCGGGCTTAGCATTGCCTCAGACTAGCAGAGGTTCTTTAACAGGAACCAACTAGAAGGCGAGAATTTTCCTGGTTTCTATACATAGTTGTAATGCCTGCCTTTTCGTGTCTTTTCTCCTTATGGCAACGAGGAATTCGCCTTCGGCTGACAGATCAATAGAATATGCGATCGGGAGTTAGCATATTTTATCAGATGCCGCCCCTCGGACCAACGCAAACGAAGCCTTTGATTTGGATGCGGCGTGAAGCACCCAATTCCTCATGATATAGGAAACTCTGGCTGCCATATTACCAAAAAACTGGGGTCGGCCCGATCTTATCAGTTCCACCACGACCACACTTTTCAAACCCCAACTTCAGCCGGCAACCGCCGAACCTCCAGCTACCCAAAAGAACGATACCTATCTTAACTGTGGGCGGTTTGGGAAGGCCGCCAGAACCTGCGACAACAATTCAGGTAACTACGCCTTATCGCTTGAAGCCCTTCCATTGGATTTTAAGCTACCGACAGTTTCTGGTAAGGTAGCTGAAAAGGGTTAGAATTTTACTTGGTATTTGGGCAGCGTTCTATCTGATTCATGATAGCCTTCTTCGCGGCACACCATTCCGAATTTCCCACAACACGGATCCTCAAAACTTAAAATTACTCCCTCCTACTGCGTAGCTCCACAGTAGTGCCAATCTCTCTCAAAGACCAAACTATCCGACACCGCTTTCTTGTGTCCTCCAAGCGCAAATAGAATGAATGTCTTGGCTGCGAATTCCTTAAATGGCGCACCTAAGCTATAACTTTATCCCTTCTCATCCCAATCCTTTCCTTTTTATGGGGAGTCAATGGTGTCGAGGTCTACAAAACCGCACTTGGTGACTAGTTCTCTATCGAAGACATTCTTCCAGACGACATTCCGATTGCTAACCATCAGGCCGTCTCCCGCGCTTTGGTGACGTACCTCTCAATTTTTACGTGGACAAACCAGGCTATTGGACGGACTAACACTGTTTAGGGCTGAAAAACAACGGCACCGATGCTCCTCAATATCCCGCACCCGATGGATACCTTTTCATTAAAGGGAGGAAGTGGATAATTCGGTGGCATCATATAATCAGGTACTTCCTCGTAGGCTGCCTAGTAATATTGGATAAGATAAACTCTCTTCAGCTCTGTGTCGATTACAGGCGCTTGAATGCAGTCGCTGTCGAAAACTATTCCTAACAACATCTCGGGGTCTTCCGATAGCAGTAAGACTGAAAATACATCAAAGGTTTCCCTTCACCGACAAAACGGCATAGTTGTTGAAGACGAGTCAAACAGAACTACAGGTGAGGCATTACAGAAGTCGTCCATAAATCGGAAAAACAACATTATCATACAGGGTGCTCCTGAGTCCACGTTTGACAGTACAACGGACCGAGTTGCACATGACTATGATCGAATGCACGAATACGTCAGCCCTGTCTAAAAGAATGGGAAAACCTATACCGTAAATAAAGCCTTTCGTCTGAAAAAAGCAGATCTAGGCCGCGACCTACAAACAAACCCAAGGCCTCTCAAACTTTTTTTCGATAGCGAAGGCTCGGCATAAAAACTGCTAAAAGGAAAAACGGCCTTACGAAATTCGCTCAAGCAAGTGTTTTTTCAACCAGAGTACGAGCCGAGGGATCGGATGAAAAGGAGGCAACTAAGGATAGAATTGAGAGAAAGGACGGAAAGCAGGGCTGAGGGCCTGAAAATAAAATATGGGCAAATAATACAAGTCAAGGAGCCCTTCCTCTGGCCAAAACCTGTCACGTTGAGGGTTGGGCCTCACGGAGTAAACTATCACTAAAGATCCTAACTGCAAATGTACAAAGCTTGTTTAACAAGCTGGACGAACTAAAGAACTTGGTCGATGAGGTGAAACCAGACATTATGGCTTTAACTGAAACCTAGCTTTCAAAATACATCGCTGATTCTGAATTATCGCTTAGAGGATATCAGCTTTTCAGGAAAGACAGAACAACTAGGGAAGGAGGGCTTATAGTCTTTGTTACTTGCAAGCTGACAGCCACGGCTGAAGTAACGGTCCCAGCACGAGATGTGGAAATGCTTAATATTACTAGATCTGCTAAGTACGCCGGGCCACTGACGCTTACGGTGACATATCACCCGCAAAACCATACTCCTGACCAAGACACTATCCTCATAGCAGAATTGTATAGGGTAAGTGAGAAAAAAAGACATCCTCGTCGTTGGGGACTTTAGCGCTCCTGGTGTTGACTGGCAGACATGGCTGCACAGGGTCTTCAAGACAACTTCAATAAAAAATTGCTTTAATGGCCCACAGACAAACTGCTCTGCCAAACCGCCGCGTTTGGAATGCGGGCTATGGAAGGACAACAGTCAAACTGTCTTGACGTTATCTTTACCCGAGAGGAGGAAACTGTGATTGACCTGCAGGATCGACGCCCATTAGGGTCAAGTGACCATATTATGCTGCATTTCGAGTATTCGATGTTCTCCAAACCCTTCTTCTCCAATACATGAGAAAAAAACATTTGGAAGGGCGACTTCCCACTTATGAGAAGAGAAATGTCAGAGGTATCATGGGAAACAGATTTCCAACGTGCGGCAAATGAACACTGGATGACCTTTAGCTTGACATTGAAAAGGACTGTTTGCCCCAATGTCCCTTCAGAAGAACGACAAGTACGAATTGCCCGAAGTGGATGAACTCAAACTTTCAGACCGCTTTCAAAAAACCGCTTCTGGAGGCGCTATAGATTAACCGGCCCCGATAAACACTTAAGAGAGTATGAGCAACAACGTACCATTGGTAAAAGAGAAGCTACTAAGCTGCGCAAGAAATACGAGTTGAACATATAACACAGGTGGTTGGAACACCCCAAGATATTGTACGGTTACATACGAAGCACGAAGAGGTCTAAGGAACTGATCCCTGCTCTAAGATCAGCCGATGGACAACTGGTGACCGATGACCATATTAAAGCCTCCCCCTCTCCGATTTCTTTGAATCAGTCAACACCCAAGAACCTACAACTTTTGCTGATGGTACGTCCAATCATCGACTGATAACTGCACCCTTACCCTCCCCCTCATTGCCAAAAGAGAGGACCTATAGTTTTCACACAACACTGATAAAGCTTAATTACTCCAAATTAAGCCTGCCAAATCATCTGGGCCGGACAAAGTTCCTGCACTAGCACTAAGAGAATTAGCTAACAAACTATGCAAACCCCTGGCTGCCATCTTCCAGAAATCTTTTGACGAAGGCGAATTCCCAGAATAATGGAAGTGGGCAAACGTTACCCTGATTTACAAAGGAGGTTCACGACTTATATAAATGTATATTTTTTAAGGGTAACAGACAAGGAATGCCCTTGAGGACCCTATTAATGTAAAGCAAACAAGGTTATTCTTACAGTTAATGTGCAGTCGGAGGGAGCACATACGATATCATTACAGAATTTCGAGTGAATTTTCACGGAAATGAATGAAAATGGTCTAAAGCCAGAAAAATTGATCACAGTGCTGGAAGTAGGAAATCATGTTGTAAAAGTCGCCTTTTGTCAAATAAAATCACATCGAGTCTTCTTTCAAATTCCGCAATTGTGTCAGCGGAAACCGTCTCGCTTGGTAGCAAGTTCCAAGGCCGGACCACGCCTTGACTAAGTAAATATTTTCTGAGGTCTAATGGGGTGCGTTCGTTTGTGACCTTGTAAGGATGGCCACGCAGGTGATAAGTTGTGGCTAATTGGAAGAAATCCGCCAATTTTAGGGAGGAAATGTGGCCCCGGAATATCCGGAATGTCCAGAGCAGGCTGCACTTAACGTTCCTGTAAGACAAAGGAAAAAGGTCAAGTTTTATCAATCTCTGCTGATGTGGTAAGTCCCTGAGATCGTCGACCATCTTTGTCGCCCTGCGTTGCACTTGTTCAAGAAGCTCCACATCCTTCTTCAACCACGGTGTCCAAAATGGCATTCCGTATTCAAGATGTGGTCTCACAAAGGCACCAAATATTTTTCCGAAGAGTTCAGGTGGAAAGATTTTGAACGCTCGTCTGATCCAGTGCAGAGTACTAGTTGCCTTCTGGACGGACGTTTTACAGTGCTCTGTTTGCATCAAGTTCGCGGTTGTCCATATACCCAGATCTTTGTGTGTCTCAACCTCATTTAATGCGGTACGATTGATAAAATAACTGTGTTTCTGTGGTACTTTTTGCCCCGGGCTGATGTGTAGAACAAGATACTTGGATATATTAAAGTTAAGAAGCCGCGTGGACGACCAGATAACCAGTTTATCGATGTTCGACTGTAGTCTCTTTGCGTCATCTGCGCACCTAATTTCAGCCCATATTTTTATGTCATCCGCAAACATGACAGCTGCGCAATCAAGCTCATTGAGACAGTCGTTTACGTAAATCACGAATAGCAGCGGACCCAAAACTGAGCCTTGTGGTACACCACTCTCGACCATTGTCCATTCTGAGGTTGAGTTTCCGACAACGACCCTCTGTTCTCTGAGGGACAATAAACTACTGATCCATTTTTACTTTTTTCCTTGGATTCCCACGTCTCAAAGCTTCTGCAGAAGAAGCCTGTGTGGTACACTATCAAAGGCCTTTTTGAAGTCTAAGAATATAACATCAATTGGATAGCCTTTATCAGCGGCCTTTGTCCACTTCTCCTGTGAGAAAAGAGCACTCGTGAGGCAAGAGCGTCCTGGGCGAAAGCCGTGCTGTCCATTACATAGTATTTTGTTGCTTTCGAGGAAATACATTAAATGCTTCTTAATAATGCGCTCCATTACTTTGCACACGATGCAAGTTAGACTGACAGGACGTTAATTTGCGCAATCAAGTCGCGAACCTCCCTTATAGATCGGGATGACGTTTGCCCACTTCCATTCTTCTGGGAATTCGCCTTCGTCAAAAGATTTCTGGAAGATTGCAGCCAGGCGTTTGCATAGTTCCTTAACTAATTCTCTTAGTGCTAATGCAGGAATTTTGTCCGGCCCAGATGATTTGGCAGGCTTAAGTTGGAGTAATTCGGCCCTGACAGCGTTGTGTGAAAACTCTAGGTCCTCTATTTTGGGCAATAAGGAGGAGGGTAAGGGTGCAGTTATCGAAATGATTGCGCAAATAACCGTACTGTCAGTCTAACTTGCATCGCGTGCAAAGCAATGGAGCGCATTATTAAGAAGCATTTAATTTATTTTCTCGAAAGCACCAAAATACTTTGTGATTGACAGCACGGCTTTCGCCCAGGACGCTCTTGCCTCACGAGTGCTCTTCACTCACAGGAAAAGTGGACAAAGGCCGCAGATAAAGGCTATCCAATTGATATCATATTCTTGGACTTCAAAAAGGCCTTCGATAGTTTTCGATGAAGGATTCTTCTGCAGAAGATATGGGACGTGGGAATTCAAGGAAAAATGTATAAATGGATCAGTAGTTTATTGTCCCTTAGAGAACAGAGGGTCGTTGTCGGAAACTCAACCTTAGAATGGACGATGGTCGAGAAAGGTGCACCACAAGACTCAGTTTTGGGTTCGCTGCTATTCCTGATTTACGTAAACGACTGCGTCAATGAGCTTGACTGCGCAGCTGTCATGGTTGTGGATGACATAAAAATATGGGCTGAAATTAGGTGCACCGACGACGCTTCTTAACTTTAATATATCCAAGTGTCTTGTTCTACACATAAGCCTGTGGCAAAAAATGCTGACGAAACAGTTATTTTATCAATCGTATAGCATTAAAAGAGGTTGAGACGCACAAAGGTCTGAGTATATGGACAACCACGAACTTGATGCAAATAGAGCACTCTAAAAGGTCCGTCCAGAAGGCAACTACTACCCTGCAGTGGATCAGACGAGCGCTGAAAATCTTTCGACCTAAACTCTTCGGAAAAATATTTGGTTCGTTTGTGAGAAATCATCTTGAATACGGAATGCTAGTTTGGACACCGTGGTTGAAGAAAGATATGGAGCTTCTTGAACAGGTGCAACGCAGGGCGACAAAGCTGGTCGATGGTCTTAGGGACTTGCCATATCAGGGAGATTGATCAAACTTGACCTTTTTCCTTTGTCTTGCAGGACCGTTCAGTTCTGCCTGCTCTGGACATTCCGGATATTCCGGGGCCCTATTTCCTCCCTAAAATTGGCGAATTTCTTCCAATAAGCCACAACTAATCACCTGCGTGGCCATCCTTACAAGGTCACAAACGAGCGCACCCCATTAGGCCTCCGAAAATATTTACTTAGTCAAGGCGTGGTCCGGCCTTGGAACTTGCTACCAAGCGAGACGGTTTCCGCTGACCCAATTGCGGAATTTAAAAGAAGACTCGATGTGATTTTATTTGAGAAAATAGGCGACCTTTACAACACGATTTCCTACTGCCAGCACTGTGAACCACTTTTTCTGGCTTTAGACCGTTTTCATTCTTTTCCGTGAAAATTCACTCGAAATTCTGTTATGATATCATATATGCTCCCCCCGACTGCACATTAACTGTAAGAACAACCTTCTTTGCTTTACATTAATAGGGTCCTGAAGGGCATTTCTTGCCTGGTACCCTTGAATATACATATATAATACTATTTTTCTCACTCCGTATGGATGAGGGAGGAGGCAGGGAGGAAATACTTCACTACCCTCGATCTGTTTTCAAGTGACTGGCAAACGAACGTACTTCCACAGGATCTCGCTAAAACTGCCTTTACTTTGCTATCAGGAAAATTCGAGCCCAGTACACTTTCTATGGGTTTGGCTAACGCGACAGCAAACTGCCAAATCCTAATGCAGAAAATACTGCAGAATATAGGTCCAGCTACGTTCCTCGTGTACTTGAACGACTTAATTGTGTGGGGTGCTATCGTAGCAGAACTCCTCGTCAGCCTGTCATAGGTTCTAACATTATACCACGTCGTTGCTTTGCCGCTCAACCCAAGGAAGTGCACTTTTCTGTGAACAAAAAATGGCTTCATGTGTCACATTATTAGCTGCAAGGGCTTTTGAGTGACACCGATAAAGTTCAGCTTGTCAGAAATTGGCTACAATTAACCAGATGACACGGGTCCCGATCATTCATTGGTCTAGCAGACTACTACAGGGCCTTCGTCCTGTTATATTTATATGAATACGTTTTATATATTGTTCAAAGGTCGAGTAGGACGGTGGCGGGAGATGCTGGGACAATTCGACTTTACCGTCCTTTGATGCCCTGGGAAACAACAGCTCAATACAGACGCCTTTTTGCGAATTCCTACGTTATTTCTACAGCTGTCCTGTCTGCCAGGACCTTGAGATAAATGTCCCGTTACTGACTGTTACGGTTTAAAGCATGGCTATTCTCCTGTCCAATGATCAAGGCGTCAGGTTTAATGTAAGAAAGGTTCAAGTGAGGCTCTCTTTAACTCTCAAAAATATCAGATAACTGGCGAAAGGCATGACACGTAAGTCCTTTATGCATTCTGGGAAGACCTATACATAAGAGAACACACAGTTTACCTTTCAAGTCCCCAATCTGCCTTTTTCAACCGCATTCTAATTCCCAGAGCGTCTAGCATGAATTGCACCATGAACTGGGTCATGCGGAACAAGTAGAAATGGACGAGATGGGCAGACATAGATACTGTTCGCCTAAGCTTCGAAAATATTTTGCCAATGCATACCCGGATTGCAAGATTTACTCATGATTCATGTACCCTTCTTACGATCCTAGAGCACAACTGAACCATACTCCCTACGGCAACACGAATAAATACATCGGATTTGACAGCGTTATAAATAAGCACAATCATTTGACGGTAACAGATGGCGACCCGCCACGGGTAACGTTTTTCTTCAAAGGGCAGAAGCAACTTCCCTGCCGGAAGAGGCAGCGGCAACGATAGCCAACGCTTTTATGTGTTAATGGGTCAGTCCTTATGGATTAGCAGCTTTACTCAATTCCGACTAGGATTCCAAGATAGAAAGTCTCTTAGTGCAATAAACATGTGGTAAGTTCGGCACCCAGAAAATGAGGACTACTACATACCTCCGCCAGGCAACGGGCAGACGAAAAGTCTATGTTAATACCGTTACGCGCTTTCATAAACTCTGCCAGCAATGATATATGAGAAAACTATATTTCACAGAGCCCCCTATCTTATCGCAGCACAGTCCAAAAACCAATATAGTTCACCCGCTTTATGTGGACATACGGGCAGAACCTCAACTACCCTGGGACGCCTACCTGCCTATCACACAGTCTGAGTTTCCCACTCAGCTATTTTACGTCACGCGATGTATCGAGATAAACCAAACGTATCAAAGGCTTGCTCGTACATATCTGCAGCAAGCCCATGATTCACAAGCTCAGTTTAATGACGGCTTACAACAAGGATCACCGTTCCAACAAAGCGATACGCTGTGGCTTCACAAGGTCAATCTCCCAATAGGAAAGTCAAGATAATTCCAAAATCCTTAGCTAGGTCAGTTTTCCGGGGTGCAGTGCTTAACTTACAACATATATAAGATACGCGAGGAGTCAAACGCCAATGCACTTCCAATCCAATTCATCAGGCTAAGGACGGGCCATTTTCCCCGAACACCTGTCCCTACCCTCCCGACCCACTACGTGTAATCCCTAGCGACCATATCCCCAGTGACCATTATCTTCTTCTAACCATTGAGGACAAAGGATCTTTGGATGAGGAGAGTTTGTAATATCCGCCATTTTTATATGCAGCAATAGTTTTAGTATATTTTTCGTTTGTATCTGACCTCTTATGAGAAACTGCGTCGTTTATCTTCCTCTTGTATATAGTTACGGGGACATAACATTGTTCCCCTTTTAGCACCTTTCAATCAAACCTTCACTAAGCACTCCTGTTCACATTCGTTTAGTGTGTTGTGAACCCTCTAGGTAAACAAGCCTTCAAGGAGTAACAGGTCTCCACAGGTCTTAAACCCGCTCGGGGCATGACATTTCACTGAATTGAAGGAGGCGCGCTGTATGACAAAAGGTTTGTGTACTGGCGTTGCTAAGCCCGCTGTTTAGAACGTCGTTTGTACCCCAACACCAAATTGCATTTTAAGTTTCTCCTTTGCACACAAGTTCTGAAATGTATTGTGAACTTTCTACAAACCTAGAATGTCCTATGTTGGGTAGTAATTGTGTGAGCACGTTTCTGGACTACATTTCATTGGAGATGTTTAATTTATTTGGGAGTTGGAAGTCGTAATGTAGAACTTGCGTTGCTCTAGACTATGCGCACGTTTCTGAAAGCGTAAGCGCCTTGATCACCTTGTACGTTGTTGGGAAATACCTGTCAAATCTCTACGCACACGTGCATACATGCATTTATAAGTTAACTAACTAAATACATTTTTCGAATTTAGTTACTCAGATGGTGCATAACATAAAGAAGAACGTGGAAGAATGTTATTGCAATTTAATTTTTCAGCCAGCTCATTTATAATGTCAGCACTATAGGACTGTATATAGTCGAAATTACTTAAATTATTAGTAAATGCACACGTATCGCAGTTTTTTTCACTGACAGCTACTATATGTAATCTTCCTCCCTATTATGGTGATGTGTTTAAACGAAAATAGCCCTTTCTAGTATGATTTTCACTGCGTTATTATTCTTACCAGTTTCCTCAACTTTCAAACCGAACGTTAGCCTTTTGACCATTCTGGCACGTCTATGCTGCTGAAATTTCAATTCGAGGATAAAACGGTGGAACTTGATGCCGACGAAAATTGGAACATGCTCTTTCTTAAGCAGCGTGTCTCTATGGAACTCGAAATAGATTCACAAGTCCACTTTCTTGCCTTCAAGGGTACCCAGCTAGATGAATGGGACATAGTATCTACCCACAACTTCCAAGATGGCGATATTCTAGAAGTTTACGCTCGTGGAACTTTTCGACACTTCTACGTTTTGTGTTATATTTGCAATACTGTCGTACCAGCTGTGATCACAATTCACTGTGAAACCTGTAAAAGTTCTGACTTCTCCGCTCTTCCTACTTCTTCCCTATTAAACCACTGCAAGGTTTCGGGGGTTTGTCGTAACCCGGCTTGCAGCGGTTCTCAAGGAACCGTTTCGTTTACTTGTTCACTCAATCAATCTCATCAACCGACCATATATTTAAATCAGGTAACGGCTAATATAGAAAAATCGACTTGTGTTGCGTGCTGTTCTAATGAAGGTGATGTTATAATTTCCTTCTGCCCGTCAAAGGGCCATATTTTGTGCCTTGATTGCTTCCGCTCCTACGCTGAGAATTATTTAGATAACCGAAACTTTAAGTTGATTCCCCAACTTGGCTACACTCTTGGGTGTCCCGTTGGCTGTCCTGATGTTTACATCTCCGACACTCACCATTTTCGCATCCTCGGCAGCCAGTTCTACTCGCGCTATAAAGAGATCGCTGCACATCAAGTTTGTTACACAGACAACTTTTGTAACTGTCCTCTATGTGATACTTGTTGGGAAATACCTTCACAACCAGGATCGTTGCATTGGGTCTTCTGTGAAGGTCCTTTTGGCTGTGGTGTTGAGTTTTGCACGCGCTGCCGAAACCTTGTTCGTCCTCGAACTGTCAATACTGGTGATAATCCAAAATTGAGCTGTTTTTGCGACGCCCCTGAGATGGAAGCAGAGGCAGGCGAGAGTCAATCGACCGGCACGGACAATGTCACCTGGAAGGGCGTCACTTTGGGACCTCTCGAAATCGCAAGTCGCTGTCTGATCGCAAGCACTTGCAAGCGCTGCCCTGTATGTAAAAGTACTACGAACAAGGACGGTGGTTGTAACCACATACATTGCACAGTTTGTGGCTCCGAATGGTGTTGGATTTGCCTAAATGCATGGTCTACTAACTGTCAAGCTGCCCACTGGTTCTAGCGCTGATTTAATCTGCCCTCATTGAATCTCATTCTATGCGAATTTGATTACTTTTAGTATCGCCTATTTTTTCCGAGAATAAAAATTAAAATTGAAATGTTGTTCTTCTGTTTGAAAGACTCAGCTGCCTCATATATCTGCTTGATATCTGTATTTTTCGGTTAAAAGATATTGGGTGTGTCATATTTTTGTTCGTCATTGCCCTTTTTTCCCATATATCTGATTTTTAGTGCATCTATTGAACGTTTTATTGCTACCGGTTATAAAATAACAATGTCATCCAGGCGTGGAAATTGCACCCTGTCTTACCATACTTCGTACAATGCGTAAAGTCCAGTGTTGGAAAGCTCTTTAGATATCATTTATGTAGGGTCTGCGAATATCCGGTCAACGCATGCGAAATCCGAGAAGTAAATCTAGAGTTTTCGTTATGAATTCCTAAACTTAAGGATATTAGTCCTATGTATAAGAATAGCAGCCATCAGAATAATTTTACTGTCCCCGAAATAAATATTACCTGACTCCGTAAACACGGCTATCTAAAGAAAAGAAGAGGTAAATTTCAGCTGGCAGTCGGGAAGAAGGCAGACACAATTGATGGAAAATCCCATTACGAATTCAAAACAGGCGATCCTGTCTCCTCCAACCCTTAACGAATTTCAGTGCTTACGAAGTTTTCCTATTTTTTCTACTTTTAGACTTGTCTTTAGCACTTTCTGAAATAGTTCTAATGACTGCATAAATCTTTTGGTACTAGGAGGTACTTTCAAACATTTTTGCCAGTTTTGCAGACGCCCAAGGGTGCCGATGAATTTTGAACTTGAGCATGTAATCGTTGCTATGGACGGCAATAGCTTAGCATATTTCATCAATGGACGAATTTTCAGTTTTTTTTCTCACGCCACATCGTTCCACCTCCACTCATTTTGTTGCCACACTGAGTTATTATTGCAACATTTCAATTTAAATTAGAGAGAACAACTGCCTTGAAATTCGTTTTCTGTAGATTCGAACACCTGGCTTCTCTATCTCAAATACGGGACATCTTTCACACATCAGGTGGATGTGCGCCTGCTCGTGTTTGTAAAGTGTCTCCATTTATCTTCATAGCATAAACGCCTGCCGTCATTTAGCCCAAAATTTAACTTATATAGCTCTCTTAATTTTGATAAAGCAGATGGTATTACCTCTTAAAAGCACGAATTCAGCTTAGTAGAATTGCAGAATTTGATGTGGCATCCAGCGGCAAACACGACATGCAAAAATACCAATGAAATTTGTCGGGAAGATTTCATCTTTAGAGTAAAGTTTAAGTATATCTGTAAAATAGCCATTAGTTACAATGTTATCTACCTTTTTGCCTGAGATCCACTGTAAGAACAGGTTGGTCTTCGTGATCTTAGCTAACACATACACTGGTGCACTACTTTCTGTATTTCACCATGGCCTCACGCCAATCTACTCACTTCGTTAGCGTAGTTGGGGTCGGTAAACCGATGGAAATAAAGTTCTGAAAGAAACACTTAGAACTTTTCAAACAATCCTCTTAATCGGGTAGTCAAGCAGAATAGATGCTGAAATGTAGTTTTGTCAAACAGGATGAATAGCGAACAGTTAGGTGGTTCGAGTGATAGTGGGTTTCGATCACAGTTTTTTCTAGAGTACAGTTTAATTTCATTATTCACTATTATCTAATGAATGTGAATGCCTGAGCTCCGATTTCGGCAAAGGATGTCATCTCCCTATATTTGCTCGGTAACTTCGTGAATTCGGAGTGCCGGTTTGTTGCAATAAACATAGTCTTCAAAGACAGACAATCTGCTATGCAGTTTTGCTGCGTTATCCCCGCAAGGGATGATTCGCAGGATGACACTGCATCAGGCGAAGAGAATAAAATAACACTGTGGGACGGGAACATCGGGTAATTTTTTGGCTACCGAGGCGGCAGTCGAAATGCTTATGCCAAAACGCAACCTTAATTAGGTTGTGTGCACTGCAGCCGCAAAACGTTTGTCAGTGTCTGAAGATTACCACTAACGCGTAAATAAAGCGGGCACACTTTTTCTATCAGCTGTATAAAAACTGCCACTCCAATCTCTCAAGCGTGTGCAGTAGAAAATACAGTCTTAATCATAGCCTCTGTCGGTTTAATAACCACGCATCGATCTGCTATCATGAACCCAACTGCATGACTTTGCAGTGGCTGCAATTTATCCAATCCGACTGTCCATACGAATACAGCTTGAGTGCAAGTCTCGAAGGTGATTAAGTAAATGGGAAAGACACTTGTTGCCAACCCGGCCGGTCCTGATCAACGAACTTCAGTCTGAACCAGAGTCCAATCTAAAGGGGTCAATGACGTGATTATTTGACGAGCTACTTGGCCCATCTGGACAGTTGCAGCCCCCACAAATAAAAAGTTATGTAAACATTCAAGAGTCGTTTGGCCTCGTAGCTGGGGCATTTGCTGTTCACAAATAGGCAGAGATGTTAGTAATTTACCTTTGTCTTTACACGTCGTCGCTTGTCACTGGTTTGTACGGAAATAATGTATGTTTGAGGGCGACAAAGTTCTCCAAGTTGTGCTTTCGAGTGCAACAGAGTGTTTGTATATTTGAGCTTCCAACATCAGAGGTCTGTTTAGACTATAAAGTTTACCTTTCACATTCATCCCCCACACGCCTGGATCAAGTTAAAAGATTCTTGCCTTTCAACGGTACATATTACGTGAACTGAACGCTTTTCCTGGAGCTTTCTTGGGAATGTTGCGTACACACGAAACCCTGGCAGTTCCTGCGATCGCCTGCTCGAGCTCTTTCTCTCTAGTGTTTTGGTTCATAAACCTAATTGCAAGAAAGCGGCGACAACCGTCTAAGTCAGACTTTGTAATGCTTCGTAAAATATTCGTCATAACACTCATTGGGTCTTTGCGTCCTAGTAAGTCTATCTTTACTGTCCTATATTAATATAAGGTCTACAAGCTTTATCTTACAACGAGCACTTTCTGAAGGCATTTCCATTATCTGTCACCCGTGGATACGTCCAGTAGTGAACAAATGGCCCATCATTTTACGCAGAGTCGTCTTTTCGCGAATGTTAGCACTTAGTCTTATTAAATGTTCATTCACCATCAAGCTCACGAGACCCTTTAGGGCTGCAGAGTCTCGTAGCAACTCATTTTTCATTGGAATAAGCGAAGTTGCCATTGAGCAAGTTTGCTGAGGTTTTTTGAAAAGTTTTTCACTCAAATGAGGCTCCATTCCCCCTCCTCCCCCAGCGTATTAAGCAATTTTTTTGCTTGCATGTTTTTGAAATGCTTCGCCTACACAACTTAACAATGTCTGCTTTTTTCCTCGAGGCATTCCCCGCCTAAGCCAAACGGTTGATTGTCAGTGATGTCAGCCGGTGCTGTGCATGCCCCACTCATCTTACCCCTCAGACTGCCTTTTTGTGGCAAGACGAAAAACCAAATTGATACTGCCACCCAAATTGACATCTCTTCTAGCACTCCGGGTGTTCAGCTCTACTTTACCATCGATGGCAGTCGTCCAAATCCCGCATCCTACAAACCCCGCCGTCGTGGTGGTTCCACCTACCTCTTTCGTAATCCCTTCACTCTACCCGCTGGTGCAAGGACAGTCAAGGCTATAGCTGTTCAACAGTAAGAATTTGTTTTTGCTCTTTTGGCTTTTACATGTTTTTGCTTTACTGACTCGGTTTGGCTAAACAAGAAAATTGTTCTTGCCGCCTCATAAAACCGTTCTAGTATCATTGATGTGCTCTACTATTAATTAGTTTGTGTCAGTAGTCCTCATACTTGCATTTCCGTATTCGCTTGGAATGTCAAAAACTACCTAGCAAAGCCTCATGAATCTATTTTGCTGTTTGAAGCATCATTTTTATCGGTCCACTTACTGAAAAGTTTACGGTAGTTAAAATGACTTGCTAATTTCGCAGTGCCCTACCGAAGCTACGTAGTTGACACTTTTCTCATTAGTCTGTGTCGGTGCGATGTCTGGGTACAGCGTATAGCGGAACTCCTTGCGGCAATCAAAACGTACATCCAGGAAATTCCCTCGCATTGGCGTCGCAAGGCCCATAGTGATCGTGCTTGTTTTATTAGTAATTTAAGTGTTATTGTTGATTTGTATGCCATCAAGTGTGGATCAGCCAATCAGAACCTCGTGTACAAATAATGTGGTATCCATCTGCCTCGGATGAAAATACACATGACTGCTACTTCCAGATTTCCTTGGAGACCTACGGACTTAAAAGTCTCCCTGACTCTTTCATCCTTTCATGCGGCCAATCCAAAGTTAATCTCGCCTGCAGTGAATTCATCTTATTGTTAGAATTTCTTGTGTCTAGGAGTGATGTTACGTTGACTCTGAAATTAATCGTTTCATAGTTCTGGTTCGTGCAAGTAGCTAAGAAGTTTCGTTTGTGAGATTTTAAGGTCCAAGCTGCGGCCAAAAGGCAATGACTGTTTGTTTTTCAACTTCAGACAGGATTTCAATGAACTAGAGGCAAATGCTGTTGCATTTCGGCTCTTTGTAGTAGACTGCTGAACAATTTTCTTTTTCCGAGTTCTCAGTAGACATAATCTTTCATTCTCCTTTTGAAAAAGCAATTACTATCGAAAATTGCGAAAAAAACATAATTGAGAATGCGCATCCTGTGTCCGCATTATGGCAGACACCGGGATGGTGATTTGCGCGTGAAGAAGCTTATTGTGAAAAAAGAACTCAGAAAGGATTCATCGTGGAAAATGATCGCCTACTTACAAATGCTAAGTAGGGTGAATTTCCAACAGCCTTCAAACCCCCTCACTCGTTCACCTTTATATTAATTGAGGTTAGTGATGCTACTAGAAAATTAACCTCAGTGACCTCGCCCGAGGTTAAGGCATTCTCCTCCACAGACATGCGCTCGCCGTTGGTCCAGCGGGGGGTTAGCGATGATATTGAAGCTTGTTTCAGTGTCCCCGCCCGAGGTTCGAGTACGCGCCCCAACTTACCCTCGTAACTTTTTATTTTACATGATTATTGACCCGGTCGTCCTCTCCCCTAAAATCAGGAGCCCGTAATACCGGGGCTACGCTTCGCGCGCTCCTCAGGCGGCCCCACGAGGTACTCCTACCAACAACTTTTGCAGTATCTATCGCACTTTTTCTTTAATCACCCTCGCCTAGTGGCAAGTTAGTGTCAGAATGGTCGATGTAGGCATGGAAGTATTGGCTGCTAAAGCTAGAAGGCCCTCCTGCGCTTGCCACACACGTTCTGTCCGCAAAACACTGGACCGGAGTTTCGAACAAACAAGGGTGTTGCTCCGATCCCAAACTGTGTCGGAACCCTATATAGTCCACTTTCAGAAGGTGTGATTTGGTCAGGCTCTCCGTCCTAAGCGGAAGACCTGAGTATCCCCACGGTTGACAACCTTACAAGCCACAGGGTGTAGCAATCTAAGCATTGAACCACGGGTCGATTACCATTTACCGATCGCTAACGAAACCCACTTGTCCCGCTCTGTCCTGGGGCTCATTTTTGAGGCAGATAGTACTGCCGGCAAAGACAACAAAGCCTGAAACAGCCATCTGTGGCTTATTAGCCGTCCTCAGCCAGTGGCACCCAACCCCAAGTGGTGCGTCTCCCGAGACTTGAACCTGCGAGCAAGGCGGCGTGCTAGTTATGAATACTATATAGAAACTGTACTGGTACCTCCTATGCTTATTGGTAGATTTCCTGGTGAATCTCCTTTTTCTCAGCTTCCTTTCCGCGACATC
>JAYGXS010000004.1:15206686-15218883 GCA_036362985.1 Ligula intestinalis | reverse complement strand
TACACGCCTCACAGTCTTTCATAGGTGTTACCACTGACTTCTCGTTCATATATATATATATATATATATATATGACGGCCGAATATGTAACTAAGGTGCTTGTTGAAAATGTATGTTGTTATAGGTACAGTAGGTGCCCTATCTCATGCAATCCTACGATTTTTACAAGTAACTCCCTCTTACTCAAACGCAGCCCAAGCTGTGGCCCCCAAAATCTTACAGCAATAAAGTAATGATCGTTCTTCAAAATAGGGCATATTATGATTTATGAAGGAATATGAAGTTTTTAGAAACGCCAGCTTTTTTAACAAAGTGGAAAATTCGAAAAAAGTGGAAATCGGGCGTACTAGGTAAACTTAAGTTTTACATGTAGAGGAAGCCCGTTCATACAAAAATACTGGGTAAAAACGTAGCAATCGTAAAATAACGTTGCAAAAAATCATTTGTCAAGTTTTCGAATGAATATACTTCCACATTACGTGCAATTTAGTGAATGGTTGTTACCGAAGAGCCTTAATTTCAAGTATGTATTCTAAAACGTTTTCAAGAAAACTGCTTGTTGTTTCTTTCGTTTATGCATCGCTTGACTTATGTTGGACTGAGGCAACCACGTTTTCGCTTGATATGCCCGATTGGAAGATCATAGAAGTAATATATTTCTTAAGCTCACTTGCGGACATGCCGGTCAGTGACTTATAAATTTAAATAGAATTGTCGTGAAAAATTGTAAACGTACCATTTTTGTACACTAAGAGCTATTGCCTTCCACCGTATTTCTTTGTAATTATTTTGATACTTCTATTACGGAGACGTTCTGATCTTCCATGAAATTTTAATAAAGACTTAATGATTTTCTCTGGCTCTAGTCAATTGACCATAAATAATGAGTATATTCTATGTGCTTACCAAAACCTTCAAAATAAGCTATATCTTGAAAGTTTTTACATAAATAACCAGCTTTTAAACATTTTTCTCATGCAGCTGTCTTTGTGTGTCATAGTTTCAGTACCACCCAATCATGTGAACTCATTGCTGAGAAAAATGAACGTTAACTACAAAAGTCGCGAATAAATATGCTCAAGATTGCTTTTGAAAAATTCTACGAAAAGTGTACTCCTGAAAAAAATCTTTACTTATACATTTTGGCGTCTGATGTCTGCGTACTTTAATTTTTTGATGATAAAGTCAAAGTCAGAATGTGAAATTTTGGCCAGTGGATTGATTTCCCTAAGAATTAGGGTTATCTCTTCTGTTATAAATGAAAGAGCTACTTGTTTTATCTAAAACGGAACAGTTTTAAGCATATTTGGTTACTTCTAGATTTAGTTCTACAATAACGAATACAAAGTAGTGGCAAGAATATCCCGTGACAACTGTCAAATGTTTGTTATTTTAACTGTCTCCAACTTCATATCGATTGTATAGTTAATTTTTTGCCATATACTCATAAAGTTCTCAAACGCATTCCGTGCCTGTAACCCCTCAAATATAAAATGTAAACTTTATATGTAATACTGCAAAGAACGACTTCAAAAGTTTATTACTCAATTTTATGGCACAAAACTTGGCAGATTTGCAAAATATAATTTTTCAAACTTATTTCGCTCTTCTATTCCCAAAACTGATGTGCTATCTCCTAATTACACTAACCTCAATTTAATGGATGAAAAACAAAATTTTCGGTTTTGTGAACAGATAAAATTAAAAAGTTTCTGCTCTTCATAAATGTTCTTTCATAGTGCAACATGCACACGCAACAAGTTCTTTTCCGCAGCGTTTAATAGCATAGGAAATTCCTCGGATATCAACAAGCGCTGGATTTTGACCATTTTTGCCTTTATTTTCTCCCGTCTTCTGATCTGAACGTAATTAAATTTTAGTAAAAAACATTTGGCGACCCCATTCAACCCAATAAACTAACTAAACAACCTCGAGTTTGCGTTTAATCCTCCAATCCCCAACCTTGCATCAGATATGCAATCTACTGTAAATTGCACGAATAAATGAAAAAGTTCGCGTTCCAAGTGTTGGCATGGGTGAGGTAGGTAGGTAGTCGAAAACCGGGACAGTTTATTTATTGTTCTGATTTTTTAATCGACTTATCGATATAGCACTGGCGTACAGAGCCCTGCGTAGTCACTTCCCGACGTGCTTCACTAACAGGTGATTGATCTATGCCCCCTATAATATTCACCTTTTGTAGGGGTTCTTATCCCTAACGATGAACTCCTGTACGAGTTTGACAGTTCAGGACAGTAAACTAATTGTTCCAGTGCTCAACAAGCCTTCTACTTTACCCATCTTTAGAATTGCATCTCTCCAGAGTGATAAAACAAAATCAGGGGAAAAATGTGGGTGTTATCCATGTCTTCCGAAATTTCAGTTGCTGCCGCGTCCATGTGTTCTACTGACTAAACCTATCTTAACATCCTTCCTGCGCTACAGGTGTGCTGTGCTCCATTTTTTAGCAAACATATGTTCAATCCGCGCGCAGGGCAATGTTTTGTTTGCACGGTCGTCGTTATCTTGAAGGACTGCAACGTTCTTAGTCTTTTGTCCTAGTTACGGTAAAACGAACCTCTATAACACAAGAAATTACGTACCTATAGACGGTTTCGAGTTTTCTCATAATCTCAATGACCAGTGCTAGGTAAAGCCGCACCAGTTCACTGACCGTACATCGGCATGGCTACATTATGTCCTTCCATTCTTAGCGCATTACCTCACGTGTACAGAAACGTAAATCCACAATCTGAGATCATATCTGTCTCCATAAGAGGTGTGGATTTTATGTAACCCTCTAGATATTAAAGTATTTTGATTATCTATCCCTCAGTGAATGGTGCCATTTTTGCTGAAAATCCTAGATGATGCCTTCAAAATAAAGCGTGCTTCCCTCTCTGTATTTCTCTCTCTAGAACAGCCTGCAGACCACTATGATTGTACGTCTCCTAGTTTGTTTGTTTGTTTTTTAATTCTTTCTCTCCTTTGACTTCTTTTTTGTTCGTCGTATCTTAACACCAGTCTGGGTCGGTTCTGAAGGACGAGAACGACGCAAAGAGACGAATCTCATTTCCCGACGAAAGGCGGCAATTTGAGCGTACCCAAAGGAACGTGGATCTTCTTCAGTAAATGCCCTACATTTCGATACTTTCTGACATTGCAGGTATTTTGCAGGGTACTTTCATCATTTGTAACACCCCGCTGCTGCATTTTAGCTGCCCTACATGCTTCGCTTCCCGACCTGTGGATGCAAATGCCGTTTTTTGTCGTTCCTGTGGAGGAGCTCTGCCGCCCTTACCAACTCCGATGTCCATGCCTCCCCGTGCGGACCGGCTTACCGTCTGTAATGCCTGCGGTTCGACCTGTTCCTTGGATGCCAACGCCTGTCTAGTTTGCGAGGCGCCGGTTGGAAGCACACTGCTAACTGATGTAAATCTTAATTTCAAAATTTTTCACGCTACTGATCTTTTATCAGTAGTTATATTTATTAACATTATATGCGTGCTGGTTCTCTTGTAGAGAAGGCCCTCAGAAATGGAGCGTCGCCTCTGTCCAACCTGCGGATCCCTGAACCCGGTACAGATGACCTCCTGCCTCACTTGTGAGGCCGCCTTGCCCCAGGGCATGTCAAGCCTTATCAACATTTCATCACTTCTACCAGGCCACCAAGTACGGCCAACCAGTGGCTTGTCTACCTGGAGTGAACCCACCCAGGCCCACAGCATGAACACCAGACCTGTGGCCGCCGCGGCCCTGTCCGAGTGTAGAGTATGCCATCGTCAAAACAGTGCCGACGCTCGTTTCTGTGACCGCTGCGGCACGAAAGACCCTTGTGTAGTGAGCTTTTCGCTGCCGCCGCAGCAGCAGCAACAGCTGCCGCCAATGTCGCCGCCAATGAATTTCACCACCTGCAATACCAACCTCAACTCCTCTGCAGTCAATCTTCAACAGCCCCTGAGGGCCTACTTTGACCCTGCAATGGAGGCGAACCATCTGCTGCATTCGCAAGCTACTTTGAGCTATGAACCGCAAAGACTTTCCCAGCCGGTTCTAGGGGCGGATAACCTCATGTGCACCAAGTGCTTCTCTGTGAATACAGTTGACAGTCGGTTTTGTGTTCGCTGTGGTAGCGCGTTTTGCTCTGCACTGCCAGCCAAAACCTCGATTTTCGCGATGCCTTCAGGTCAGGTGCCTGCATATTGCATTGTTAGCTTAATTGTGTGCACTTTTGAAGCTGTTGCTACTACTACCGACAGCTGTATGTCCACCTTAAGCAACCCCAGCTAGAAGGCCAACTTGCGGTCCGTTTACGCCTGAGAGTTTTGGTTGCAGCGAATGACTGATCTCATGCAAAATTGGCGGAAATTTTGAGATGTTTGAAGAAGATGTTCTTGGGCTGCGTGTGTCTCAGTTTATACGAATTTTGAAATGTGTTTAAGATTCAGACGAACTACTTAAGTGGTGTTTAAACAGCAGCTATCACGGGGGGTAGTGCAGATAAATTCTGAACATACTAAGATGTCGGCTTTTGAATGTATGCCTTTTAGGCTACCTGCGAAAACTGTGGTCGTGGGAAGTATGCATTTTGGCCATTGATTTCCACTGCTCTTAGCAACTCAACCATTTTTAGACGCGCGAAAATCTCCATTCTGGGTCCCATTGGACAGCCAATGTCTTCCTACATGCTCATTCACCCAGATTAGCATCTTTCTGTTTACTAATGCTCCCCATGGCGTATACAGCGAAGTCGACTCCCATTGACATCTTTTATGAAAGCAACATCGTATCTTCTTAATAGTGTAGATACGTTTATTATTTTAACCACTCAGTTTGTAGACTGGAAACAGCTGAGAATGATACATTATTGGGGAATTGGAAAAAGTCTTTTTGAACTAGATTTCCCGTTCCCTGCAATATAAAATAGATGTCGTGATTTGCTATTAAATTAGTAAAAGATGACATGGAACCGACAAACAAAAGGAAGACTGGAATGGCTATTTCTACTTTTTTAGCCGTCATCATCCAGGTAAACCCAATCCCAGGTTTACGACACCAGATATTCGGACCAGGGATCTTTAGCCATTATATTCTACGCTCTCCCGTTGCACCAGGGCCTTGTTTTTTTATCGCTTGCGATCGTGAATATTATGAATGGTAGGGCCTTCACCTATCTGGTTAAGCTTCCAGTTCATCGCATACTACAGGTCGCTATGAGCCTGCCTGCGAGGACTGGAGGAGCAGGTTCTATAACCAGATCAGTTAGTGGTCGTTTCGACAAAATGGAGGTTCCCCCAAGTCAGAAGTCGGGAATGACTGATTAGGTTGGACAGTGTGTACTGTGAGAAAGAGCCTCTAAAGTACTCTTCAGAAAATTGTTGCTCACAATCCTCTCAGGCCGGCTGTTAGTTGGCGTCTTTGCGCACGGGATTTCAGGAAGCTGGGAATTTAACTTGGTTGCCTGCATGTCCTGTTACTGCTGTTCTGGGCTTTGTGATAACGTTCTGATATTCCCTATAGGTCCACCAGAGCCGAGAAAACGGACGCTCTCCAGTATCGGTACTCAGACAACCGGTATCTACTACCAAAGCGCGAATGATCTTCGAAGAGCTCTTTCCGACGTACAACTACTGAATAACCTGAAGAAGGACATTCGAACTCGGGCAAGACTTTTGGCACCCATCAGCCCTGGACGAGGTAACCAACCTTTTTAATTTTTTACCCGCCAGCGGCCCCTGTTTACACGTTAGTATCACTGTGAACTTTAGTGATAGAAAAGCACGGAGACTGTATATTATACTCCCTAATGAACGCTTACCGATTGCTCAGTGAATTTTATCGTCCCTTTCTGCCTTGGGGCTCGTTTTCGAACCAAGCTAGAAGCCTCTTAAAGACTAGTAGTCTAGGCTGATAGAATTGCTAACAAAGGCAGAGGAGAATGGAATGGCCATTTCTGGCTCATTAGCCGTCAAAAGCCAACCCTTAACAACCCCAACTGGTGCAGCACCGGAGGCTGGAAGTGGCGGCTTGTTGATCAGAAGCCCAATGCTCTAACCACTGAGCTACGAGCTCGTTTCATTGCCGAATATTGACACTCGTTGATGGGCGTTCACCAACCGCTATAGGAACTCATTCGCCTCCACCTAAGTCGGCCAGTCAACGAGCTCGTAGCTCAATGGTTAGAGCATTGGACTTCTGGTCGAAAAGGTTGCGACTTCGAGTCACGGGTGGGGCACCATTTGGGGTTGGATTTGACTGACTGACGGCGGTTTATGAGCCAGAAATAGCCTTCCGGCCTCTGTACTCCTTGCCATCCACATACTGGCAGCTGCCAAAACACACTTATTTAATTTGCTCAGAAATCATGTAAAAGCAGCTACCACAGCTTTGTCTTACATACACGGGCACGCAATCGACACTAGCTCTGATTTCGCCAGCGGCCACTTGCCCTTGTTCGCACACCCTTGCAAGCTCACCTTTCATCTGCGCCCAAAGTGCCCCGCGCTAGACGCCTTTATGTCGCCAAAATCTGGCAACCCAACACCGCTGATGCCCTAAGCAGAGAAATTCGGTCATGTTTCACGACCCGCCCCGACAACGAAGGGGGTAACCCCTAGTCCTCGCTGTAAAGGTCAGTCTATGGAGCAGCCGAGAAAATTCTTGGATGCACCCAGCGGCGCCACAATGATTGGATCAGCGGACGAACCCTGCAGTTGTCTGTGGAAACAGTCCGAGCTAGGGCCCGTGATGGCGATTCCTTCCGTCAACTAAGAAAGATGACGACAAAATCGACCGGAGAGGACCGAAAGAAATACTGGGCTGAAACTGCAATCTCCATGGAGCAGCCCTCAAACGTTGGTGATACTCGTAAGCTCTACCAACTTATTCGCCAGGCTAGTGGTAGACTGTCTTCACTGAGTGACTCAGCTCGTTATGTGAATGGCAGCTTTATTGCTGACAACGTGGATAAGATCGAACGCTGGCGTGAGCACTTCGAGTACCTCCTCAAATTCGACGCGGAGCCCACCGCCTCCTGCTCCCATCTACGGTAGAGCCTTCTCCATCTTTCACTCATCCAGTGTCATGCGACCTGCCTTCTGAAGCAGAAATTGCTGATGCCATAAAAAGGCTGCGCACCTGGAGAAGACGGCATACCCGCTGAAATCTGCAAGTCTTGTACCGACACTCTGGTGCCTTGGCTCCATGAGGTAATCACCTCATGGACAAGCATGGAGAGACGAAACCGTGTCTGATGACTGGGGCTCAGGCATCCTTGTGCTTGTCCACAAGAAGGGAGACAAGAAAAAATTTGAAAACTACCGTGGCATAAGCCTCATTGACATTGCTGCGAAGATGTTCGCTATTGTTCTCCCCAGGCTGTTCCAGTCTGTGCGCGACTCCAGGATGCAACCCAACAAGGCCGGATTCCGTGCTGGGCGTGGATGTGTGGATCAGATATTCACACTGAGACGGATCCTTGGATTCAGCCATAGCTACCAACAACCAACGGCCATCTGCCAACCAAAATTTTTCGGACAATGTGTTTTCGATTCGAATAAATTACCTAGATGAGGTTATAATATTGCTTATCGTGCAAAGTCCAAGTCAATACGACTGGTAGTTTTACAGGTGGACTGATTCGGGTTATACAGAATCAGCTCGAATCTGAGCATACGAGTTGGGACCTTTCCTGCTCTATAGACCTAACTCCAAGCTCGGTTATCATTTGCAACAACAGTGTGACTTTGCTTATGTGCCTTCTACGTTAGCCTTTAAGTACACCTGCCCTCAGATCCAGAATCAGTGACATGGATATCTGCCTTGTCTTGCGATGTATTTTTTGCCGAAACCCTTCCTATCCTTGCTTTTGTGTGCAAATCTTATCCTTTGAGTCACTGTTTGTCGTATTGGAACGACTACATGTTTATTTATATTTTTTCCACAGGGTATTGGCGGATGCAGCTGGAACACGTTCTTGTGCACCTAAAAGCCCACACTCAGAACAATGCCAATTTTCGTAATTTGCTCGGAAACCCGCGTCTAGGCAAAGTATGTTTTTTGTAGTCGTATTTATAATGTTTATGTTGACCCTTCTGACCGAATTTATGAAGGTGATTCATATTGCCGGGAGGAATATTTACTAGGGACGGCGTGCATCTATTAGGCTGGAAGCTTCTGGTGGTTAATTTACTCACAACTGTTTGCAGTCCTTTGGCCAACGAGTTTATACTTTCAAAAGCATGCTTTCTTACCGATAATAGGCTAGACTTTTGTTGCAAGCTTTGTCATCAAACCTTTTCAAAACGCATATTTTAACGTTACAAAAAGTTCCATTTAAAAGTGTAGAAGACAACTCAGTGAGCATACGATTGCTTCCGATACATTTTCTTGAGGCATGTACATTATAGTCATCAGACTAAATCTCAAGTTGTAGGCACAAGGCTGATCGCACCAGTGGGCGAGATTAATTGTGCACATACCCCTGGATTGCTGCCTCTGGCAACTGCTGTGGCCGCTAGCAAAGCTAGGGCAAGTGTTGGCTGCCCCAGCCTGACCTGACGGAGCATGACCCAGTTGTGGCAGCTGCTTTTATGTGCAAGTTCAAGTGGCGTATGTTTGGTGTGTTGCAGGTAGAGTGGCCCCTGCTGCATCGGTCGAGGGGTGCTGTTCTCAAGTGGCCTTTTGGCAGCCGTGACTCTTTTGACGCGCGTGTGAGCGCGCTCGGAGGTCGGTCAAGCGTCTAAGGTCAGTGGGTCGGGGAGCGCTTCTTGTGTGACCTTGTGGCAGTGCGCATTTAATAGGGAAATCCGCCAGCATTCTTGACTCTGCACCAAAAACCTAACACTACGAGTCACCTCAGTCCTAAACCTAATTTTCAGGAATTTGGCACAAAGCTACATGTATTGTGGGTGGTTGCTGTTTTCGTGTCCTTTTTCCGCTGCCATACAATGCCTCCTTAGCGTTTCTTTGATCGGACATCCTTACTTCTGTGTCCCCTTCGGAGGGTCTTATAAGTGCTCCTCACCCGCTTTTCTACTATTTAAAGTCTGGGATTGATGTTGATTGCATCGTCAGGTATGTGTATGTGTGTTCGACCATGGATTTCGATTGGGCGCACCAACAGTTTGGCACAAAAGGTGACGGCCTCAGAGGGTAATTTAAAGTGATAGTGGACGTAGTTAGCGCCAACCGCGCACGTCATCTTCGCCCAGAGTCTCAAAGACTAAACGGGGGCCGGCGCAGTCTGCTTCCTCCAATGCAAGCCGGAAAACATCGCCTAACTTAGTCTTAAGTTAGAGCAGACTTCGCACGGATTCTACTGTACTATCTACCCTAACTCACCCTTAGTAGGTGTGAAGGCAGGCCCAAGGAGGCCGATACTGATACGGTTACTACTGTTTCAACTAAAACTATCAATGCTGCCGAGTCTTAGTACTGGTGCTATTTCTGACGCTGACGTTTGTCAGAAGTGACGCTGGTTTGAAGTTAGTGCTGGAGCTCAGATTGTTCCCAATCTGGGTTTATGCTATTTCGACTTATTGCATGCATCATAAAGTATATGGGAGTGCAGAATCAAAGATACGCTTGATATTTGCTGAGTTATTTGGCAAATAGAGAGAGAGAGCATAGGCATTGTGTCTCGAAAAGGGAAAGTGTTTGTAGGTGAGTGCAATAGTTTATCTTCTTCATATGCTTCAAACCTCTTTTACGTGATACGGGCTGCGGTCAACATGTCACATTAATCTCCCATTTTTATGTCCAGGTGTAACTCTTGACTTAAGTCCGTTTCTGCTTTTCAAAGCTTCTGTATGCTGGAATCGAGGAAGATGACGGCGAATTGACCATCTTTATGACCTTTCAACATCACAATCCGCAAATCACCACTCAGGATCTCCTAAGAATGCCAGAAGAAACGACAAAGTCAGGTCGTCTTAGCAGGAATGGCGGTGTTCCACAGGCTGCCGCGAGATCGAAACCCCACCAATGCAATAATAATGGCTGTTTCTCGCCTTCGTCAGATAATGTTGCCCGCTTTGAAGAGGATAGTTGGGCTAGCAATTCGTTTGATAATCTCACCATTGCCGACAACTTGTCAGAGGACGGAGCCCCGGTGCCTATTCGCTCTGCATCCAGTGGTAAGGACTGCTAGTCTTTGACCAGTCTCCTTTTTGCTTATAATTGTAGGGTTTTCTGCTCAAAGACAAAATTGAGGATGAGGTTCATGCACAATGCCTAAATTCGCGAAAGGTTGATAATCTTAATTTTGTAAACGTTTGATCATTTCTCGCATACCGGTGTGAACGCATTTGGGAAAACTGGGAAATAATACTGAGCAGCATTAGGTTTATTAAATACTGAAAAGAATTAGAATAAGTACTTAGTGTTTTTAAAGCAAAATAAAATTTTCCCGATCATGCTCAACTTCCGGAGATGTAAAAAATTGCTTTAAATTGGAACAATAAATTGAAATATTTTCGTAAGTGAAAGCGGAATGTAACCAATTTCTTTATATAAAAAGACAGCTGCCGTGTGTTCACGTGTCATGCAAATAAAAGACCCACTGGAGGAAGGTGAGCAGTCTGGCGTCGTTCATCAGGTGCCATGTCACGATTGTTCTTGCAATTATACAGGGCAGACTGGGCGACGAATAAACTCGCGAATAAGAGAGCACAAACGGGCAGTGCAGGAGGGCGACCCACTGTCTCAGATCATTACCCACACTCTGTAAGAAAGCCACCAATTCGACTCCTCGGGCACACGGATAATGGCACGAGCCAGTAAGAAAACTGGTCGAGAACTGCTGGAAGCCTGGGTGTCAGATCCTAACTCCATCAACAGGCATGTGGATATACCGCCCTGTTACTTTGCCATCCGTACTCGTGAACGGAAACCGCGGCCCAGTTCCCGTACAAACATGCAGGCTGTCAATTCAAGGTCACACGCCACAACTACAGGGACGCGCCTAGTCGACACACCATAAGACAGCGTGAGAATGGACGTGGCGTGGGCAATGACCAATCACAAGTGCAAACCCCCCCTCCCACCCCATTTACGCGTAGCTAACTATTGCTGTTTTTCACTTTCTCTGATGATGGCTTCTAGTGTGGAGTGTGTATGTAGGTTTTTCATAAAATATGTATTAATTTATAGGGGTATCAAAGATAAATTAGAAAATGCCTACTACTCAAGTGGACATTTTTTGCAGAATGTAATTTCTGCAGGTGAAGACACATTTCAGAATTTAGGTTGAGGTCTTAGGAGTCAGAGAAACTGCTGTCGGTTCAGCCCGATATTAACATCGAAATTTTTAAAATGACCTATTTCTTTAAAGTATTTACCAGTACATGAGTTTTTTTGGATATCAGTTCTTATGAACATGGCAAAGTGGGATATATTTATTAATTCCTCGAAATGCCAAAACATATTGTCAAGTAAAAAGAATGCCCACAACAGAAGTCTGATATTGCTACGCCTGCGATCAATTAAAACGCTACCTGTAATAGTTCAGTTCAGTCTTATTAGAGAAATATAGTTCAATACCTTTGAGCTCCCTCTTTTTACATAGCTATAATGCAGAAATGTGGCGTTGCCAGTAATGGAACTGCGGTAGGGGTCAGACGGTAAAAAACTCCTTAGGCATCATTCATAAGTCTAGTTTTGAATGTCATTTGTGGGTTTTGAAAGAGAATAATTGTCGCCTGTTGGGGATGTGAAGGGAACATGTTAATCGGATGTCCTGCTGCTGAAAGTGTTTGGACCATGTCGGGAGGGGGCCATCGCCGTTGTTCAATATCCTAATGGTCACACGGGAAGAAGATAGCGGTAGTCACGGTGTCGGAGATGCGCCCATCGTATGCCCATGTGAACCAGAGGACGAAACTTGCAATCAGTTATTCTAAGCAAACATGTTACTGAAACGTAGCGAGCAGTATGTTTTTTTAACAAAAACGCAAGACTGTAATATAATTAGCTCGCTTCATTACAGAGTATGTCTTTTTCTATGCTGATCCAACTGCATCTTAAACGTGTCCACAGATAGGGACATGACAATGTATGCGGGTAGAGCATTCCATGCCTGGATTACCCTCTTCGAGAAGAAGAATTTTCGTGTGTTCAATCTTGCCCCAGTCATACGTTGTTTGAGAGGGTGTCCGCGCAATCTAGTAGTAGTGGCCAGCTCAAGGAAATCGTTGGAT
>JAYGXS010000004.1:15177926-15199947 GCA_036362985.1 Ligula intestinalis | reverse complement strand
TTTTTTTTCAAATGGCAAACGCATCTCATAATTCTGATTGACATTGCATGAGATAGCGCATCTTTACTGTACATGCGTGACAATAATTGAATAGATATGTAGCCGCATCACAGCCGAACTAACACGTGCTGACAGCTAACTCCATCGCTGTTTTGATCTCACGTTATCGTGGAACAGGGCCTACCCACCCTCCAGTACAGGGGTGGTTAACGCCTCTGATCCGCACGGTGCCTGAGGCTTACTCGCTATTGCTTGCGCGGTTCCGACAGTTGACTTGCGTGCTCCTTATGTCCTAGTTGTCTATTCCAAGTCCCAAAAGCACTTAATAAAGCACGTAATCTGCGCACTGAGTTTCATGTTTCGTGTATTTACGTGCGTGCGTATGTGGATTGTTGCCATGACAGTCAACCCCTTCTCAAGCCAGCACTCGCACACACACTGCTGGCATAGCAACAGCCTGCGTATTCAGTTGGAAAGGACTTTTGCAAGGTGATATCTAACAACGCGACGGAGGCCCTCATTCCTACCTGCTGTTTGTTTGCTCTGTTGCAGGGTGCCAATCCGAGATGCGTCGATCCCTCCGGTGATGCGGCCCTGATAGTTGCCGTCCGTAACCGTTATTTGAAGGCTATTCCGGCCCTCATCCAAGCAGGAGCCGATGTTAACACTGTGGGAAGCAGGTACCTTTTGCGTGCGCGCTCCCCCCCCCTCTCTCTCTCTATTCTGATGCCCATATTTTGATTTTTTTAAGTATAGTCGGCACCAATGTTTTTTACACCATCTTCTGGTGGTTGGGCATAAACTATATAGAAGCGGGTTAGCACCTCGCCGGAATTATTGCTTTACTTGTCTGGGTTTTCGACCTTTCACTGGAGTCCATCGGCCGAGATAAATGTGAAGGGCAACAGTAGGTTTCGTAGTGCAAGTCATAAACCCCTAGACCCTGAATTTTGTCTTACGGGACCGGTGGTGATGGGACTTTTAGAAGTGAGACATAACAGGTGGCAGTACGGTATGTATCGAAAAATAGAGGGTAATAGATAAAAAATATATTATAATAGCTAATTTATACCAATCAAAAATGTGCGATGATTGAAAAATAAGCAAGTAAGCTGACAAACCTACTAGCACCAGTCCTATGTAGCCTCCTGAATTAGACTGGGCCGCAGAATGTAAGTATACCCTTTACTTCGTAAAGCATATAAAAATGGAATAGACTTCTGTTAAAATTAAACTGAAAGTTTAAAAAATGAATCAATTTAAGTCCACAAAATAGTGACATTTATGCTGAGTTAATTGACTTTATATACATGCATCGTAAAAGAAATACTTTCTAGGTAATTATTTGTGATAGCAGGAATAGACGGTGCACAATGCGCCATTCATATAAACTGTAGGCCACTGACTAAAGGAAGGTAGAGAATAGCAGAAACTCAAGGCAATTTTATGATTACGTCTGAAGAAATATCTAAAGTTATTGTGATACGAAATGTCAATGCCTTGGACTTCTAGCACCGGTTATGAAACATAAGCAGTAGGATGTGTTAAAGGGGCTCCTATAGCAGGAAATAAGGATTTTCGTGTGGGGGTTGCAATTACGTATGCCGTAATAAGTAGTCAAAACTACCAGCGGATTATGAACAGTTTTTTGTATGTCCTGTAGTCACAATGTTATAGCAGGTCACTACACATTTCCATGTAGGGATGCAATGGACAAAAACTGCCAGCAATGCGATGCAACGAGATTATTCGAAGTAAGTGGAGTTTGATTGCAATGAAGTGAATCAGCATAACTACGCCTACCCCAGTTATGGGTGTATATTACGTGCACTATAAAACCTACTGTTGCCGTGCTCAAAAAACAAAACAGCAGTTATGGGGGTAGAGGCCAATCAAATACAAGTAGCGGCAGTCCCGTGGAGACTGCGCAGGTCTTTATATGCCGGAGCCAGATCGATATATCGATTAACTGGGGTCTCGTCAGAAGCTCCAGTTGCAACCAATTCTGAGTAAGCCTGGCTTCTGGCCTGGGTGATTATCCTGGCGACTACGACGTTAACCTTGTGACTGTCCGCGTGGGGGTGGGCAGCCTATTCTGATGCACTGTCACCCCTTCTTTCGGCCACCTCATGCTCCTGTTTGCGCGACTTCGGCATGCTTGGTGTATCAGTTACATGTAATAACCTCTTCGTCGTTCAGTTTCTGCAGTTAATTGGGGGTATTGTACTGTGGTTACTGTAGACTTTATTCGTATCCTTCTCACTTGTAGCTTCAACGCTACATGTAAAATGGGTAGTGGTAACCAATCTTTGCATCTATGTTCGTCATAAAATCAACAGTTGTTTAAATCACAACCATAGCCCTTCTATTAATTTTTTCATTTTCGACAGTGACGATGTACAATATAAGTCATTGAACTTTTAGTCGGATTCTGCAATTTGCGTATTTATTCCCAAGGGTACTTGCTTTGACTTATTTTGAGGTCATTTTTGTGACAGTGTTGTTTGTATAAATTCGTAATTCCGCAGATAGACCATTGTCAATAATATTTTCCTTACTTTGTTCTTGTTCTCGCTGAAAACGAAAGGAATGGGAACTCCGTACTACATGAAGCAGTTTTGCTAGGAGATGAAGCTGTGCAGATCGTTCAAACGCTTTTGGAGTAAGTTTGAAGTGATTTACTGTGTCATCTTTCTTATCAGATTTTCTTGTCAATCGGAGATTCATCACCGTAGCAAAAGCTTTCGTGGTAACTTGTACCACCAGCAGGCTTCAGGATTATGTACACGCTAATCTGAGCTGATGCTGAACAGCTCAAATTAGAGGAAGTTTCGAATAATCATATTTTGTTCATTTTTCCTCGTAAGCCTGCCATATGTCTCTAACTTCAAACTTATGTTACCTTACGGATTAAATAAACCCAAAATAACTCAAAATCAATAACCAATTCCTTACATGAAAGACATATTCGAAATCGTGGCTAGATCCCTCGCGCACCTCAGAATAGGGGTTGCTCAGAGGCCTACCTCCACAATCTGGCAGCACCTAATATGGCCGAAAGACCCTACACCTAAGTGAGATAATTCTAAGTAGGATAACGTCTACCGACTTTAGTGTGGTTGCCGGATGTACAACTATGTTGGAGATACTGACGGACAGCTACAAACGCGAATGCATGAGCATCAGCTGGCTGTTAGAACGTTTGACCTAAATTCGGAGGTATCAACCCATGCTTCAGGTATCGGAGCACTCCTTCAACTTTGACGCCATTTAAATTTTGAGCCGATCTGATGATTGAACATCATGGAAGATTAACGAAGCCTAAATGTCACCGAATCAATATACTCGATGTTTGGAAGCGCCAAATTCTTGTCCCTGCAAACATCTGACTAAATAAAACGGCAAAGGCAGCGAGGAGTTTAAGAATTTGCTTCCTATTCACCGTTGGTATGAGATATTTCCTGAGAGTTAGTTTTAGTCTGGCATGAAATCAAATGTGTGAAATATCTGATCACGTATCGCGAACGTTTATTATGAGAAATTTCTATAGTTTCTTCGTATATAGAGCGTCAAGTAAGACAGACGTTCGCTCTCGGGTCGTTTTACTTTTGTCCGAGGTATAGTTGCTGTTATGAACTTTACCGAAGAAGAATTTTCCATCAGCTCACATGTTGGCAGGCCGGTGAGTTAATGTGACATTTGAATGGAATTGGTAAATGCCATCCCATGTGTAGCATTTTGCGTATATTACGAGAACTGGTACTCGCTAAACCGAAATCTATCTGAACTCATTCGTCCGATTATGCCTTAGGGTTCATTCTCGAGCCCCGCCAGCAGCCGCATAACGGCAAAGACAAAGGAGACTGGAATGGCCATTTCTGCCGCATTAGCCGTCATCAGCCAGTCATACCCCCACCCCATGTGGTGCATCAGCCGAGGCTCGAACTCAGGGCCTTTTTGAGCAGAGTCTGACCCTCTAGCCATTGTGCCACGAGCAAGATAGCTGACAAGACAGAGAGCTTTTGGCTCGCTGGTTATAGCATTAGACTTCTGATCAAGAATGCCACCAGTTCGAGCCTTGAGTGAGGCACCACTTGGGTCTGGGTATGACTGACTGACGACGGCTTATAAGCTAAAAATGGCCAGTCCAGTCTGCCTTGTCCTTATTGGCATTGCTGCATATTAGGAGAACTTTTATTTCGCAAGAAGTATGCGCAATTTGTACTAAGGATGGAGTTCAGGAGTGGCCATTGCTGCCAATCACTAGCGCACCTAGATGATTGCTGTGGTATGTATATATGATAATCTTCATAATTAGATCCGTGTGGACAGTGAGTCCTTGGGGGTTCTATCTCATAGCATTGTTTTTTCTGCCCTTTTTACCACAGACTTGGTGCAGATCCCATTGGGAAAAATGCTCAAGGTCGCTCTGCTCGAGACATTGCAGAGGAGTCGGGTTTTACCAAAATTTCCACCTTACTGACCGCTGAAGTTAAGAGGAAGAGGGGACAAGAAAACCCTATTGAAGCTGTCCCCGCCTACGCATTTGAAAACCCAGCAACCTGATGATGATTACCTACGCCTTGCTCTCTTTCACACGCATTTACTTCCTCCAGCGTTTTATCTTCTCATCCCCTTCCCCTCTGTTTTGGGGGCGTGCAAGCCGCGCCCTCTGCCTTTCAATGGTTTTTTCTTCTGCTTTTATTTTCTAAATCACTCTTCAATGTACCCATTCTTAATACGCATATGCACACGCTCACACATCCACACGGTTTCAAATAGTTCTTTCGCAGTATTTTTGAGTCTTTTGATGTGCCGAATCCTCTGAATGCCATGCTGTCTGACTTTAAAAAGTGAGGTAAATGATTGGTTCGCTGTCGTTTGCTGTTTTTAGGCCTTTGGGGGCCTGATGCGGCTGCTGAATGACCTCATTTAATGTTATTAGGGCTTCGTGGGCATTGACTAGGTGTTGAATATTGCCGACACAGACAAGGAAGACTGGAATAGCCGTTGTCGGCCAGACATACTCAACCCCAGATGGTGCACCACCCGGGACTGTAACTCGTGACATGAGTAGATATGGGTGCTTCTGGTTGTGGTCTTCCGCTGGCCACTAGCACGGGAAAGTGCCTTATATTTTGACCCTAATGCAGGTTCGACATTGCAGCTGGACGTCACACGAGGTGAAGACCAACCTAGTTGAAGACTGCTTTTCGGTCCAAGTGTTGTATATCAAGGAGCGGTTATGCTTCCATTGTTACCCGAAGTAACAAAGGTGGATCGAAAAGTAGTAATTTTCGAAATCGGAATCGTATATTTCGCAGCCCTTTATGTAAAAACACCATCATAAAGCAGCTAATCTCTTGCAGGTTTCTGCTAAAGAGTCGTCTACAGTGTTTGTTTTCGATGCTTGGGGTAGGCAGCCTACATTTGCGGCAGGCCTGCGAGCCGAACTATGGTAGGCAGCAAAATATCATAAGAATTACCAATTGTTGCCGTCATACTGGTGGACACGGTGGTGACAGGAAGTGCAATTAGTGGATTCGGCTTTTGAAAGTGCTCTCTCGAACGTTTGCTCGATTTTACCCCACTTGCTTTAGGCGTAGGATTTTTAATCGCCACCGGTCTGGGGGGCATCTTATAGGCTGCTGAAAAAGCAGACTAGGCTTAAGTTATTTTCAGCTTATGGTTGCCCAGCAGTTGGTTCTGTGCTGGCTAGGAATGCGTCATCAGCCTTCGTTCAGTGTAGCTGGACAACACTGTAATTGCTCGCTTCTGGGTGTTTTGTTCGGGAATGCAGCCCGTGTTCCTATTGTGGCTGCTGAAGCTACAGACGAACCCTAACCGCTATGACCTTCAAGCGGGGTCCCTAATAGAGAGAAGTTGACAGCCAGTAAAAGGAGCATTGACTTCTGTGCCGAATGGTCAGCGAATAGGTTGAAGGAAGTTGGCGGTCAGGCAAATGCACATCTTCCACGCCGCGAGTGTGGTGACCCCACTCAGCGTTCAACGCTCCCCTGTCGTTGCTGCTAACAGGGGTCCACGCACCAGTGTCTGCATACCCCAATCCGGTCTGGCTAACGACACAAATACCGGGTTGTAAAAAGTGTGATTAATTGCGCGCTCTCATACTTGCTTTTTCGATTATCTCGGGTGCGGACTATCGACTTCATCCAAGTTACTCTCAACTATCTCTGTATCGAGCATGTTTCCACCTCCCACCTAACGTTGCTCTTCCCACACGGAACCTAGTATGACGCTCACGGCGGCAAGGGTTTTCCCTATTCACTGTAGTCACTGCGACAAAGCATGGGTGACCAGAACTCTGTTGATTGTATGTGTCATCGCCACCCCTTAGCTGGTAGCACCACAAAAGAATCTTCTTCTGTCACCGTCGGAACTTACCTACCCCCCCCCACTCCGCTGCGCGTTTTGACTTGTTCGGTCCGCTCGCGAAACTAGTGCTGGGTTGCAGCTGCCATGGCGTTTAAACCTATCCTGCACTCGGAAAGCCAGGCGTCCAACCCAACAGCCTTAGTGCTTAATGTTGTTCAAACAGCCCGTAGATATAATAGGAAGTTTAAAGGCATTTGCCTATATCCCCCTTTAGAAAACTGATTTGAAACTGAAAAATGCAGCTTTTAACGCAGCCTTCACTCACAAACATTACAGACAGTCATCAAATAGTTGTAGTATGGTATGCACACTCACGTATGTGATGTCGGCGGACTTCCTGGCGCATATATGGATTAAAGAACGTGTGGTAAGAGTACTTGTCTGACTCTGCAGAATACAGTCTAACACTATATATACGGTTAACGTAATAGAGACGACAAACAATGTATGGTATGTAAGATATTAAGAAAAGCTTACAACCGTAATAGTCAGAAACACGAGGTTAAAATTGTACCGGTGTTGTCAGTTCATTCAAAGTCCAGGGATAATCAAGGAACAAGGAGACGAGAATGTTTAAGGTCACAAATAGTCGAGGACCACCACAAACGTTCTAGAAGTTAGGACCGACTGAGAACTCTTGGACCTCAGATTTAAAACGTCGCAGAACATGGCTGCTCGCCGAAATGTCTAGTGGTTCCGTGATGGTAGCACTGTGCGATTGGCATTCGAAAAATAGCCACTGGCTTTTTATGTGAATGAAAACAAATCCTTTCGTAAGGCTGGTATCCGATAGCAGCGACGCATATGGTACCTGCCGATCAGGCATCGAAATAGATGCACGTGGCAAGACACGCAGGAATTACTTACTGTAGTACAGGCAGGACTAAAGCGAGCGTGATTCTAGCCGTTCTCCCGATGACAGGATATGAAAGGGTAACCAGGACTACATGCTCGCGAGAGCTTCACTGTGCCCCTATGTTAGTGAGAGCCTAAAAGCTATCCTGTCTAGGGAGACTTAAGGTGTACAGGTTCTTCTGTGCCTTCACCAGCGTTCTACAAACAGCGCCGATACATAGTGAAACTTTTGTAGTGGATTAAAAGGAAAGACCCTAGCTACTACGGTCTTCGGGGCCGCTTCCGAAGCGTAACCAAAGAAATGTGTCCGAAATGTTTGAGCGTGACAGTCATCACCATGGCTTTCTGCGAGTCGGTCTTGAAAGCGATTGTCCGGACAGGATTGGAGTATGTAGGAACTTAGGAGCCGCCGCGAGAGGCAAGAGTTCTCGCAGGATGGGGTGACTAAAAGACTGGTCTTTCTTATTTCGATAATAAATATGACCTATTTGGGAAGTCTGTCTGTTAGGCAGAGCAAAATGAGCACAGACTTCCTTTCGCTCCAGAATTGGAGCTAAAAGGGACAGATGAGGTTTCCTGTATCCAAGTAAAGTTTCACATGGTTTGGCCTCGCCAAGCTTCCTAGACCCCCATTCTTTCGAAATAGTTCACTTTTCGAACGATCCACCATCAATAACATAGGTCGATGTTACACGAATAAGCTCGCAGTATTGCTACTTACAGATAGAATACTTGTAATGGCTTCACATATGTGTGGTTACATCTCACATAATTTCTTTCTTTCGGGAATATATTTTAAACTACCGCTCGTTTGTTCTTTTCACACCTCACGGCGCAATGGTCATTTTCTTACATTTCGGGGTGGGATCTCTGCTCCTGAGAAACCACTGTCCGATTACACGGAAGAAGCTAAACAACAAACCTCAGTGGCTGACTCAAGCGCTGAAGAAAGAGATAAATAAAAAGGGGAGATTGTTTAGAAAGTATAGAGCAGACAGAAATCCGGTATCCCTAAATGCATACAAAACGCAGAGGAACCTCGTCAAGCGACTTATCTTCAAAGCGCGCAAAGACTTTGAAAAAGATTTACTAAACTGGGCAGTTAAAAATCCGAAGCTATTTTATGGCTACTTAAGAAAGACCACACGAAACCGGGACCCAGTTCCCCTTCTGAAGGCTAGCGATGGAACAGAAATGAGTGAGGATGGAGCAAAAGCTGAGCATCTTTCACAATTTTTCAAATCGAACTTTACAACTGAAATCGGATTCATTCCTCCAAACTATGGCTTAGATGACGGTCCAAAGATTGAAAATGTGGCCTTCGCCGAAGCAACCGTTCTTCAGGAGTTAATGGCACTAAACGACTAGAAATTATCCGGTCCCGATGACATCCCGCCTAAATTACTGAAAGAACTTGCTGGGGAGCTAGCCAAACCGCTTTCTATGCTTTTCAGTACCTCGTTTAACGCAGGTTATTTACCCGCCGATTGGAAATCCGCACGGATCACACCGTTGTATAAAGGCGGCAGAAAGGTTGCTGCAAACAGTTATAGACCAATCAGCCTCACTTCGATCTGTTGCAAGATTATGGAAAAAGTAGTAATACGAGAGCTGATGCGTTTCTTAGAGCAGCATAATCTTCTATCGGATGCGCAACATGGGTTCCGCAGAGGCAGGTCCTGCGTGACGAACCTGCTCAATTGTTTGGAACGCTGGACTCGGGCAGTTGATGGAGGAAATCCGCTTCATGTAATCTACATCGACTTCAAGAAGGCTTTTGATAGCGTCCCACATCAACGACTTCTGCACAAACTCAGCCAAATAGGTGTTCGAGGAAATCTGCTGAAGTGGATTCAAAGCTTCTTACTTGGTCGCTCTCAAACTGTCCATATTGGTGACCAGCAGTCGGCAGACGTTGCAGTCGAGAGCGGTGTCCCCCAAGGCTCTGTCCTTGGCCCTATACTGTTCATTATATACGTCAATGACTCCGTCCGTGAACTGGACTGCGATGTGGCTATGTTTGCCGATGACATTAAGATTTGGAACGTCATCAGAAATTCAGCTGACGAAGAACATTTGCAGCTAAACCTAAGCCGTCTTCAAACTTGGTCTCAAGACTGGCTTTTGCCGTTTAACGAGAACAAATGCAGTATCCTACGAGTTGGCCGACCCAGCTCTCAAAACCCCATGGTTTACAGCCTAAATGGCATCCAACTGCAAGAAGTCGACGCGCAGAAAGATTTGGGAGTATGGATCTCTACGCCTCTTAAGCCCTCGCTGCACTGCGCAAAAGTAGCCAAGTCTGCGATGTCCGTCCTCTATCTTGTCAAAAGGGCTTTCTGTGCCTTCGATAAAGATTGCTTTGCTAAGGTCATTGGAACATTTGTGCGGCCGAAGTTGGAGTTCGCAATGCAAGCATGGAAACCCTGGACCGCGAAAGACCTAAATTCCCTCGAAAAGGTCCAAAGGCGCGCGACCAAACTGGTTACCGGTCAAAGCTTTTTACCCTACGAAAGACGTTTAGCTAATCTCGATCTATTTCCGTTAAGTTACAGACAGCTACGTGGCGATTTGATACAAGCATTTCGTATAATGCGCGGGCAGGACTGCTGTCTTCTACCTGGCGACTTCTTCGAGTTAGCAACAACGACCAACTTAAGAGGGCATCTCTTCAAACTACGCATAACAGGGGCCAGACTAGACACACGCAAGTTCTTCTTTGGTAATAGAGTAGTTGAAGCTTGGAATGCACTCCCCGAGGAAATTGTTATGTCCCCATCTGTGGATGCATTCAAGCGAAATTTAGATTTTCATACCCGAAATACCCACTAAAATTGGATATTTGAGTTGACCCAAATGTGAAAAACTCTAGGCGTTTGGCGGGATTTGAATCCGCGCATCAGAGAAAGCCTTTGCCGGAGGCTAATGCTCTACCGCTAAGCTACAAACGCGAGAATGAAATTATATATATGTATATAAACATATTACTCACTGATTTTCAGTAATATGTTAGTTAAGAACTAACAAGGATTGCAAGCTTCGAGTCCACCAAACGTTGTGATCCGAGGCTACGCGGATTTGTAAAACTTTTCCCAATTCAGGCCTGGAATGCTCTGCCCGCGGACATTGTTATGTCGCCATCGGAGCACACGTCAGACGCATCTGTAGGCATGTTTACGACACTATTAAGTTAGAACAAATAGCCACTGAGCCCCCGAAAATAAACTGCCAGTTGCCGAATGCGAATTGTGGAATAATCACATTATAAAAAACATAATACTCGCTAATTTTCAGTAATATGTTTGTTTAGAAAACTATCGATTTTATTTCTTCTGTCAATTAGCAGGCAGACTCGTTAAACCAACAAGGGTGGACGATGGGCGCATCGCCGACACTCGATGAGGTTCGCGTGACCTCCGAAACCTTCTCTTCGTGGGACCCTTGGTATTATGGCGAAAACCGCGATGGACTCTCCCTGACATGCTTCAAACACTCTTAGCACAGGCCATCCGCTTCGAATATACTCTGCACCCCCCCCCCCTCCCCCAGGCGACAGTTTTTCTCCTTAAATCTCTCAAATGGCATTCAAACCTCTAGACTTCTGAACAATGCCTAAGGAGTTTTTTCACTGTCGGTCCTCAAATTTTTGGCAACGCCACTGATCTGAAATGTTCTGCAGATCAAATGCATTGAAAAAACTGTACCAATAGGGAGTTCAAAGGTATTTACCTATATTTCCCTCAATAAAACCTGACCTGACCTAGTGAATCGTCCGCATTGACTATACACTTGTTGCTGTCACTTGAAATGAAAACCAACGGTAGGCTGGCCAGATGAGAACGTGTCAGAGGGAAAGAAGACAAACCATGTGTCAGCTGGAGGGTATCCGCTATGTTAATTATTTGGGAAATCTATGCAGTGGGCAGAGGGGAGCTCATCGGAGAGGTCAGGCGGTGAGAGACAGTACATGACAAACGGCCAGAACTTATTTGGCTGGCAGCTACGTCCCCTCCCGCCTCTTGCGATACTGTTCCAACCTCTACAGTAGCCACAGCATATAACAAAAGATTTTCCAACTAAACTTTTGACCTTGAGATGAAATCTGATATAGAATTGCCGTCAGGTTGCGCAGGCGATCACGCGTGGGACAGCGTCCTAGAAAACTCATCATTATGCTGATAAAAACGGTGTGTTGATTTGCAAAATGCAATATCTTGAAAAAAAACCAATGACACTATCGCAGTGGGTTGATTTAATAGAGAAAACCCTTGCTGCTTCGATCTTCTGGCCCTTGTTCAGTATAGGAAGAGGAGTAAGAGGTCAGGTGGAAGTAGCGGTTTATTTTGTACAGAGGAAGTGCAGGAGAGGTAGGTGCACAACCATTCGCAAGAGGGTGGGTCCCAAGTGTGTGAGCCTGGCAGTAATCCCAGCCTCCTAGTGAACGGTCTTTGTGTGAGTAAGCCTTGAAGGTGATTGGCCAGACGGACTGTGGTTGGCCTATAAGTGTGCAAGTGTTAGCAGCCACGAGAGGCAAACGTCAGTGCGGTTTGTGGCACCTGTGATTGGATGTCCCTGAGGTACACCAAGACTGCTTGGCGTGGAAGGCGCAACAGGGTCACTAAAACATCTCCGTCACGACTGCTTCTTTGGTGGCCACGACAACATTCGCTGCTGCTGCGCGGCACCTTCCGTGCGGAAATCCAGGCAGTAATCCGGCGCCTGGGAACAAAAATTCTGCTCGATGAAAGGCTGCTAACTGGAATCTACAAGTTATTCTTGATGTAGCGTTTGAGTGATTCCACCAAATTCTTTGGGGGAATAGCCCAGCGCCGAAAACAAATCATAATGCTGCGACTATTAAGCTGCCAGTCTGGTCGACGTTACTCATAAATTCAGTGATGATACCCGTGTAAGCATTCAGGAATTCAAATAAGGCGAACGAACGTTTTTGGTTATTAATCACCAGGATAGAAAGAGTGAAAATAAATTTAGGCAGCTAATCAGTAATAAAGAGATAGGTGTTCAAGGATCAGGTTCTAGTCATATCAAGGGGACAGAGAGTGGGAATGGATCCGGCAGTTAGTTTATGTCACCCCATCGTCACTGTTTCGCGACGTGGGAACGCGTGTTGTCGTTGTGGACACGTGCGGCGTGAGTCTTCAGCCAAGGTAACCTTAGTGCCTGTACGCACGCCTCCTGCTTTGTTCACTCTATCTTCTTCAATATTACTGTAATTGCCCGATCATGAGCAATCGAAAAGGTAAGTTTGACCAACGTCATTGAAAAATGGTTACGCTATTACCTAATATAACCTCCGGAGTTGTGCGAGAAGGCGCAAGCTCAAGGTGGTTTCCTTGGCGTCAAGGGATGGCTTGACGGACAATTGTCCACTTTCAGATTAGCCTCTTAACACCGCGCACAGCTCGATGGGCAGCGCGCAATTGTACAGTTACTGATTTATTCCCGTCTACATTCATATAGTATCTTATAAATCAGAATTGTTTAGCTTAAAACAGGAGAAAGCAAGCTCTTGGCATCTGTCGCGCTAACGTTACCAGCCATTGTCGACCTTCAAGCGGCAACATCGCGACGGAAACCTGTGTGACTGGGCTGATCCATAGTTTACGATTTAACAAACCCCCAATTTAGTAAAACCTTGTTTCGCATTTGCGGCCTCAGGATTTAACTAAGCTGATAGGATACCCACTGGTCGATCGGAAATTACCAAGAGGGCTGTGTCCATCAGTAAAGAAGGGGACCCGAAAACAAGAGCCAATGGCTCCTCCAATGTCGCCTGCGGTCTATAGCCAGAGCTGCATCATCTCATTGGCACCGCTCAATTGTGGAATAAACTGACTTATTCTGCAGTCGTTACTAAGTCAGCCCGGTCTTTCAGTACGTCGCGGACTGTGCATTAGAAATCTTTTCTAGGTTGGTGACAGCTTTTTTTTAAGAAACTCTTTGTATAAATGCAATATACTTTAAAGGTGGCCCAATGCGGGGGGGGGTAGCAGTGAACGGTTTAACGGCTGCGATAGTATTGACCTAGTCACTAGTGTTGAGAACTTACGACATTCGAACAGATTAATTCGATGAGCCAGGCACGTCAGGACTTTTATTTCGTCCAAAGACCTTGAAGTAACGCGTGATGTCTCCGTCAAGAACTCGTTTTATATTGACCCCAATTCGCGCGACTACTATCAAGTGCACGTGCATTAGTGACTACCTACCCGGTCTGGCCAATCACCTTCAAGACTAACTCAAAACGGCATGATGAATGCTACGCCAATGCACTTCGCACCCGGTGTCTTTGCAGTTGGACGTACGCTCGTCTGACAGTCGAATTTTTGCCACTTATGCACAGGATACAATTTTTTTCGTCTGGTGTCTCCGTTCTTATCATTGCATACGAGAATGGGCCCGATGATCGCAGCCTCGAGGGCTTTAACTAGCCCATTGCGATAAGCTCATTTGCAATCGATCACCTTGAATAGGTGTTTGCGTCCCCCCTCGTGGATACAGTGATTGTGTGGCTGCGTCTCCAATCAAGATCGAAGAAATCAATAACGACCCTAGACCGTAAAAATTCGCCTTTCTTACTCGCCAAACGAGATAGCTCGGTATTTACTGGTCTAGTTCCGATACAATGTCATCTATGGTATAATTTCCCTATAAATTAGCCGACAAATTCACTGGGGTGGCTACTGGAAGACATGGACGATCGCAGTGTATAGGCGGGCGTGACCAAACTTCTGACCATGTGGCCTTTGCGGCTGGGATATCAACTGACATGCTTTCGCATGGGACTTTGCTGTCAACTGAACTCAACTGGAGCCATTGAGCCGAAGTGCTACGACTTGGCAACATGGAGCTAATGAAGTAAATAATGTGGAAGTTTCCCCTTTTTTAAAGATAAATTAGAAACAGTACAGATACCTGAGTATTCTCTTTTTATTGGCGTAGCCGCGAATCGTTTTCCCGATTTCTGTCGATGGCCAACAAACATCTGCTCAAGCGACCATACGATGGCTGCGCTCCTACAGGCAAGACTGTCGGTCTGAAGTCCTAAAAGAGAACCCCGAGCCCTGGAGAATTATCGCACAACATTGGCAAACGTAACGGACCACAAAACAGTGATGGTCAAGGCTAACTGAATAATAGTGGCCGGGGTAGACTACCGCAAGATTGAGGTGATAGAGAGCAACGACGCAAGCGCGAAAACCCTATCTTCGTATCCACATGGCCATCAAATATTCAGAGCAAAGATAGGCTTCCTCTGACCTCGCCAGATACAGTGGAACTGACACTACGAACACGCCTCCTCCCTCTGAAAACACCACAACCATTAAAAAAACTTAAACGTAGTCTCGAGCGGTGGTTATTCTGACTGAGTCGGCTATTTGCGAACTTATAGCGCAGCTACTGGCAAACAAATGCCTAGTAACCTAACAAATACTCCTACTCGTGCCTAACCTACTTTTGCCTTCCCAGGAGTTTCAGGCACTGCATTTTGGCTATTAAGGAAACATCCATATGTTGCAACTTGAACAGCGCTCCCTGTTGAGTGCAAAAACGTCGTGTGTGAGAAAATGCAGATCTTAATTATACGCGGTACAGTAGATTCCCTTCCTAAAAAATGTCAGTCAAATTTCGAAAAGGTGTTTTCGATCCGAAAAAAAGATAACTTAAGTAGGCTTGCAAGCTCGATTAGTGTGCAGCATAATCCAAATATATTTTCGTGACTCACAATGCTAGCCTTTGAAGGAGTTGGTTTTTGAGCCCCGGCAAAAGAATAACTTTGCAGTACTTTTATAAATTCAAATATATTTTAAAAGAAAAATGCACAAAATATTGTTTGTACATGTTTACTAGCTAATTCTACCTTTTGAAAATTCGCAGCTGCCGAGATGGTGCCTTTCAGTTTTTTTTTAATTTCTTAAGTGCCGATAAATGTTGAACCTTACTTCCCCCCGTTACATTTAAATTCAAGGTTTCCAAAGTAGATGCTGTAAAGATTCTGCCTAAGAAAAATTACGCATTACTGCATGGTATGAGGAAGACGTCACACAGTACCCAAATATGTCAATTGATGTGGAATATGTTGCATAAATTACACGCAACACTAATAAATTAACGAATACGACGTGTAAGAAGTAAACACCTCAGTGTCTTCAAAACCCCACGATTATTAACTTTTTCTTTCGTTGAAAAAGATGCACTTTGTTACCAAACGTGAACAACAGATTATATTTTGTATGTATGCTTTAGATAAAATATACTTGAATTTATAATGACTTTGAAAATCAACAAAAGATGCATTGTACCCAAAAAATACCTTTTCAAAGAGTATACGTTCCAAAAACGATCAGAAAGAAATGCGTTCAGAGGCCAGAATCCTCACGTGACAGACATATCTAGAGGGTAGGCTGCACGCTAATCAATACTACAATATAAGAAATCTATTCGAATCGAATATTCATTTCAGAATTTCAGTTGACATTGGATGAGCTAGGGCATCTACTGTGTTTAAGACAGATAAGGTGCATGGAACGCGTGGACATGAGTTTTCGATTTGGGTCAGCCGCCAAATCCGAGTTCATCATTTGTTGGTCAACGGACTCCGGCAGTTAGCTGGAGGGGAGAAACTGAGGCAAAAATTCAAGACGAATACACTGCCATAGCTTTGTCTAAGTTGACGCACCAACGGCCGTGGCCCAGGTCGGCCACTTAAAAGGTGGCCTGACAATTTCCAGCACTAAGGGTCGCATTACAATGACTTCCTTATGGGTCCAAAATGTAACACAATTTATAGTTAAGCCCGTGTTGTGCGCTACTCGTAGACAGTGGTCGAACCGTATCTATTAACATACGCCTCCAAATTTAAATTTTACAGACGGAAGGAGTTTTGGGGACAAAGAACAAGATTAATATACTGAGCTAGTCAAAATTGTAATCCCACTGATTGTTTTACAGCGGAGTGCAGGCACAATTAACTGGTGTGGCACCCGAACCCGAAGTCACAGATGGTACCCTGTACCGGCAATAGTGAGCCTCGATTTGAAAGGCATTGCAAGACAACTACAACGGAATTCAAGGTCAGAGTCACAGGCCTATGGAACTACGGTGAATGCGACGACGATGGAAGGTTGAATAGCGGTTCGATAACGGGCTCTGTCTGTAATGTGAGCTATAAGCATAACCGAACAAATGCAGTATAAAAAAGACAGTAGTTAAAGGACACTTACCAACTGGTTACGTGGATCACTCATACAGTTGTGATTTACAGCTCATGGCAGAACTGAACGAGTGAGTCTCGTGACCAATCGGGGAGCATCTATCCACCGATGGTTTTCTGAAGAAAGTGTTTGTTAAATCACAATTAAATGTGCTACCGATAGTCTGAAAGACATACGCGGCGGTGCACACACGCTGGGCATCAGATCTCAAATACAGGTGGTGCGCAAGATTTATCAGTATGTGTCAACGGACAGCTCAGTCTATTGCTAAGAACAACTTTTGTAATAGCTAATTCTCTCAAATATATTAGCTGTGCAAAGCCACGGAGCCAGTGTATAAGAAGTTCAAGGACCATTAAGACGGTTCTTTTTCACAGAACTGTGTCTTATCCGGAAGATACAAACAACGATTTTCTAAGATACAGACTTCTTTGGTTTAAAATTTACATCTTCGAAGGTGTAGACTGACCGTTAGCGAAAAAAATGCCACACACTTAACGAAGGTCATGCTGATGTCTGCAGGGAATTTGTTGACATGAGAATATTGATCATGATTAACTGCAATATTGCTGTTCCAAATATCCCTAAGGTCCAATGGACATGAGCAAAGTTCACAATGGGCAAAACAAGACGGAGAATTGACGCCGATGATAAACGAAGAAGTCGAGCACGTCATTAAAACTTAATTCCCGGAAATGTGCTAGTAATTTAAAACGGAAAATATTATCATTGTTAGAGCAAATTAGCACTGTCAGTCACAGTGCTTACTTTCAAAATGACATTTAACATATTGCACTTTTATGTGGGCTTTGTATATCACATAAGTAAGAGGTAGTGCTTTGATTAATATCACACAAGAGGAAGAAAATGTCATGGAAAATCAGCGTGCGAAGTGTCATGTGGTAATATGTGCATGGAATGCTTGGTCTAATTCAAGCTTTGATCTTCGAAGAAACTTTGCGGAACTTCCTCCTACGTAACGAAAAATTATACTGTGAAATTCGGCTCACCTCCTGAAGCATATCTTGGGCATCTATGACGGACATTATGCTACGAGGCCCGGATTCTTGCACTTCACCGGCAAAGAGAAATTCATCCAGAATAAAATAAGCCTTCTCGAAGTGGAAGATTATGTCGAGTTCGCAAACCTAAAGATGTATAGGAATTTAAAAACCCACATTTCCAAAATACTTGTCCAGAATTTCTACATAGCGGTGAATTACTTCGAGGGTAAGCAATTCATTATCGTCGGGCTCTATGGCACACAGGAAGTATAGGCTGGCATATCTGATCAACACTAAATATTTATAATGAACTTAACTACCGCCGATAAACGAGCTTCATGTCTTTCCACTCAAGGAAAGAAGACATCTTAGGTTTCCTTGCCAGCACAATTGCCATGACATCGCGGAGTATCTTTTTCTTTTCTTTGTCTGGATAGGAAACAAACCATTTCTGAAGTCTGACTTTGCCTTGCCGACTGAAGAGGAATAAAAAATGAATCATCCTCTAACAGTTCTGATAAGATCGGAGTTAGAAGGCGGAAAAATCCCTAGCTGCGTAGGTAAATTACAACGAACGCAGCACAGAAAAATCAGCGCAAACCTCCACCGGAAACCAAGAGTTAGGTACTTAAAGCCTGATCACCACCTTGGTGGTGAACCGTTTTGGGCGTGACAAGCGGTGCGGTTAAACGCAAAAGACAGGCGTTTCTGATGTATGGTACTCCTGAATAAACTGGCGACTTTCTGTGAGAACCTTCGTCAGATTTAAATTTTTCAGCAAATTGCAATTCTCAGCAAAAGGTTACTAAAAAGTGGTACGCTGTAACGGCTGGTGTATTATATAAGAATGGTCCCGTCCTTTACATTGGAAGAAAAGAAATTATACATATGCAGGTTATCCCAAATAATGTATCCACATTTTACTTATTTTTGAAATTGGTGTTGATCGTAATTATATTATTAAATAAGTGTGAATATATAAAGAAGTACCATTTTTTTTTTCACCGAATGGTCTCAAACTGACGTCCATTTTGAACATGACACTACTGACAACGCGAAGCACTGGAATCGCAGATACTGTGAAACACTTCCCTTGGTTTTTTGGGGGTAGTTATGCTTGGTGGCTTCTCTGTATCCTGCCACTGTAGCCATTTCCAAAATAGCGTGAAAACAAAACAAAAAATGATACTTTTACATATTTTTACGTTCTTGATATAAAAAAATTATGATAAACACCAAGTTTACAATTACTTTAAATGTGTATACATTTTTGGGACACCCTGTATATTGAGAACGAAGGCGAAAATGGGTCCGTAAATGTTTGATTTTAGCCCCTAGTAGCAACTAGTCGACTATTAGTCGACTATAAGTGAAGATTTCCAGTCGTTAGCAATGCTGCGATCTTATTGGTTATAAAATGACGCAATCTGTAGTTCGATTGGTTTGCGCTCTTTAAGTGCGTTAGCGCGCGTATTCGTGCCATTTTTTGACGTGAGAGGCGTGCGCGCGCGAGCTGTCAATCACGCGAGCTATATATCAATCTATCAATCACTGTACTTGCCTGCTGTTGAATAATATTCTTCCTTTTTATTGCCTATAGTATTTGCCATTGTTTTGCCTATTTTACCAATGTTTAAAGGGGATTCTGAGAGAACACGAAGACGCCGCCTTTTTAATGCGCTTTACGTAAAGTGCATAAAAAAGAAAATGGCTGACGAAAAATAAACACTTGGATCTATGCTACATAAGTTAAAATTCTCCTCAATTATAAGGTTCTTACGCAATATTTAGGGCTAAAAAGGACGATGGAGTTTGAATAATTTAAGGAACCAGTCTTTGAGTACCTTATTCGCAATATTCAATGGAATGTGTTGTTCAAGGAAACTCTGTTGGTTGTGACAGTTCAAAGTAACTGGCTAAATGACTTACAAGTTTTACAATTAAATTGAGTCTTAGGAGTTAAGTTAACACATTCTCCGGCACATTTCTTAACATATATATATATATATATCAGTAAGTGGGGTATGACAGCATCTGGGCGTAACTTGATACAGAACTGTTTCGGGCTTATTAGCCATCATCAGCCAAGCATAACCCTGAACACCAGCTGGTTGGACAACACAAACAAATGCACTCACAGACGGCGCAGTTGGTCCACCACTGGTGTCTATCAGATGGGTCATAAGCACTTCATTGAACCGCAGTTCATCAGCGCCTCGCCACCTGCCATTTGCTGTCACTGCTGATCGGGTATATATTCACTCAGGAATGTGCGAACACCGATCGAACACCGATCGAACACCACACGAACTTTGCTTAGTTCGGAAGCCTATTCGATCGGTTTTCGCACATTCCTGAGTGAATATATATATATATTAAAGTATACGCAAGCTTTCCAGTGGTTTTGACATGACCACATCTGTGCAGAGAACTTTTCATGGTTTTACCACTCTGGCAACGGAGGAGAACACGCGCACATCTAGCGTTGCCTGCTGGATATGCAATTTTAATTGGTTTCCTGGTCGTTTGTTCGTAGTAGCGAATTCGAAGAAGTCTTCAAACGCTTAGCAACAATGCTATCTATTCACAATGTGTAATGACTGCATGACATCCGCTGGAATTGGCTTCTGACTCCAAGAATACAGAGTAAGTCTTTAAAAGCAGAAACTGTGCACTTAGGTTGGTAGATTGTTATAAATTGGCAAAAATGACGCACCTCCGAGGTCATCTAGACAAGAAGAAGAAACACCATGCTAAACTGGAAGTGCGGGCTTATTTATTTTCCCACCGGGTCGTTGGAGATTGAAACAAACTACCTTCTTCGGTTGTACTTACTAAAAGCGTGGACCAATTTAAGAGAAAACTTGATAAAACTTTGCCTGATGGTCCTACATATGGTAAACACAGACGATTGATATAGTGCTCGTATATGCGTTTGAGACATAGGCATGTTCCGACAGACTGTAAAGTGGGTTGTCAGAGGCTCTTCCCAATAACCATTTTGTATGCTAAATTATGCACATTAGTTGATCGTTTGTTTATCCTGGTCTGTGGATTGAATTCTTGATCATTCCTTTGTCGGAAAACATAGTTCTCCACAGTTCGAATGCTTATTTTGTATATATAATGTGAGAATTACCGGTAGACAATATCCCAGATGGCCCTCATAATGTAAGGTACCTGTTACGTATGCACAGTCCATAAGACGTTGTAAGCATTGAAATGTTTTAGAGTCAAAGCAATAAAATAAACTTAAATCAGTCGTTTTTGGTCAGTACACATGTAAAAGGAAGGCAGAGCCATTTATTTTATCGAGGATAGCTATAGCTGGCCATATTGTGCGGATCATACTTTTTAAATTAAAATGTTACCAAACCTTTTAAAATCATTAATGGTGTTGGCAGTAACCACTAGCAATGACGAGGCCCTTCGGGCCTAAAATATAAAATTCATTTATTTATTGATGATTTATTTGCAAAGTAGCGCATTTTAAGGTCGTACCACTCGTTGACGTAAGAAAAACTATTTGAAATATCATCAAGTTCTGTCGCTCTTGACCTTGTAAGAATGATCCCGCAGGTAAGTTGTGTAAAGCAACTCGAAGTGATCCTCAGGTGTTGGGAGGACCATAGGCCCGGATTATCCAAAATTTCCAGAATAGGCCACATTAGAAATGTTTTTAGGACAGGGAAATATGTTAAAAGCACGGTTGATGCAATGCAGCGTACTAGTTCCTATCGTTGCTTTTTTTAGTGCACCGGTAGCCTCAAGTTCATGGTTTTCCAAAGACCCAAATCTTTTTAAGTTTCCGACACTCTCAATGCAGTTGCATATAACAAATACAAGCAACCAAGCGTATAGGTGCAGAGCTTTGCATGGGTATTGCTCATTGCCCGACAGCTACCATGCGTTCACGAGTCATGCAAATAAAAGACCCACTGGATGTAGGTGAGTAGTCTGGCGTCGTTTATCAGATGCCATGTCGCGATTGTTCTTGCAACCACACAAGGCAGACCGGGCGACGACTTAGCTTGCGAATAACAGAGCACAATCGGACCGTGCAGAAAAGTGACCCACTGTCCCAGATCGCTATCCACACCCTGGAAGGAGGCAACCAATTCAATTTCTCTGGCACACGGATAATGGCACGAGCTAGTAATTAGACTGGTCGAGAACTGCTGGAAACCTGGTTGTAAGATCCTAACTCAATCAACAGGCATGTGGATATGTCGCCGTGTTACTTTGCCATCCGTACGCGTGACCAGAAACCGTGGCCCGGTTCCAGTGCAAACATGCAGGCTGTCACTTCAAGGTAACACGCCACAACTAGAGGGACGTGCATAGGCGACACACGATAAGACAGTGTGATGATGGACGTTACGTGGGCATCGATCAATCACAAGTACGAACCCCTCTCCCACCCCCATTTACTCATTGTTAACTCTTGCTCTTTCTCACTTTCTCTGACGATGGCTTCTTCACTAGACTGGCAGGAGCTTTCCTCCACGAACAGTGTCACAATTCTCGGTG